>OX439472.1:106898264-107243860 GCA_949320105.2 Crepidodera aurea
AGAATAAATATCACCCCTATCATATCCAGCTTCACCAAGAATTGTTACCACGTGATTTCGCGCGTAGAGTGGAATACTGTAGATGCTTAATAAACAAGATAAATACAGAGCGTAACAAAGTTTTATTCTCCGACGAAGCCACGTTTCATAAGAACGGTTGTGTAAATAGACACAACTTCCATTATTATTCGGACCACAATGAACATTTATTTAGAACCACATCACAGTATCGATGGTCTTTGAATGTGTGGACGGGAATAATAGGTGATTATGTAATTGGTCCCTATTCCTTTGGTGGGACTGTAAATGGAGCTATATTTTTACATTTTTTAGAACATGATTTTCGCAACTTATTGCAAAATGTGCCTCAAAATTATCGCAACGGAATGTGGTTTCAATTAGATGGTGCCACACCACATTACCTATTAGATGTTCGCAATTGGTTAAATAGGGAATTTCAGGATCGTTGGATAGGAAGGGGAGGACCTAGGGAGGCCTACTAGATCGCCTTGCCTTACATCTTGCGATTTTTTCTTGTGGAGTTTTATTAAAAATATTGTTTACAAAGAAGAGGTTACCATAAAAGAAAATATGAAAGAAAGAATTACTGCAGCATTTAGACAGGTGACCCCTGCAATGCTAAGAGATGTGAGTAAATCAATGAAAAAAAGGGCAAGAAAATGTATAAATGAAAATGGAAGACATTTTGAACACCTACTATAAATTTTAACTTTCACTATTGTAGTTTTCTTACGATTAAACTTTGTAAAATTTTGTACTTATTAAAAATTGTGTAAAATATGTTGTTTGTCACTTAACGTCAATTATTAAAGTAAATAGTAAAGTTAGATGTGCAAAACCCTATATTTTTTTAATGCGTATTAGGGAGAGCTTCTAACTGAAGAAAAATATATAGGGTGTCCCATTTGAAAATATTAAGTTATTGCCATTTGAAAACTAGACTATTGGCACGCCATCGGCAAACACCCTGTGCAACAGTGATGTTTTTTCATTAAATCTGCTTAAAATAGGAATAACTTGTCAACGCCGCGTCGGATTTACAAATACAAAAAACTACCGTAAATCTAATATTAAGTAGAATCAGAAGACATAATCGTACACAGGGTGTTCAATTTAAAAAAACGAAATTAATTTTCATTCCACAAAAATTAGCCACCCTGTATACATCAAAATATTTTAAAATTGTAGTTCGAGTGACACTGTCTACCCCTACAAAAAATCTTGTTGATATCCCCTTTAGTTTCGGTGCTAGAGATCGAGTGGAAATAATTGGCGCACCCTGTATTATTTTAATTATTAAAAAGGCCTGTTTATATTTTTAACTTTTATTCAAAACAAATATCAGGGTATTTGGTGAGTTCATAAAATATCTGACATTTTTTAAATTAAAAAAACATTTACAACCTCTGTTTTTCTCCTAACTACTGTCAAACAAAAAACTCCTTATTACACTATAAAAAAAACTATAACCTAACTTACACACTACATAACCCCCCCCCCCCCCCCCCAATATTTCAAAAAAATTTTAAACAGTAAAAATATTTTTAAATGTTTTTTTTTTTTCATTTTTACTTTCTTCCAGTTTCTTTTCTTTTTCTTTACTGTTTTTGTTTTCCTTCTTCTAATTCTTTTTGTTTGGTATCATCCTATTATTTTATATTTAATACTTTTTTTAATTTTAGGTTTGTACGCCCCCCAGCGACGATTACCTAAATTTTGTACATTTCTCTTCTTCTTTTTCTCCTTTCTCTTCTCCTTCTTCTTCTTCATAAATTGTAAATAATTTTTTTTTCTTTACCATTACGTTTCTTTTATGACTCACATATTGTTCTGTTTTTAGATTTCTAGCATTTTTCTTAAAATTTTCTTCTAATTGCTTTAAAGCTACTTTACACTCTTCTTTGTTTTCTTGTATGTCCTTCTTATTTTCCTGAATATCTTTTTTTAATTCTTCCTGATTTTTATCTACTCTATTAGCCACTGCATTAATAGCAAATTCTACTCCTTCTATTTTTTTATGTTTCCTTTTCTTGTTTCTCTAATCTCACTTCAACTCTTTCAAATTCTCTTCTTATTAAAATTATCATCCCCTCATTATTTCTTTTGAATTGATTTTCCTTCTCCATTCTATTCTTTTCTAGATTTCTTTCTATGTTATTCTCCATCTTTTCTTGATTTCTGTTCATAGTAATTAACATTTGCATAATTGGATCTGATCTTCTTCCATCCATCTTTTTGTTTCCACTTCTTAAGTACATTTTTCTTACACGTTTTTATTATTTTCGGAAAAATTTTACTGAGATGAGAGATATTTTTTTTTAGACTAATTTAGAGTCGCTGATCACGAATCTAAAATCAGTTGCTTGCGGTCTCATTAAACAAAAAAGTTATGAATTTTTTAAGTGAAATAAATTGTCAACTTTTCTTTAATACTTACCAGAAAAATATGTATATAAGTAGGTTTATATAAATATATATTAAAACCAAAAGACTTAAGGTACAAGATAGGTCAAGTCTGGTTAGATTAATGATGTACACAATAATATTTCAGCTAAATATACTAAATTATAAAAGATAACCTAAAAATTCATACAGCAATTTGACGTACTGACATTTGGCAATACTAGGGTCACTTGAGTTGCGATTATCGTAAACTCTCGCTGTGGCTAGCGTCCCGTCCTTCCGGGACTCAATTTTTTTTCTCGTCTGTGATGAATGCATCTGTATTGTGTATTACTTGAAATTAATAGAATCTAGCTTATTCAGACGACAATTAGTTATTTCTCAATAAACAACATTGGTTATCAGGATTCCCAATGTTAAATTTTTCCAAGAATTTTTTTGTATGGAGAAATCCGACCTGTCCCAAAATCAATAGGCGTCATCCTTACGATTTCTGTTATTGGATTTAAATACCAAACTATCTACAAGAGGAATGTAATAATGGAAAGCCAGAGGATCATAAAATGGAGGTACAATATTTGGAAAAAATTAAGGCATCTCGAAATAATAACAGAAAAATATACTATTTAAACGGAACAAGAAGATGTTCAATAAATGTTCCTTGTAACAAAGAAACTCGATTTACAATTCTTCACTGTGAATCGGACTCAGGGTGGATACAAAATTATTTCGAAGAAAATTATACAAAAAAACAATTACTTGAAGTAGTAGGCACACAATCATTTGAAAAAATTTTTTATTGGTGAAATGGCATCAAAAAGGGGCCACGAGGTATTGCGCCTTTCGCCCTATTTTGTGTATTTAACCCCATATAATTAATTTTGGGACAACCTAAAAAAAGAATAAGGCGTCATAACGCGTTTCCCAAATTTGACGGGTTAGTTGCAAATTTGATAAAAGAAGAAATTAACAAAATTTCAGCTGATGATTGGCAGAAAAAAATCAAACATGTCATCAGGATTGAGATAGGGTAGATAAGCTTAATTAATTTATAATATTTATGACTTTATTCACCGTGTTTTTAATTTTAGAATTAAAATTTTAATTAGTAACGTTTGTGAATCTCACAAGAGATCAGAAAATGAATCTATGGGCCAGGTGGAGTGGTCAACCTCTATTCAAATCTAATGTGCGTTATAGAAATTAAAATGTAAATTCATATTAAGTGGCAACCGGAGTTCTTGTGAGAAGCAAATTTCACTTCTATTTTATGAGGATTTTCTAATATAAAATTGTATTTATATGCGCGCCACTGAGAACACTTTGCGATGGAATATTTCTCGACAGCTTTAAATGTATGTAACGATGTGGCAGCACTTTCCAAAAATATTTAAAAAATAAATGGGAAACCATATTATTTAAAAACTACTTGATCAAATACTATTAAACGAGCAAGGTTTGTATGTGTGTGTGTCCAGAGGATCTCGAAATCCACTCGTCAGAATTCAATGAAACTTTCAGGGTAGACTAATTCCTATCTAAATCGGCGAAAAATGTAGGTCTCATGTCTGTGAAAATTCGATCTTCCGAGATATTTACAAGAAAAGTTAAGCTTTTAGTTTTATTTCCTAGCAACGGCACATAATAATAACTTGTTTCTATAGTAATATATACTATAAAGGATAGATGAGTACCGTCAAAGTGGGGATATAACGTCACATTCCATAGGCGTACTTTGCAAAATAAGTTTCTATAATATAAATAAGGTCACAGCATATAAAATATATATATACGCACTTCGTAGATTAAATTTTGAAGTTATATTATTTACAAAAAATAAAAATAAACTTTATGCATCCGACACTTTAACATTGAACGAATTAAATTTAACCAATAAATAACAAGGAGGATTATATGTTGGGATTAAATTAAATCTCTTGGCATTAAAAGTAACGCTTCAGTACTTACCTAAACTCAAAGATTAAAAAAAAAGTTAGTTCAAAAACTATCTTTAAAAGTCACTGTCTTCACTAAAACTACTGGCATCACTATAATTGTCTTTTCTGATGTTTATTATTATCGGTTCTATTAAATTATCCATTGATATATCCACTTTCCTAAATGAATTTTCCACATTTTTAAACATGATCAATGCATTTTCCCCAATGTTCTCTATTTACATCTGAAACTGCCTTCAAAAACAAATTTCGCACATCAGGAAATTTAAATGTTTTATTGTTTTGAGAAACATAACCTTTTAATAATTGAGACCAGATCAGTTCAATGGAATTTAACTCTGCGTGGTTCGGAGGAAATCTGAGAATTTTAATTCCTTTTTCTCTGGCCATCTCATCCATAATATATTTTTTGAATTTGTTTTTATGTTGCCTTGCTATTACTAATAATTCTGCCTTCAATGATTTAGGAGGACTGATAATATTTTTAGAATGAAGCCATTTTGAAATATATATTAATACAAAATTCTGAATCAATTAAAATACATACGATACGGCTATGAATAGATAAAGTCTGACTTATCTGTCAAAAGAACAAATTTATTACAGTAAAAACCATGGAAACAAGAATCTAGACAAAAACTATATTAGGCCGATCAGATGTATTAAAATTTAAATTTTAACTACAAATAAGCTTTGAAGGATGAGGTAAAAATAACATTTCTACCTCTTGAACCTGTACTACGTTCTGAAAATTAAATACTGCACTCCTTTCTTCTGTATAGTATAGTAGTAAAAAGGTTTGACTTTATTTAATTTCTGGCGTTTTAATCAGAAAGAATTCAATTTTAAATTTGTCGCTTTATATAAAAAAGGAAAGGTTCATTTGACGGACATAAATAATTTGCTTGTCAAATGACAGCCATCTTATTAATTCAAAGTTGAAAATACAACGTGGCCAATTCAATTTCAGAAATCATGGGTTTAGGTAAATATTTATAGGAACGTTGAGTAACACTGTTAAAATGGACACCTGTCTTCCCTTCCCCGATAGTGTGAGACTACCCCTTACGGCTACTATTTTATTATGCGGACAGTTTTAATATTTAAGTTTTCATGATCAGTGAGAGAGAGAGAGAGAAAGAATTTTTGAAAAAATATGATATCAATATCTGCCACACCTCGAGAGTCTGGTCACAGGTTTTTGTGGAGGTTTTTACCCAAGTATGAATATCAGACCTATAATTTTCCTTCACTGCAGATCAAAAAATAATAAAATCAATTGAACATAGAGTTTTTCTTATATAGTGATAAATAGAGTGAGCTGAGCGATCTTCTGTTGACGGGACGTGTGCCCTACACGCTGCTGTTGCACGTCCCGGAAACGGGGCCTGTCCACCGTGACAATTCGCGAAGATCAAGCGTCAGTAGAAGTTGCCCTAAAAGGGTGAAATCCCCAGAAACTAGGCAACTTTAATGCATTTAACTAACCTCTGTGACAAGCAGTTGATAAACGTCAACAACAGCTGCAGCCAATTGAAAATTAACACTGACAGCTTTTTTAATTTTCCCGCCTACTTTCAAGCCAATCGCCAATCAACTTTTTATTTATCTCCCTATCAGTAGTTCAAGTAGATGTCGCCCACTCCGTGATTTTCGCGAATTAATTAATAATTTGTCATGTTATAAATATACTTAAATTATATACTCATTGGGCTGCTTAAAAATGTAGATTTGAATATTAAGAGCGAAGCTCGGTGACCAGATATTATGTATTAAAACAAATAGGAGCAAATTTTCATAGATTTAATGCAGAATGGCGCGGATATTTCTTTTTGTGATTTTCCATTTAAAATTAACAAAATAAATACTTTTCGAAGGTTTACAAAAAAGTCAAAGTTTCTCCACCCTAAGTTTTGTAATTATTAGTATTTCCTGAAAATTTCACAAAAATCAGACTAAAACTAAAGGCTTAAAAGGTTATTAAAATTTTTCAAGGGGTTCGGTTTGCTCTTAAAGAAAGTTAACCAATATAGAAATTTTACGCCTATTACCCCTGTTACGATCTCCAGTAAGTTGGTTATTGAATCTTTGCATATTGGTCCTAATAGCCAAAATATTATTTTATTTTTATGTACATGGACAGTGTACGGTGTTTTCGACAATAAAGTACTCAAAAATGTCCAGATCCATCAACATTTCTTCTATTGGCGGTATCCTTTGCTGTTTTTATAGCGTTTTTTCTTTCTCATAAAGCAGTGGGTTCTACTATACTTAGGTGGTGTAAATATATTTATACAAGAATTGTAGTTGGTATAGAGGTTAATACTGGTCTAAAAAAACTCGCCATGTGTGAAGTTATATCTCAAAGACGATTTCAACAACTCTTCGTGCTCTGCATAGTCTATAATTCTTGATTGTCTGTAAGAAAAGGGTCGCATAAGATAGGGTTTAAAAGAAAATGTATCATCTCCAATTAAAACGTGCATAAGTCTCCTGTACATGTGAGAAGCCTCAAAAATTCCAATGTCACTATTTTACCATAGCTTCTTACATCAACACAGATAAATCTAGACCAACTTTAGCCGTGAGAATTATTAAATTTTTATTTAAATAACAGAAATGTCAGAGCTTGTTTTATCGGGACATTTAATTGTTACATACTTTCCATCTAAACTGCAAATACAATTTGAAAATTGCCATATTTAGTTTCTGGTTAGGTGGAAGAGCAAGTTAAGACTAACGCCTTTTGGTAACTACTTTATATGTAAAAGGTATTAAATAGAATTATGTTATACAATATTAATTTTGTATAGTAGATTACCAATAAAATCATTTATTATTATTATTATATGTAACAATATTACTGACTATGGAAAACCCAAATTGTAGAGAATGTCTCCAGTACGAATTACGCGTTTTTCGATTTTCAATTGCAGAAATAATATAAAAACAAAATTCCCAGATGTGCCGATAAGTTGTTTGCAATACGTATTTGTATTCAAATTCTATCATATTTGTTATTTTTTGTGTAGGTGAAATTAGATACTTTGTGGATGGCAAAAGATGAAACTCACGTATGAGGTGTGGGAAAATGAAAATGAAATAACATGGAAATTAGGTATGCAGTAGCATTGATATACTTTTATGTCCCGGAGGATGTTTTCTTATCGTTATTTTCATCCAAATAAAAATATCCGTTTGTTGTATTTGTGCGTGAGGAATTGTAAGGGGTTTGTGCTGGAAATTTTCTCAGTTGAATTTATTGGAATCCACTAACAGACAAAAAACGGCTTGGGACAATATAAATACTAGTATACGGAGAAAAAAATCAATAACAGCATTTCAGCTGATGATTTTGCTATATTTTTTCAAAACTTAATAGACAATTTAATTCAAAACTGCAGATCTTCTGTAAGTATAAACAGCTATCTTGACAAAATTCCTGTACATCAATCATCATTTTACTTATTTCCCACTAATGCATTAGAAGTACGTCAGTCAATCAATAATTTGAAAAATTCGAAATCTAGAGACTGTCTTTGGATGTGCTACCATCTATGGTAAGAAGAGAGTATTGACATTAAATTTTGACTGAATCTAGTCAAGATGTCACTCTCTTCTTTTTTATCCCTTTCAGAGATTAATACAAAGTGAGTAAACCAGTAAGGAATTTTAATTTATTAGATTCGACATCCTAAGACCGGTTTCTGTCTTTCGACTTCATCAGTTAGGCTTTTCGAAAGACAGAAACCGGTCTTAGGATGTCGAATCTAATAAATTAAAATTCCTTACTGGTTTACTCACTTTGTATTAATCTCTGAAAGGGATAAAAAAGAAGAGAGTGACATCTTGACTAGATTCAGTCAAAATTTAATGTCAATACTCTCTTCTTACTATAGATGGTAGCACATCTAAAAATGTTATCTTATAGCGGATATAGCTATTGACTTGTACGAGTTTGGAATTTTATTTATTGGATTCGAAAAGCCTAACTGATGAAGTCGAAAGACAGAAACCGGTCTTAGGATGTCGAATCTAATAAATTAAAATTCCTTACTGGTTTACTCACTTTGTATTAATCTCTGAAAGGGATAAAAAAGAAGAGAGTGACATCTTGACTAGATTCAGTCAAAATTTAATGTCAATACTCTCTTCTTACCATAGATGGTAGCACATCTAAAAATGTTATCTTATAGCGGATATAGCTATTGACTTGTACGAGTTTGGAATTTTATTTATTGGATTCGAAAAGCCTAACTGATGAAGTCGAAAGACAGAAACCGGTCTGAGGATGTCGAATCTAATAAATTAAAATTCCTTGCTGGTTTACTCACCTAGAGACTGTCACTTTTTGAACTCATTGAAATTAGTAGGCTAACCTTCTTAACACTTGTATAGAGGAGGGAATTTTTCCAGATATATTTAAAAAGTCAAAGGTAACTCCTATCTACAAACAAGGTGACACTAACTTAACATCAAATTATAGGCCAATTTCAATTATACCTGTAATTGGCAAAGTTTTCGATACCATATTAAAAGAAAGATTGCTTAATTTCTTTGAAAAGCAGAATTTGTTATGCTCTAGTCAGTTTGGCTACCGGAGTGGGAAGTCAACGGTAACGGCAATTAGAACACTTTATGATAAAATCTTGGAAGGTTTTGAAAATCAAGAAAAAAGCGTGGGAAAATTATATGACTTATCAAGAGCGTTTGACACGGTACATCATGATATCTTGCTGTGAAAACTTGAAAGATATGGAGTCAGGGGCATCCCTCTGAAACTCATCTGTTCTTACATGACCAACAGGAAACAGTATGTATGTCAAAATTCGGAAACGCACTCTGTTCCTTATGGGGTACCGCAAGGATCAGTGATTGGCCCTCTTTTCTTCATCATTTACTTTAATGATTTGGCAACTAATCTTGGTCAGAAAGTCAAATCTGTTTTCTATGCTGACAATACAACCTATTTAGTTACAAATAAAAATTATCTTGATGCTAATATGTTGTTAAGTCAATCAGATGATATTTCAAGGGACTGGTTCAGTAGTAACTATATGACTCTGAATGATACCAAGACTCAAATTATATGCTTTTCAACCACTGCTTCTAGGGATGATTGTGTGAAATTTTTAGGGGTATATTTAGATCCTAAATTAAATTTTAATTTTCACTGCCAAGATCTGTGTAAGCGTTTAGCAAAAGCAACTTTTGCCATCAGACAACTAAGATTCCAGCTTGACATTCAGTACTTAAAGATAGTATATTTCTCAATATTCCATAGTATACTAACCTATGGCTTAATAGTTTGGGGTGGTAGTTATATAGAAAAAGTGTTTATTGTACAAAAAAAGGTGATTCGAATAATGACTTTTAGTAAATTCGACAGCCACTGTAAACCTCTTTTTAAGAAATTAGGTATTTTACCTCTTCCTTGTTGCTATATTAAGGAGTGTTTGATGCATATTAACAACAAAGTTACATACCTGTGAGACAAGAAATAACGCCAGCATCTATTTGCCTCGATGCAGGCTAACAAAAACGCGGAATTCATACACCTATGTGGGTATGAATCTATATAATGCATTACCACAGACATACAAAAACCTACCGGTCACCACTTTCAAGAAGAAAATACACATGCTTCTATTAAAACATAACTTTTATTCAGTAAATGAGTTTCTTATACACATGCCTACTTGTGTTTGTGAATAATTGCCAATGTGAAAATTGTGCCTCATAATGATTTATTTCACTTTCATTATTGATGTTTACTATTTATCTCTTTTAAATTTGTTTGTAATTGTAATATTTATCTCTTTTTAATTTGTTGTAATTGTACTTTTATTTTGTATTTCATAATTTTTATATTTACATTCAATAACTGACGATCGTACTACTACTGTGATATTACATGAATAAATTATCTATCTATCTATCTATTATTATTGTATCTTTGTCAAGTGAAATAAAACAAATAAACGTTCTTGCTATTTAAGCGTACAAAACATGATTTATAATATAATATAATATATGACACAATTGGAAACATTTGCCAAAATTGTGATGTAGGCGACATATTCCCACATTCGCTTAACAAAAACTCTATACAGGTGGTATATTAGTTGGTTAAATTTCAAAAAAATATTTTGGCAAACTAGATTTTTTTTCATAACCAACAGTTAGTTTGGACTTGATGCTGTCACAGCATACATATTGTTCGATAAATACGAAGAAAATAATGTCTGTAAAAGATTTTTAATTGGCGGGTTCAACAGGTCCAAAAGTTTGTTACTGTACGAATAAATTATTTTGTTAGAATATAAACAATCAAAATAAATATTGCATAATTTGGTTATTAGTAAAACTAATTTACATATTTATTTCAAGGCTGTAAAAATCTTGTTTAATTCATATTTGTTTATTTAATTACCGATTCCTAAGAATTATCGAGTAATTACTAATAAATTACCTTTAAATTAAATTTTTCTTATTTCACACAAAGGAAACTAGCAAAAGAAATGTCAGCATTAATATTAATTTTATATTTCCAATTTCATTTGTTCGTAGGAAATGTTAAAAAATGAACAATAATAAAAATGGTGTCCCTTAATTTCTTTTAAAACAAGTGAATTTTATTTTAAATAATATTTTAATATGCCCTTTCTATGAAAAGAATGCTAGTCAGAGATTCTTATCTAATATTATTAATAATAATAAACGTTGTTTAATTTTCAGATAATTAAACATGTAAACTCATATTCGCTTACTCGTAAAACCGGCAACGGCGCACCAAAATACGTTGACGAGCGGTATCACAAAGATGCGGTGTCGACAAAGATAATTTTTTGCTCTATTTCATAATTGCGGTATCAAACCCGGAAGCGGGCTCATCAAAGTTATTTTTTGCCCGATGTTAATAATGGTATTGGGTTGTAAATTTAACCGGCGAATCTAGACAATAGAAAAAAAGCTTACACGTGTTACGCGGCTCAAGTTAAAAGGATCTTTCGGGAAGGTGTTGCGCAATCCGAAAAGAAAGATTTGAAGCGACGGAGGTCGTCGAATAAAAAGAGAAGTGGGGCTAGCCATGATCAGGCTAGGACCTCTCAGTGTCTAATTATCACTCACGCAGAACACACGCAAAACAATATTTTCTGAATGATGTGATCATTTATTTTAATTCATTTCTCATTAATATGTGTTAGTGCTTGTTAAACACATATTAATTATAATACTTGTTCATTGATTACTAGTTTAAGGTAATCCTTTGTTACGTTGTTGTTTATTTTATTTAACAAGTTTAATAAATAGTTAAATAAAAGGGTTCATTGTTTTTGTTGAATGAAGTTGAGAAGACAATCCTAATACAGTCCATTTTACGAATACAACGATGCAGTTTAAAAAGGCGATAACACAGTGTTGGTCGTCCTGGGAAACTGGCACAACATAGGGTTTATTCCAGAACCCTCAACAAACGTCTTTATTATTTTCAGTACAATGTATACAATCTACACAATACAATAAAACAAAATTATCTATATAAACTGAAAATAAAAGGCGAAGTTCAATTTTTAAGGTGAAGACACCTCTAATTGTTCTTCCACTCAACCTTATGGGTATCGCCAAATACCTTACAATACTAAAGAAAATGTATCCTTTGTTCTTATCAATGTTAATCATATATACTTTTGTGAAACTTATCGTTGATGATCAAGTAAAAATCTCTTATAAGCCACCTTAGATCTTTGAAAACTGTAAGCGGTGGACATTTATATTGTGTAAAAAAAAAAAAAAAAAAAACGTTTATTAACCTGTTGACATGTACATTACATATATAGGAATCGTCGAGTTTACAAAGAAATAATCTAAGTAACAAAAAAAAAATAGATGAAGATACAAATAAATAAAATATTTATCTAAAAGAACAAAGTTAGGTACTTGAATTAAAAAGAGATAATGAGAAACAAAGGGTATTACACTACATACAATTATAATATATAAATAAGACGTCTCTTTAGTTACCAAAAAATTCATCTAAACTATATATAGATTGTCTCAGCAGAAAACGTTTTAATTTAGATTTGAAATTTACTAAATTTGGACAAAGTGATTATAAATTTTAAGTGCTAAACAATTTGGTGCTTTTAGCGAGATATTATATTTGTAAAAAGGTACGTGGTATTTGTTACATTGCCTTGTGTTATATTGATGTAGTTCTGAATTTAGGTGAAATTTATTTTTATTTAAATACATATAAACACCCAGTTCAAATATATATAATGAAGTTAAGGTTAGAATGTTAGTTTTTATAAAAACATTTCCGCACGAATTTCTTTTGGAAATATTTTCTATTATTCTTAATATTCTTTTTTGTACGATAAAAACATCAGGTGATAGAGTAGACAAACCCCAGAACGCAATGCCATACCTAAGCCTCGACTCAACCTGAGCATAATATAAGCTAACTAACTGACTCTTTGTTAATATTTGGCTTAGATTTCTAAATAAATAACAGAGAGAATTTAATTTTGAAATTAATGAGTAGCAGTGCTCTTTCCAGTTTAAATTTCTGTCAATAGTTATGCCTAAGAATTTAACACTATCTTCATCTGAGGATATTAATGACTCTTTTACAGTTATGTCAAAATTGTTGCACTTATTTTGCCAGTTATGGAATCTAATCATTTTTGTTTTGTCACTATTAAAATAAAGAGAGTGTAATTCGAACCAGTTAACCAGCTCATTCATGGACACTTGACATGTATCCTTTAATTCGGAATCATTTGGGGATGAAAACAATACAGTAGAATCATCAGCGAAACGAACTTTTAATACTTTAGGTATTACTTCATCTAGATCATTTGTATATAGTATAAATAGAACTGGTCCCAGGACTGAGCCTTGAGGGACGCCCATGTTACATATTCTTGTATCTGAGGTTACTGAAGTTAAATTGTCTTTGTTATTATGGTTTATGTTAACATACTGGGACCTATCTTTTAGAAAGGATTCCACCCAATCCAAGGCAACTCCGCGAATGCCGTACGATAATAATTTCTGTAATAAGATGTCGTGCTGAACGCAGTCGAAAGCCCTGCTGAGATCACAGAATATCCCAATAGGGCACTCACCTGCTTCCATAAAGTTTACAATATTTTCATAGAAAGATGTAATAGCAGAATTGATGGATTTGCCAGCAACAAAGCCGTGTTGGTTTCTTGAAAAGATATTATGTTTCTTCACAAATGCTAGAAGTCTAGCTAAAAACGCATATTCGAATGGTTTAGAGAAGCAAGATGTAATAGTTATGGGTCTATAATTTTGAATCAATTCAGGATTTTGTTTTTTAAAAATGGGTATTACTTTGCCCTTTTTTAGAAGTGTAGGAAAATTCCCTGTCACAAATGAAAGATTTATTAAATATGTTAAGGGCTTAATTAATGTACATAACGCTTTTTTTAATATAAAGAGTGGAACTTCATCTGCCCCCGCAGCAGGTTTATTCTTTATTTTTTCTACTAAGAGCGTCAATAATTCATTCTCACTAAAAGGATCTAAAAATATAGAAAACCTATTTTTTATGTTACTAAAATGCTTATGTTTAGTTTGCAGTGTAATATTTTTTATTATATTCTCTGGTTCCTCAATGAAAAAATCATTAAATAATTTTGCAATATCATTAAATTATCATTTTGTAATAAGTTTAAATTTCCAGTTTTACCCTTGGCTTGAGACAGTTCAGAAACTACTTTCCAAGCTTCTTTTGAAACGTTGTTTGAGTTAAATATGCGATTTTGATAATAAGCTTTTTTTGAATTTTGAACTAATTTTGAATGTTGTTTTTTAGTCCACATATAATAATTATGTAGCTCTGGAAAACTTTTTTGTAAAATATATAAATCTTTTAAATTAGTACTAGACATTATAACTTCATTGGTTACCCATTTACTATTCTTGTCTTGGGAATAGTAACATTTTTTTAAAGGAAAATATTTGTTAAACGAAAAAAGAAATACTTTCATAAAATTCTCATAAGCATTGTTCATCAGACGTCAGTGCGATATATTATCTTTTTGTGTAGATATGACGGTGTTTTGTTAGTAATTATTTTATAAAACAGAACTGCTGCATGCAGAGTCCTTTTATTGGCCATGTTTAACCAGCAATTTTCAAGAATTTTATGTGATATGTGTTCTCTTCTACGAATACCGAATATTAGGCGTAAACAAGAATTTTGTACTTTTTGGATTTTCTGTCGATATATGGCGGATAAAAATGGCCCATAGAGTATATCGGAGTAGTTAAAAATTGACAATATTAAAGTTTCACACAGAGTGGATTTTACACGTATTGGGAGATATTGTCTATTAGCATATAACAGTTTAAGAGTCATATAAGCACGTTTTATTAGCTGATTTATGTGTTTCTCGAACTTCAGCTCTGAATCTAAATACACACCAAGACTTTTAGCCTCGTTTACATTTTGCAGAGGTTCATCATCTATAAGAATTTGGACCCTGTCAGAAATTTGATCCCGTTTATTCTTCGTACCAAACAAAATGACATGAGACTTGCTGCAATTAATATTAAGACAGTGATCATGCGCAGCTTTAACAAAAGACTTTAAATCCTCATTTATATTTAAACAAGCATCCCTAACAACACTGGGATCAAAGCTGCAATAAAGTTGAGTGTCATCCACGTATAAATGGATATTACAAAAATTAATAGTATTCACGAGATTAAAAGTATATATAGCAAATAACAAAGGACCCAAAATGGAGCCTTGAGGGACTCCACACCGTAATTTAACATAATTAGAGCACTGTCCATCAATTAAGACTTTCTGCTGACGACCTAGGAGGTAAGATCCTAGTAGATCTGTAGCACCTTGGGAAAGCCCTATATAACCTAATATTGCAATAAGTAACTTATGATTTAGGGTATCAAAAGCCCTACTAAAATCTAGCAATACCAAGACAGTACATTCCCCTTCATCTATAGATCTAACAACATCATCAATTATGTGAAGAAGAGCCGTTGCACAGCTATAATTTTTTCGAAAACCTGATTGTGTTTCTGGCAATATTGAGTATAACTCTATATGTTTTTTTAATTGTACTTCTATGGCTCTTTCCAGTATTTTTGATAATGTTGGTAGTAAAAAGTTTTTTTATTGACGTTTCGGCTTTCCAGATCGAAAGCCGTTATCAAAATGACATAAAATAAATAAATTTACTAGAAACAGAACACTTGATAATCTTGTAAAAATATGACATCAACATAGTATACATAGAATAAGATTTTGAGATTGAAGATGTCAAAATCTGTTTCAATCATATTTTTGTGACGTTTTTGAAAGGATAGCGCATTTGCATATTATAAGAGAATTTATACTTCGTCATAAATGAAGTTTTCTTATTAATATTATCATAAGAAAAAACCAGATAAAAACTTATGATACTATCCCGATATAGTTGGTAGTATACTAATGGGGCGTAAATCTTTAAGCTCAAGTGGATTCGGCTTTTTAGGTAGTACTTTAACAATGGCACGTTTCCACACTTCCGGAAAAATATTATTGATTAAACAAAAGTTGATAATGTGGGTTATATATGGAATAATATGTGGACAACATAATTTTAATAGCCTTAGACATAATTGGTCTTCACCAGCAGCATTGGTATTTATATTATTAATTGTTTCATAAACAAAAAGATCATTCACTTCACTAAATGTAAAATTTGTATCTACTAATTTGTCTGAATTATAAGCCATGAGCAGCTCTTCTGGAGGCTCTCTTACGGGACAGGAATTAACGAAAAAATTATTTATATCATTGGGACTTCCCAATGTATTAGGAATTGAGCTGGCTTTATTTGGAAGAACATTATGTGTTTTTAGAGTTTTCCAAAGAGTTTTAGTATCCCTTTTATTAAGTTCAAATACAAAAATATTCAAATTACTACCCAAAGAACTCTGAATTAATCCAACAACAATCAGTTGAGAATGCTCTTCTAGCATTGCCACAAATTGTAATGAAAGTATTAATAAAAATTTAAATTGACAGCTCTTATTCTAATCAACACAGCCACAGTCTACTCACTTTTACCAAAATCGTCATTCACTATACTGTATTTGAAAATCAAGAGAGAGTAAATTCCCAGAAATGTTTTGCAGTTATCAGTGTTAAAGGCAGTAAACCATAGACGTGCGTTTTCAAAATTAAATTAATATGGAAATAGAAATATTTAATTTGTTTTAGTTATTTATACCTAGATTACCAATTTTAGATAGATAAACATAATTCGTAAGTAGTAATTTAATTTGGGTAAAATGAAGAAAAAGTCAATATTATTTTAGGCATTTTGTTTTAGGCATATGTTTATTTACAAAATATGTATATAATATGTACAGATAATTACAATTATTTATAAATTAATATGAGGAGCTAAAAAAACAATTAAGTAGGTATATGAGAAAAAAAAAACCAACCGCAAGGATAAAATTTGACGAGCAACATGCAAAAAATACGACAATATTAAATCTTAAAAAATAAAAATCTAAAAATAAAATTAAAGTACATAAATTAATAATTTTAAAGTTATGGTTCCTCGCACTCTGTGTCAGAAGATTCACCATC
Organism: Crepidodera aurea; assembly: GCA_949320105.2. Lineage (NCBI taxonomy): Eukaryota > Metazoa > Arthropoda > Insecta > Coleoptera > Chrysomelidae > Crepidodera > Crepidodera aurea. The sequence goes on from OX439472.1 coordinate 106,915,293, forward strand.
TGATTCTAGAGAAATTACAATGGGCTCTATAGTAATATCAATTATGTTATCTAGCTCCCACATTTTTTTTTCTATTTCTGTAACGTGTCTAATACATTTTTGCCAATTTTCACTTGTTACTTCAGATATTGCCTTATTGAAGAGATTTTTAACATCTGATAATTTAAAAGTAGTGTTATTTCTGGCAACATAACCTTTAACTTGAGCCCATATTAATTCTATCGGATTCAGCTCACAATGGTAGGGTGGTAAACGAAGGATTTCAATTTCTCTCCTCAATATTATATTTTTTATAATTTTGCTTATGTTTTTTAGCAATAGTTAACAATTCTGCCCTCAGCATTGTATTGTCAAAGGCTAAATTTTTAGAAGATAACCATTTTGCAATTTCACCCTTTTTCCATTTAGTGGTTGGTAAAGGTTCAAGTAATCTGGAGTGGTAACTTGCATTGTCCATTACAATAACCGATCCTTTTGGTATGAATTGAATCATCTGTTCAAAATATTCCTCAAACACGTCTCCATTCATTTCTTCGTGATAATCAACGGTTTTTTTTGATTCAAATAAGAGTAAACCATTCTCAAAAAAACCGTTTGTACTGCCTATATGACAAATAATTAATCTTTTACCTTTTCCTATAGGTTCCTTAAAACCAGTAGTATATCCTTCTAGAAAAGCTTGATGGGATGATTTTATATTTTTGTCTTTCCAAACTCTTGCTACACAATGTCCTTCATTAACCCATTCATTTCGGAATAATAATAAATGTTTTTATTTTGAGCTTTAACTTGTTGTATTCTTCTGAGGTACTGTCTTCTCCAACATACAATTTCTTCAGAATCAATTAGCATTGAGTGTCTGCCCATTTTTTCAAATTTAAAGTTTAACTCATGTAACACTTTCCATAGTTTATCCCGGCTTATTGTGGGTAAATCAACATCATTCGTAATGGCTTGCAAAACTTTATCTAAAGTTGGTATTTGCTTGTTTATAAAAAATGAGTGAACAAGCTTACGAATAGCATTTTTAAAAAACTCGTCCACGTTGACTTTTAATAGTTTTGGTCTACCTGGTTTCGGCTTTGGTGAGGTTACTCCACCTGATTTTTCCTCCTTTAGAACTCTATATATTGTAGATTTTCCATATCCCATTGCCTTAGATGTTGTTTCAACTACATTGTCAATAGTGTTTGAGGGATTTTGATGTTTAAAATAGTGGTACACATTCACTACAGCACTCTTTTCATTGAGCGATAAATGGTCTAGTTTTAATTTTTTCACTGGCGTATACTCACAAACTGCTTCCATTTTTAGTCACTACTATTTGTCACGTTTATCGAAAATCAAATAACTGCATTTCTAGAAACTATTTAAGTCAAAATATCTGTCATTAGAAGCTGTTGCCATTCGGAGGTCGTTAAATAACAATTATCCCTTTCTATTCTGGTTACGCCTATGACGCACGTTAATCCTCTTAGGCCTACTGTAGTAACAATGAAAGATCATAAAATAATGTGATAGTCCAAGAAATTTAATAAATTTTGTATTGAAATTAACAAAAACAATTTAGAATGCATTACAAATATTGAAGTTTTACCGCACGTACTGTACTATAGTTTTGCATACCGAATTACTTTTTATTCTGGGAATTTACTCTCTCTTGATTTTCAAATACAGTATAGACTATAGGCGAATCAAAATAACTAATACGCCCTCTCGTGGTGGCAAATGCAACCCTTTTCACAGACGTTCATTTTATTATTTTGTACTTGTTAAATAGGTCGTTTTATATTTGCTTGCAAAAAACAGTTGTGTAGTGTAGTTTTTTCAAATAAGAATGAGTAATTCGTATTGTTCCGTACCTCAGTGTTCTTCATGGGCGAAAACAAACACGGATTTAAGTTTCCATTTGTTCCCAGAGGCTGGAAAATGTCGCGTGAAAGTAGAATCTGAGTTAGGACGCCCCGCATGGATGTGTAGGCGTTAAGCTTGGATTTTAAGACTTAAAATTGGAAAAGTTGTGACTAAGTATATATTCAAAACATTTTATTGATGATGATTTTTTCCGAAGAGGTAAATAAAATGATTATATGCCATAGGAATAAGAAGTTTAAAGGTGACAGCTGTTTCCAGTCAGAATTTGTCGATTTCATTAGTTCAAACTAATGAAAGAAGTGAAAGGTTAAATAGGAGAAATACTGTTAAAATTATAGATTTCACAGACTGTCAGTGCAATGAAGAACGAGGGCCTGAACGTACTAACGATGATTTGGAAGGTGCACAAAGCCTGCTAATTATCTTAAATGAGCAAGAACAATATGAAGGACCCACTAAGTTTCGTGACTTTGAGGTGCAAGTAAATACTTAAAAAAGATCAACATTGAGTGATCTCTTAAAAACAGATAGTGCTCTTAATAGTTTTACTGGAATTTTCAGTATTCAGCTTTTGGATACAATTGTGGAAGCAGTTCAAATCAATTATACTGACAATTTGCCTTATTTGTTTTATACAACTATCGTATAACCTTTGTCAATATTTTTTTAAAAAATGTTATATTAAAAGCAATACTTGCAATGCTATTAAAATAAAATTGTAGAAAATGGGAATGTTTTATTGAATGTGTTGGGAAAATGAAATTATTTATAAGTAATATATTTATTTGTTACATACATAAATTATGAATCATTTTTATTAAAAAGTTATATTTTACTGTCCATAACTTATTTTTAGTAAACTCCTCATCAATCAATTTCCAGTATTTTGAATTGCTGTACAAGTAATTAGAAGTGCAGAAATGTTTGAACTTATATGAGCTCCTCATATTATTAAGCTGGCCTCTTATTTTATGTGGATCAGATTTCAAATCACTTGTTTGCAAACACAAACCGCATATAAAGATGTTTTTACTTTGGCTTTGCCTATTAGAATCCAATTGACCACACAATTAAATGACTAGCATTTAAAACTTCCTCCTCTTCATTTACACATCTAGATGTATTTGTACCTCCATAAATCCTTAAATACAAGAAAACACTGATTAGATTGTGAATTAGAAAGGCAACTTTAACATCAAAATAAATGCTTATTTTTACATGAAATGAAAAAGATTACTTACCTATATGATAAATAATAACTAATAATAAATTTTTCACACAAATTAGTCTTTAATAAATGGTAAAAAATGCTAAAATAAAAATATAAGACATACACAAACAAATCACCTCAATGAGCCAATAAATGCCTATAAATTCAATGTCATTTTAAACTTCAAAATGTTCATATTCTGAAGGTGTTCCCGAAGAGGTACGGAGGGGTACATCAAACCCTAAGCTTACTTTTTGATGCTATATCAAAATCTGAAGTCAGAATTTTAAAATTCATAAACACAAAAAAGCTACAGACCCACACACAGATCGAATTCAGATACCGAACAATTTGTTCGGTGAAAATCTTTCAGAAAACGGCTAAGTTATATATTGATAAATGTTCGAAATCGAACATTTTTAACTACGCCCATGGCAACAAGGGAAATAAAATAACCAAACCTCTCGCATAGCAACAGTGTACAGCACACATCGTGAATCAAGGCCAGCGCGCAGATAACCAACGCGGAAGTAACTCACCGTCCATATAAACATCAATAATTAAAAGCCGCCTTTATCGGCTGCCGCCTTTATATGCTCCGCGGCCAGGGGCGAGATTGGAAGTTGCATAAAAAAAGGCACAACAATAACGCCGAAAAGACGTACCCGTGATTGGCCAAGGATGGATCTCGTCCGTCGACACGCGACTAGAATAAATCAAATCAAACCAGTAGAACTTCTATCTCCGTAGAAACAGGTCGCACTTAGACTGTTTCTTACGTAATAACTTCATCAATTTTAACTTATATGAATTACATACTATTACATACGCACTTTCGTTCACAGTTCATTAATTTCTGAGCAATTGCAAACACAGTTTTGAATTTGTTATATTCTTTGTTTGTTGTAAAGTGTTTGTGTTTTACGTTATCGTTAATATATAAAATCCAAGTACTCAGAGTATAATTTCGCTACAACCTATATATATATACAGTCCACATCAAATTCTTAGCCAACTTAAATCTACAATAAGTTGGGACAGGCACATCTAAAGGGTGTTGCCTAATAAGTTTGGGTCTCCAAATTTGACGTTATTTGGAACTTTCCAAAACAATAAATATCCAAAAACATCTTTGAGAATATCCTTTTACTTTTCAATTCTGTCCACGCTTTAAAAAAAAATTATTAACAAAAATTTGAGCCAACAAATAATACAATAAGAATAAATTTAACAAATTTGCTAATAAACACAAAAATGGGGATCAACCAAACTATGATAAAGAATTCTTTTTTGTTGAAAGTCTAAATAGGGGACGACTTGTTTGAATCGATATAAAAGAAAATCATTTTTTTTCTCAGATAAAATATACGTTCATTCCATCTCATATGCGGATCCAAAATTATACCTAGGTATTTAACTTTTCTTGTAGGTTTAATTTTCATGTCTTGTCCAATTTCAATATTAAATGTAGGGAGTGAAGGTGCGAAACTACTGAATGGTAAATACTCTATTTTCTCAATATTTATTGACAAGACTCTATGATCAAACCATTTCTTAAGGCGTTAAGTCATTTTCCAGCTGAATTTTTAGTAAATGCCAATCTTTATTTTTGTAAAAGATCACAGTATCGTCCGCAAAACTGATCGTCCAAATAAACGGTAAAAGTATTGGGCCCAATACTGTGCCTTGAGGTACGCCACATATAATTGTTTAAAGTGAGTAAACCAGTAAGGGATTTTTAATTTATTAGATTCGACATCCTAAGACCGGTTTCTGTCTTTCGACTTCATCAGTTAGGCTTTTCGAATCCAATAAATAAAATTCCAAACTCGTACAAGTCAATAGCTATATCCGCTATAAGATAACATTTTTAGATGTGCTACCATCTATGGTAAGAAGAGAGTATTGACATTAAATTTTGACTGAATCTAGTCAAGATGTCACTCTCTTCTTTTTTATCCCTTTCAGAGATTAATACAAAGTGAGTAAACCAGTAAGGGATTTTTAATTTATTAGATTCGACATCCTAAGACCGGTTTCTGTCTTTCGACTTCATCAGTTAGGCTTTTCGAATCCAATAAATAAAATTCCAAACTCGTACAAGTCAATAGCTATATCCGCTATAAGATAACATTTTTAGATGTGCTACCATCTACGGTAAGAAGAGAGTATTGACATTAAATTTTGACTGAATCTAGTCAAGATGTCACTCTCTTCTTTTTTTTTTTTTTTTTCTTAGGATGTCGAATCTAATAAATTAAAAATCCCTTACTGGTTTACTCACTTTGTATTAATCTCTGAAAGGGATAAAAAAGAAGAGAGTGACATCTTGACTAGATTCAGTCAAAATTTAATGTCAATACTCTCTTCTTACCATAGATGGTAGCACATCTAAAAATGTTATCTTATAGCGGATATAGCTATTGACTTGTACGAGTTTGGAATTTTATTTATTGGATTCGAAAAGCCTAACTGATGAAGTCGAAAGACAGAAACCGGTCTTAGGATGTCGAATCTAATAAATTAAAAATCCCTTACTGGTTTACTCACTTTGTATTAATCTCTGAAAGGGATAAAAAAGAAGAGAGTGACATCTTGACTAGATTCAGTCAAAATTTAATGTCAATACTCTCTTCTGCGCTGGTTTAATTTTTTAACCTTGTAATTTATAAGCTATACCTCTTACTCCAAGATGTTCTAAGGTGTCCAATAGTATATTATGATCGACAGTGTCAAATGCTTTACGAAGATCAATAAAAACTCCCAATGATGGTATTCCTTCATCTAAAGATGATTTGATTAATTGATAAATAAGTGTTTTTATATATTTATATTATCATTATCATAATACCTATACCTATTTGGTATTATAGCACATACAGGTGTTAACTTACCTAATGTACAGACGAACTTATTATTATTAATTGTATTGAATGAATTGAAATTGAAATTTGACCTGCATTATTGATGTTGTTTTGAAATCTAACTGATGATATAAAATTTTAAAAAATTGTCCATGTGTCTTTACTTTACCCAATGAAGAAAATTATTTCAATTATCTACCTAGATTCAATGGTGGCGGCAAACGTTTTCTCCTCATTCTCCGTCCTTCGGTCCCGCTGCTATTCCATTTCCACAATTAACACTAATTTAACTCACAGAAAGGAGAAAAACTATTAGAAAACACACTATGTACACACACACGCATCGAATTCGAAACGCTTGAGCACACGCGTGTTGATTGAAATAAAATTTTCCCTTGAAACGTTTGTATATGCGCTATATCTAACTCCGTATAACATATCCATCTGACACGTGTATTTTTAGAAAAGCAACAAATTCGTTAGCAGAAGTCACAATTTTCGGAGGAGAATCCGCCGATTTTGAATTTTTCATCGTTGACACTCGGTCGATATCTACTCACTACCGTTGTAGACTTGATCTCCGCTTATCAACACTTTTTTTTTTTCGGTACTTGCTGGCAGATGAAACGACGATTAGATAAGATCTACAGTTCGCACTTTGGATCAGTTAATGGTGGGCGAACTTGAAAGATAATTAGCTAATGAGATTTTTATGGGTCATTTGCGTAGATGCGACAGCACATGTTAATTTGTTTGTACAACTTTTACCACGTGAGAAAAAGAAAAATTAAGTGTAAAAAAATATATTTTTTTTGGAAATTCATTTCTCAAGTGTGAGGTAGCAGTTTGATTATGGTAAGTGAAAATCCGGGTTCCAATAAACTCTTCGGTCCATTTGATGAACAAAAATTACCAGTGATTTTATCAAAGGTAATACCACGAAAACAAACATTGATAAAATCACGAGTCCGCAGGACGAGTGATTTTATCTCAAATCAGTTTGTTTGAGTGGTTTTGCCTGAAATAAAGGCGTTTGAGTATGGAAACCGAAAATTTAATCTATAAAATTTACAGGATGGGTGGTATTTTGAAAGATTATTTTTTGAATCATTTTGTGTTAAAAACAGAGAAAGACACTTTACACTCAAAAGTTCGATATTTTCTTTTACATTTAAACGCCAAATATTACAAACGTAATATAAGTTGCCTATCTAGTAGTAGGCATTTAAGATTATTTATTAAGTGTAACGTTTAGACGTTTTGACATTATGTCATTTTTAAACGAATTTATCGAGGATGGAGCTGTGTTGTGTGTTACAATAAACGAATAAAAACAGGTTAGTTTACAAATATATTTTGAAATTTGGGTATTAACATAGATTTGCAATACATTTTAGTATAATAATAATTGATAAATGTTTACATTTGACATCTCAAAAAAGGTAAACACAAAGTTGATAAACCAAAGGTTCCAATTTCCCAATTTAAGTTAAAGGTAAACACAGTTTAATCAAAAAACAAAAACGACGAAGCGGTTTTATCAAAGGTAATACCACGAGTCCCCCAAATTTTATCGATTAAATTTTTGGTTTTCACGAAAACGGCTTTATTTGGAAAAACCACGAAAACAAACTGATTGATAAAATCACGAGTCCGCAGGACGAGTGATTTTATCTTAAATCAGTTTGTTTGAGTGGTTTTGCCTAAAATAAAGGCGTTTGAGTATGAAGATCAAAAATTTAATCTATAAAATTTCAGAGGACGAGTCGTATTTGAAAGGATTATTTTTTGAATCATTTTGTATTAAAAACAGAGAACATAGTCATTTATGCAAAAGACACTTTACACACAAATATTGAAAATTTTCTTTACCAATTTAAATTGAAACCTGAGCTGTTATAGTTTTACATACAGGGCCACCAAGGCGATTTTTTGACTGGCTACCCCGCGAAACGGCGCCGTAAATAAAAGCGAAGAAGAAGAACGAAATGAAGTCTTTCTTAATTTAATTAATTTTAAGTTTAGTAATAAAGTGAGGTATCTAAAAATGTTAAAGGAGTTTTGAAATAAACTAATAAAAACAGGTTAGTTTACAAATATATTTTGAAATTTGGTTATTAAGATAGATTTGCAATACATTTTAGTATAATAATAATTGATAAATGTTTACATTTGACATCTCAAATAGGTAAACACAGTTTAATCAAAAAACAAAAACGACGAAGCGGTTTTATCAGTATAAAACACAATGATTGGTTAGGATCCTGAGTTGTTATTGACAGATGAAAAAAATAATCAGTATAAAACACAATGATTGGTTAGGATCCTGAGCTGTTATTGGCTGAAACCATAAAATCTGACTGTTTTGACAGATGAAAAAAATAATCGGTTTAAAAGTAACTGATTAATTTTTTAAAACTGACTAATAGATTCTTTTTTCATTGTAAAACAAAACAATGAATATTCAAATCTTCATCCTATCAAGGCAGGCGTCCCTCAAGGAAGCATTATAGGTCCAGTTCTGTACTTGATTTACACTGCAGACCTCCCGTCTACCAAAGAAACTCTTGTGGCAACCTATGCAGATGACACTGCAATCTTGGCATCTCACACTAACCCCAAAACAGCGTCAATCAATTTGCAGACTAACCTCGACAAAATGCAAAACTGGTTAAAAAATGGAGGATTAAGGCAAATGAAACCAAATATACACATATAACATTATCTACTAGAAAAGAAACATGTCCTCCAGTTAAAGTCAACAACTGCCAACTTTCTCAAACAGAAAAGGTAAAATATCTTGGCATACACCTTGGGCATTAAATTTAGAAAAATGTACTGGATTATAGGGCGCAAATCTCAGTTATCTTCGGAGAACAAGATCCTATACAAAGCTATTCTAAATCCTACAAAGATTCCTACAAAGATTCCTGCATCGCCAATGCACCCTATTATGTTCCAAATAGGGTTCTCCAACAAGACATCCCTCTAGCATCAGTGAAAGAAGTGATTACTCAGTTCAGTGATAGTTATCGTCAAAGAGTGTTAGTGCATCCCAAAATGTTCTAGCCAACCGGGTTTTCGAGCAGACAGACGAATCAAGAAGGCTCAAGAGATTCACACCATCCGAACTGACAGACAGATTTAGATAAGTGTTTTGATGTTCTAGTAATTAAGTACTTAGCGTAAGATTAATTTAGGTAGAAGGTTCAATGGAGCCAATCTACACAAGACATTCACCGTCAGAATGGTAGGGGGCTAAAAAAAAGATTCTTTTGACAACTTTACAAAAGCAAAAATTTCTTATTTGCATTGGGGGTTGTAAAGTTTTTGACCAATTTTGGTCAAAGTGTCACTTTCTTCTTCCCTTTGACAACTGAATCGGCCTAGGCCATTAACAAAAGTAAATAAAATTGAGTGTGTCTTTAAAATTACTCTTTGATTGAGCAATATTTGAGATACATTGATTTTTCTTCGTTCTTTTAAATTTTCCTTTAAATAGACCATCAAAAACTTTTCAGATTGTGAAATTTCCCAATTCAATGGAAAGTAGCCCAGATAATTTTTATTCCCAAAACCTTAAAAACCAACCGAAGAGGTTACTTCTTATAGGCCTATCAGTTTGCTTCCTATTTTACCCAAAATATTAAAAAAAATTAATAAAAACAAATTTAGAAATTATTCTCAAAGATAATCAAATAATTCCAGAACATCAATTTGGATTTAGAGAAGAACATGCCATAATTGAACAGGTACAACGCGTCACCAATAAAATAATGCAATGCATAGAGTATAAAAAGTATTAGTCTGCTGTGTTTCTAGATGTGAGCCAGGCGTTTGAAAAAGTGTGGCAGACTGGACTGTTATATAAGCTCAAAAAGACCCTGCCCCTCAATCAATCAATCAATTTTTGAAATCGACGTGGGAACTGTCCACCGGTTAGGCCAAATGGAAAAGAAATACCACATCGTGATGACGTCAAGTAGCTAGGGCTACATCTGGACCGAAGACTAACGTGAAAAAACACATCTTTACCAAAAGAAAACTTCGTGGTCTCAAGCTGCGTAAACTCTATTGGGTCATAGGTCGCAATTCAAAGTTGTCTCTAAATAACAACGTGCTAGTGTATAAAGTTATCCTTTGGACATATGGTGTCCAACTTTGGGGCTCTGCATCAAATGCGAGAGAGATTTCAAGCAAAAACTCTTCGACTGATCGCTGACGCTCCATGGTTTGTGCATAATAATATTATTGTACGTGATCTAAATGTACTGTCGGTTAAACAAGAAATTGTGAAGATAAGTGAAAGTTACACAAACAGACTTCTCTGTATCTGTAAAGCTAGAAGGGTCGGTCACCCCAGAGCACGTAGGCCACATTTGGCCCATTGTGCACAAACAGACTTAAAGACCATCCAAATAAACTTGCGAAAAACTTAGTTTCTCAGCGTATCATTAGGCGCAGACTCAAACGTTTTAATCCGTATGACTTAGCCAACAGATTTTAAATTTTTTATATCATTTATCTTTATTTATTTATACTTATACACTTTGTCCCAAGTTACTGTTAGTTGCTATGTAACTATAATAAGCAATAACCACTGAGTTACTTCTTACATGTCGTTTGATTACTTGTCAAACTATTTACTTTATTATTCTAGTTAGGAATAGATTGTAAATTAATTGGAAAATTAAAAAAAAAAAAAAAGATTGTGAAATTTTCAATAACGCCTATATTATAATTTAATTACCTGCTCTTCCTCTCAATATTATTAAAGGAGAGAAGACTGAAAGTTTTAAACGATTCTGTGTATATAAATAGAATTCATTAAAGAAAGTGCAATCCGTTTTTGAAGCTATTATGTGGCCGTGAAATTATAAAAGTACCTACGTTTTAATTAAACCAATTAAATTAGTGGCTGGTGTGCCCTTCGGTTTATTTTCTATTCGCTTAATAAACAAAGTTTTGTGAAATCGATTCTAATTTAGTACCTCGAACTTAATACTTTAAACCAGTGGCGGATACAAAAAAAAACTCAAGGAGGGAGCGCTAAAGATATCTTGAGCTACCTTTACTTTTATCGTAGTAAAAATAATCAAGTCACATCCAAAGTTTAAGGAAGTTTTATTTAAAGTGATTATACACATACACAAGACAATGCCATCTTATCTTATGATATAAAATAGTTAGAATTGTGGTTCTTTTCCTTAAATGATGAATTCTATGCGCCTATCGGGGGGGGGGGGGGCATATGTATCCGCCACTGCTTTAAGTGTAGCAAATTGAATTATTAAAGCAGACCAACTGTGGTACATTTTTTAACAACTATTTAATACTTGTTTGGACTGCTAGCTTTGAGATTGTTAACGATGGCACATAAACGTAGGACAGTAGGTAGTTGGTTGGGTAAAGGGGGATATCTACTATTATTTCAAGGGCGGATCCAGCCCAGAGATGTGGGGGGGGGGGGGGCAACTTCGTCGGCTGTTAGGGTTATATATATAAAAGTTTAATATTTTGGGTTTATTGTTATAAACGGACCTAGACTCTACAAAAAAAATTCAAAAAAATTAAAATTTGGTTTACCCAGAATGAATTTTGTCTAAGAAACGATTGGTAATGTCAAAATTACCGAAAAAAAAATTTTGGACCATTTTTGAGGAAAAAAGTGAGTTTTTAGGATGTAAGCGGACCTAGAATCTTCAAAAAAATTAAAATTTGGGTTACGCAGAATGAATTTTGTCTACGAAACGATTGGCAATTTCAAAATTATCCAAAAAAATGTTTGGGCCATTTTTAAGGTAAAAAGTTAGTTTTTTGGGATATAAATGGACCTAGAATTAAAATTTGGTTTACGCAGATATGAGAAATATCCTCTTATTGCCGGCTTGGGGGGGGGGGTGTAATTGTCCCTACTGCCCCCCCTTGGAGCCGCCGTTGATCTATTTGATACGACAAGTTCGGTTTACGACTTAGGCTTCGTTAATTATCATGTATACATTACTAATATAATGTAGTTTGGGATTCAAAACACAAGCAATAAAATTTATGCTTTTTATCAACAGTAAAAACACAAGAGCTTTTTTTTTATCGGATAAATTTCTCTTTGTATCGAAACATTTTGCCAATCAGTAATTTTACGAGAAAAACTGACATGATAAAATTGCGAAGAGTAAAATTACTGATGGAAAAATGTTGAGATAAAAAGAAATTTATCCATAAAAGAAAAGTTCGCGTGTTTTTTGATAAGATAAATTAACGACAGAATATAAGAATAAAAAACAGAAACTTTATTTTTGTTGAACAATTAATAATTTAGCAGAACAATTAATTAAAGGAACAGTTATTAAAAATACAATTATTATAGGTTGGTTGGATTGGTGTACTTATTTTAATATTTTCTTCTCGGGTCTCTATATATGTCGTATTTTCATTTTTTCTTAAATTACTAACAAGATTTTCGTGATAATAATCACTAACAATGTATTAAAATTCAAAAATTTGACGGACTATTCATTGATATTTTTTTGCAGTTTTGCCAACTCTTACACTTAATTGCTATGACATTATAACTAAAGTTGACAAATAAAGTGACGTCCGCTTACTAGATATTGAGAAAGAGAAGTTTTTATCAAAGGTAATACCACGAGTCCTCCAAATTTTATCGATTAAATTTTTGGTTTTCACGAAAACGGCTTTATTTGGAAAAACCACGAAAACAAACTGATTGATAAAATCACGAGTCCGCAGGACGAGTGATTTTATCTTAAATCAGTTTGTTTGAGTGGTTTTGCCTAAAATAAAGGCGTTTGAGTATGAAGATCAAAAATTTAATCTATAAAATTTCAGAGGACGAGTCGTATTTGAAAGGATTATTTTTTGAATCATTATGTATTAAAAACAGAGAAAGACACTTTACATTCAAAAGTTCGATATTTTCTTTTACATTTAAACGCCAAATATTACAAACGTAATATAAGTTGCCTATCTAGTAGTAGGCATTTAAGATTATTTATTAAGTGTAACGTTTAGACGTTTTGACATTATGTTAGTTTTAAACGAATTTATGGATGGAGCTGTGTTGTATTGACAATAAACGAATAAAAACAGGTTAGTTTACAAATATATTTTGAAATTTGGGTATTAACATAGATTTGCAATACATTTTAGTATAATAATAATTGATAAATGTTTACATTTGACATCTCAAAAAAGGTAAACATAGTTTAATCAAAAAACAAAAACGACGAAGCGGTTTTATCAGTATAAAACACAATGATTGGTTAGGATCCTGAGCTGTTATTGGCTAAAACCACAAAATCTGACTGTTTTGGCAGATGAAAAAAATAATCGCAATAAAAAAGGATGCACCTTTTTTATCGATGTCAAAGAGACAAACGCAATTCCAAGTATATGACGTTTTAACATTGGAGTTAATTTTTCAGTAGTATTTCTTTCGCTTGGTTAATATTTTGCTTATATCGATCTATTATTTCATCAAATTTGTCTTTGCAGAATAATTTTCATACCATTGTAATAGTTTTATGTTCGTCTTAGAGAATATTTTCTTTTATACGCGTTGTATCTCACTGAACCCAACAGAGATTTTGCCGATGCTGGGATCTATATAAAGGGAAAATTAACTCTTGTTCGACCCACGCCTATCTGAATAAAATACCTTAACTGAGTATTCACCCTAAAATTCATTTACGCAGCCTACGAAGGCGAGATGTTTAGAAACTAATTATGTAAGATAAAATAAATTACTCTTAAGACAAACAGTTCGATATTTAGTACTGACGTCAACAGAGTGGATTACGGGGTGTTTTGACACTATAGGGTAATTCAGGTCGAGAGAGGGTCTATCGGGTATATTTTTTATGAAAGTTGATATGCTCTATCCTGGAGTTTTGGCGATTTTAAATTTTTAACTATGTAAACATTTGCTTATACAGGGTGCGCCAATTATCTCCACTCGATCTCTAGCACCGAAACTAAAAGAGATATCAACAAGATTTTTTGTAGGGGTAGACAGCGTCATTCGGACTACAGTTTTAAAATATTTTGATGTATACAGGGTGGCTAATTTTTGTGGAATGGAAATTAATTTTGTTCTTTTAAATTGAACACCCTGTATACGATTATGTCTTCTGATTCTACTTAATATTAGATTTACGGTAGTTTTTTGTATTTGTAAATCCGACGCGGCGTTGACAAGTTATTCCTATTTTAAGCAGATTTAATGAAAAAACAGCACTTCAGAAATATTAGCACAAAAACCACATTTTTTAAAAAATTCCTCAAAAAATCTACTATGATGTAAATGAAACATGCACCTATCACAATAATCACACAACATCTTCACCTGTTGCACAGGGTGTTTGCCGATGGCGTGCCAATAGTCTAGTTTTCAAATGGCAATAACTTAATTTTTTCAAATGGGACACCCTGTATATTTTTCTTCAGTTAGAAGCTCTCCCTAATACGCATTAAAAAAATATATGGTTTTGCACATCTAACTTTACTATTTACTTTAATAATTGACGTTAAGTGACAAACAACATATTTTACACAATTTTTAATAAGAAATCAAGTTATCTATGAAAATGACAGTAGGTATATTTTGTTATGGCATTAATTGTCAACATAAAATTTTGTATTGTATTACGTCTACTATATTTAATCGGTATTGTGTATAAAAATGGATTTCAATAAGAATTATAGTGTTCAAGAAAATATTGATATAATATGGATACTGGGTGAATGTCAAAAAAATGCGTTTCTTGCTAGTAGGGTCTATCGTCATCAAAGATACCCAGAAAGACATCATCCACAAAAGGATACTTTTGAGAATTTAAAGAATAGATTTGATAGAACAGGAACCGTCAATTATGAAAAAGATTCACGTGAAACTACAGCTGTTACTATTGACAACGAATATAAGGTAATGATCAGTATAGTTGAAGATCCCAATATAAGCACAAGACAATTAAGCAATCAGTTAGATATTTCCAATACCATAATTAGACGCATAATAAAAAAGAATAAATATCACCCCTATCATATCCAGCTTCACTTCAACCGCGTAGAGTGGAATACTGTAAATGGTTAATAAACAAGATAAATACAGAGCGTAACTTTTTAAACAAAGTTTTATTCTCCGACGAAGCCACGTTTCACAAGAACGGTTGTGTAAATAGACACAACTTCCATTATTATTCGGACCACAATGAACATTTATTTAGAACCACATCACAGTATCGATGGTCTTTGAATGTGTGGTCGGGAATAATAGGTGATTATATAATTGGTCCCTATTTCTTTGATGGGACTGTAAATGGAGCTATATTTTTAGATTCTTTAGAACATGATTTTCGCAACTTATTGCAAAATGTGCCTCAAAATTATCGCAACGGAATGTGGTTTCAATTAGATGGTGCCACACCACATTACCTATTAGATGTTCGCAATTGGTTAAATAGGGAATTTCAGGATCGTTGGATAGGAAGGGGGGGACCTATAAATTGGCCTACTAGATCGACTTGCCTTACACCTTGCGATTTTTTCTTGTGGGGTTTTATTAAAAATATTGTTTACAAAGAAGAGGTTACCACAAAAGAAAATATGAAAGAAAGAATTATTGCAGCATTTAGACAGGTGACCCCTGAAATGCTAAGAGATGTGCGTAAATCAATGAAAAAAAGGGCAAGAAAATGTATAAATGAAAATGGAAGACATTTTGAACACCTACTATAAATTTTAACTTTCACTATTGTAGTTTTCTTACAATTAAACTTTGTAAAATTTTGTACTTATTAAAAATTGTGTAAAATATGTTGTTTGTCACTTAACGTCAATTATTAAAGTAAATAGTAAAGTTAGATGTGCAAAACCCTATATTTTTTTAATGCGTATTAGGGAGAGCTTCTAACTGAAGAAAAATATACAGGGTGTCCCATTTGAAAAAATTAAGTTATTGCCATTTGAAAACTAGACTATTGGCAAGCCATAGGCAAACACCCTGTGCAACAGGTGAAGATGTTGTGTAATTATTCTGATAGGTGCATGTTTCATTTACGTCATAGTAGCTTTTTTGAAGAATTTTTTAAAAAATGTTGTTTTTGTGCTAATATTTCTGAAGTGCTGTTTTTTCATTAAATCTGCTTAAAATAGGAATAACTTGTCAACGCCGCATCGGATTTACAAATACAAAAAACTACCGTAAGTCTAATATTAAGTAGAATCAGAAGTCATAATCGTACACAGGGTGTTCAATTTAAAAAAACCAAATTAATTTTCATTCCACAAAAATTAGCCACCCTGAATACATCAAAATATTTTAAAATTGTAGTCCGAGTGACACTGTCTACCCCTACAAAAAATCTTGTTGATATCTGTTTTAGTTTCGGTGCTAGAGATCGAGTGAAAATAATTGGCGCACCCTGTATGTATATTTAAAATATCTTTTTATTGCACATTGCTGAATTAAAGGCTCATTTTGTCTTTGACATTATTCACAGTCAATATCTCGTGGAATATTAAGTATAATGATAGTCCAGTAAATTAACGCCAGACGATATCTGCCGAAATATGACCCTTAGAGCATTTTTGTTTAGGCAAAAAATTAAGAGCAGTTAATTACCTACAAGTTGTCCCTACGATTTTTTTCGCTACACTAATATTTTTTGCAAAAACGGCGTTTCAAAAATTCGCAATTTTGAATAATAATAATTCGCAAAATTATTGTGGTGAAAACGGAAAATTTGAATATCCTCCCAAAACTTGAATATCCTTCCGTTTTTGTCTGAAGACAAAAGATAAGGCAATAATAACCAAATTTTTATACAAAAGGATTCGGTGAAATTAGTCGTGATAAGAAAGATATGAATAAATTTATAGGAGGGTCAAAATAACAAGCAAAAACAAACTTTGGCCCGATTTTTCAATAATTCAGAGAAATAGATAAAAGGAAAAAGTAACATGATATTATAGCTACAGGTTCCTTCTTTCATCTGAACTTTGAATCATGAAAAAATATTAATTTGTACGTGATTTATTCAAAAAATTCCTTTAGAGCGTGTTTTCTAAATGCAGGGCAGGAGCTAAAAATGGAGGGTGCGTTTTGGAGCCGGTTATGTCGAAAAGTATCATATTTTTGACAAAAATGATGAGGATCATTTTTGTAGGTAATTTTCGTCCAAACAAAAATTCTCTGTGTCATATTTTCGGAAATATCAACGAAAATAGGCGAAAAAAAAACACATTTTTGAGACCAATGGGCCACAAATTTCAGATAGCTGAGATTTTCGGGGGTGAATGTACCCATGAATAAATCTAACCCAAAATAAATCTAAAAAAAAAATATAAATACTTTTGGCCTTATAGTATAATAAATGATATTTGCGAATTGAATACATAAAAAGAGTGTCAAATTCAGAAGTCGGTCAAGTTCGCCGCAATAAATTTTGGCAACTGGAGAAGCTAAGAATTTTAAGTGGAAAAGTTCGCCAAAATTTCAAAATAGTGTTTACGCAATACACGATAAAGGATGTGGTGATGGCATCAGTAAAAAATAAAATGACTAGAAGAATTCAATGAAAGGGAAGGTGCTAATAGCTGTAGGTACTTTAACTAAATTAATTTGTAGACAAAAAAATCTTTAACGTAACACAAGAAATCTGAATGCGCAGTAGGGTTGCTCAGTTACAATAATTCTCATTTAATAAAGCAATAAATAACCGCCCTTTAATAGGTATACCCTGCACAATATCTCCTGTTCTTACTATCAATCAATACTATTAAACGAGCAAGGTTTGTATGTGTGTGTGTATGTGTGTCCAGAGGATCTCGAAATCCACTCGTCAGATTTCAATGAAACTTTCAGGGTAGATTAATTCCTATCTAAATCGGCAAAAAATGTAGGTCTCATGTCTGTGAAAATTCGATCTTCCGAGATATTTACAAGAAAAGTTAAGTTTTTAGTTTTATTTCCTAGCAACGGCAACTTGTTTCTATAGTAATATACTATAAAGGAGAGAGGATATAACGTCACATTCCATAGGCGTACTTTGCAAAATAAGTTTCTATAATATAAATAAGGTCACAGCATATAAAATATATATACCCACTTCGTAGATTAAATTTTGAAGTTATATTATTTACAAAAAATAAAAATAAACCTTATGCATCTGACACTTTAACATTGAACGAATTAAATTTAACCAATAAATAACAAGGAGGATTATATGTTGGGATTAAACTGTTTTTAATCTCTTGGCATTAAAAGTAACGCTTCAGTACTTACCTAAACTCAAAGATTAAAAAAAAAGTTAGTTCAAGAACTATCTTTAAAAGTCACTGTCTTCACTAAAACTACTGGTATCACTATAATTGTCTTTTCTGAGATTTATTACTATAGGTTCTATTAAATTATCCATTGATATATCCACTTTCCTAAATGAATTTTCCACATTTTTAACATGACCAATGCCTTTTCCCCAATGTTCTCTATTTACATCTGAAACTGCCTTCAAAAACAAATTTCGCACATCAGGAAATTTAAATGTTTTATTGTTTGGAGAAACATAACGTTTTAATAATTGTGACCAGATCAGTTCAATTGAATTTAACTCTGCGTGGTTCGGAGGCAATCTGAGAATTCTAATTCCTTTTTCTCTGGCCATCTCATCTATAATATATTTTTTGAATTTGTTTTTATGTTGCCTTGCTATTACTAATAATTCTGCCTTCAAGGATGTAGGAGGACTGATAATATTTTTAGAATGAAGCCATTTTGAAATATATATTAATACAAAATTCTGAATCAATTAAAATACATACGATACGGCTATGAATAAATAAAGTCTGACTTATCTGTCAAAAGAACAGGTTTATTAGAGTAAAAACCATGGAAACGAGATTAAATCTAGACAAAAACTATATTAGGCCGATCAGATGTATTAAAATTTAAATTTTAACTACAAATAAGCATTGAAGGATGAGGTAAAAATAAAATTTCTACCTCTTGAACCTGTACTACGTTCTGCAAATTAAATACTGCACTCCTTTCTTCTGTATAGTATAGTAGTAAAAAGG
Source organism: Crepidodera aurea (assembly GCA_949320105.2). Classification (NCBI taxonomy): domain Eukaryota; kingdom Metazoa; phylum Arthropoda; class Insecta; order Coleoptera; family Chrysomelidae; genus Crepidodera; species Crepidodera aurea. The sequence goes on from OX439472.1 coordinate 106,934,337, forward strand.
TTTGACTTTATTTAATTTCTGGCGTTTTAATCTGAAAGAATTCAATTTTAAATTTGCCGCTTTATATAAAAAAGGAAAGGTTCATTTGACGGATATAAATAATTTGCTTGTCAAATGACAGCATTCTCATAAATTTAAAGTTGAAAATACAACGTTGCCAATTCAATTTCAGAAATCATGGGTTTAGGTAAATATTTATAGGAACGTTGAGTAACACTGGTAAAATGGACACTTGTCAAAATGTGACACCTGTAAAAACGTGACAACTGTTAAAATGTGATACATGTCAGAATGTAACAACTATCAAAATGAACAAATGTCAAAATATGACACCTGTCAGAATGTAACAAATGTCAAAATGTCACACGTATCGTACTTTTCTTTATTTATTACAAAGATCTAACCTAAGCTAAAGCTAATCTTTTTTTTTTGGCGGGTGGAAATGCTTTATGCACATCGGGTAAAGGTTCTTCCCTTCCCCGATAGTGTGAGACTACCCCTTACGGCTACTATTTTATTATGCGGACAGTTTTAATATTTAAGTTTTCATTATCATAGCGAGAGAGAGAAAAAGAATAAATGCTTGTACACGTGTACTATTAACATAGATTTCAATTTTTTATTTTACAAGAAACTTTAAAGAGACATTTAAAATTCTCTATTTTCATAGTACATTTTAAGGTTGATTGTGACTTTGTATTTTCCAAGAACAAATTGTAATGTAATGTACGAATGAACTATTTTTGTAACTGAACTGCCACACGTCGAGAGTCTGGTCACAGGTTTTTGTGGAGGTTTTTACCCAAGTATGAATATCAGACCTATAATTTTCCTTCACTGCAGATCAATAAATAATAAAATCAATTGAACATAGAGTTTTTCTTATATAGTGATAAATAGAGTGAGCTGAGCGATCTTCTGTTGACGGGACGTGTGCCCTACACGCTGCTGTTGCCCGTCCCGGAAACGGGGCCTGTCCACCGTGACAATTCGCGAAGATCAAGCGTCAGTAGATGTTGCTCTAAAAGGGTGAAATCCCCAAAAACTAGTCAACTTTTAATGCATTTAACTAACCTCTGTGACAAGCAGTTGATAAACGTCAACAACAGCTGCAGCCAATTGAAAATTAACACTGACAGCTTTTTTAATTTTCCCGCCTACTTTCAAGCCAATCGCCAATCAACTTTTTATTTACCTCCCTTTCAGTAGTTCAAGTAGATGTCGCCCACTCCGTGATTTTCGCGAATTAATTAATAATTTGTCATGTTATAAAAATACTTAAATTATATATTCATTGGACTGCTTAAAAATGTAGATTTGAATGTTAAGAGCGAAGCTCGGTGACCAGATATTACCTATATTATTATTGGCTCTAGTTTATTTCATAAAGTATATCTTGTAATGAAGTTATTTTTCACAGACTGAATAATTTGAATAATTTCGAAATTAAATGAAAATTTATTTAATATTAAATAAAACGTTCGATTTTTATTTGGCTCGCCGGGTACATTAAATATTCAAAGTCTCGAGCTAACTCCGTTTAAAGATAGTATTGCGCGCGCCGCGAGTCCTGTCGCTTTGGAAGGGATTTTTCGGTAGTAGGAATTCTTCAGAGCTTAGGTGAGAAAATAATTTGAAAATAAGAATGAATTCGCTTTCTCCGATCTAAATTAACCAGTCGATAATAATATTCAGTAGTCCGAATTTTTCCGCCGCCGTTATAAAAACCTCAGGTATACAACTGATAAGATCGTTTTTTCCGTGTTTTGAATTTAATTTATCACCGTGTTAATTTGGTACAAAATCGAATCGTTTTATTTTTGCTTAGAAACGCGTTAAATATTTTAGCCGAAAAAGACTCTTTTAGTTTTAATCTTTTTGATTTCCGTTCGTTTTCTTTTGGAAAATTTATTTCGTGGGGAATAATTTTCGTTTTATTTTATACGGAGAGTTATTTAAAGTTTGGAATTAAGATTTTCATTTTTATTTTTTTTTATTGTTTACCCGATTTACAAATGTTCTTTTGTTTTATGAGTTAGTATACTTGTAATTTTTTTTAGTAATTTATATTCGGTATTTGCATTCAGTCCGTTTATTTTACTGATTAGTAATTTTGGGAATAATTAATTTAATTGGTGATCCGTAATCATCTTAATTTTTTTTGGAGAGTTATTTACGTTAACTACAGAATTTTCTTTTAAAATATAATTTTAATCTTTGATAATAATTACCGAATAGTAGTATTCTCCGTTAACTGAGTTAATTATTTCTGTAATTTTAATTTCACGTTAGTTGTTTGAGTTATTTTGGTTTTTGATCGTAGTGGTTTTGAAATTGATTTATTTAATTGAAGGTTGAAATTATATTTTTGCTTTCAATTATTTATTTTATATTTTAAAACAAGCTACCTCACCAGATTCTAAGACTTTGGGGTTGATCTAGCTCTATTTTAGGCTCCCCATTACCACTTAGGCAATTTCAATCCTTTACTCACGCTAGTTGGGCATTGGCGTCAATTGACTGTCAATGTCGGCTAAGCTAAGCTGAAAGTCTTAAGAATCCGTCCGTGAACTGATAATAAACTCCAACAACTTTGGGACTGATTTTGCACTATTTTAGGCTCCCCATTACCACTTAGGCAATTTCAGCCCCTTACTCACGCTAGTTGGGCTTTGAAATAAAACAAATTTTTATATTGTAACGCAGCTAAAAACAATATAAGTGTCACGTTTATTTCCTGGTTTATATTCACCAACCTTACCTCTTTTCAGGGCTATTAAAGGTAAATAATAAAGTAAAAATAATTAAGTCTGAAGTCAACTAGACCCCTGGAGAATACCGTATCTCGATCTGAAGTTACCTGTGCCCCTAAGAGGCCGTTTCCAAGGGTTGTGGAGCATACCACATAAAAAACTGGCGCCCGAGCAATCTCCGTACTAAAGCGTCAATCTTGTAAGGTAATATTTTTCTTAGTGGCAAGAAAAAGCCTTACAATCTATAGAGTTGTGGAATGCGGAATGTCTGGTACAATCTAATATTATTAAAAAAAATGAACTCTCAAGGGTTTTGTTTTTACTTCTACTGTGTCTAACACATGAATATGTAAAATATTGAAAAAGTACATGTGCGTTTTTTGTGAGAAAACTGTAATAATCAAATTATGTCCAGTTCTAAGATAGCTCCAGCCCAGAGATTTGGGGGCGGCAACATCATCGGCTGTTAGGGTTCTATATATATAAAAGTTTAATATTTAGGGTTTGTTGATATAAATTGACCAAGAATCTATACAAAAAAATTAAAATTTGGTTTACGCAGAATGAATTTTGTATAAGAAACGATTAGCAATATCAAAATTATCGAAAAAAATGTTTGGGCCATTTTTCGAGGGAAAAAATCAGTTTTTTGGGATATAAATGCACCTAGAATCTCCAAAAAAATTCAACAAAATTAAAATTTGGTTTATGCAGAATGAATTTTGTATAAGAAACGATTGACAATGCCCAAATTACCGAAAAAAAATGTTTGGGCCATTTTTGGGGGGAAAAGTGAGTTTTTAGGATATAAATGGACCTAGAATCTACAAAAAAAAATCAAAAAAATTAAAATTTGGTTTAAGCAGAATGAATTTTGTATAAGAAACGATTGGCAATGCCCAAATTACCGAAAAGAAATGTTTGGGCAATTTTTGAGGTAAAAAGTGAGTTTTTTAGGATACAAATAGATCTAGAATCTACAAAAAAAATTCAAAAAAATTAAAATTTGGTTTACGCAGAATGAATTTTGTATAAGAAACGATTGGCAATGCCCAAATTACCGAAAAGAAATGTTTGGGCAATTTTTGAGGTAAAGAGTGAGTTTTTTAGGATATAAATAGATCTAGAATTTACAAAAAAAATTCAAAAAAATTAAAATTTGGTTTACGCAGAATGAATTTTGTATAAGAAATGATTGGCAATGCCCAAATTACCGAAAAAAAATGTTTGGGCCATTTTTGGGGAAAAAGTGGGTTTGTAGGCTATAAATGGACCTAGAATCTACAAAAAAATTAAAATTTGGTTTATGCATAATGAATTTTGTATAAGAAACGATTGGCAATATCAAAATTACCAAAAAAAAAAATGTTTGGGCCATTTTTGAGGGAAAAAGTGAGTTTTTTAGGATATAAATGAACCTAGAATCTACAAAAAAAAATCAAAAAAATTAAAATTTGGTTTACGCAGAATGAATTTTGTATAAGAAATGATTGGCAATGCCCAAATTACCGAAAAAAAATATTTGGGCCATTTTTGGGGAATAAGTGGGTTTGTAGGCTATAAATGGACCTAGAACCTACAAAAAAATTAAAATTTGGTTTATGCAGAATGAATTTTGTATAAGAAACGATTGGCAATATCAAAATTACCAAAAAAAAAATGTTTGGGCCATTTTTGAGGGAAAAAGTGAGTTTTTTAGGATATAAATGAACCTAGAATCTACAAAAAAAAATCAAAAAAATTAAAATTTGGTTTAAGCAGAATGAATTTTGTATAAGAAACGATTGGCAATGCCCAAATTACCGAAAAGAAATGTTTGGGCAATTTTTGAGGTAAAAAGTGAGTTTTTTAGGATATAAATAGATCTAGAATCTACAAAAAAAATTCAAAAAAATTAAAATTTGGTTTACGCAGAATGAATTTTGTATAAGAAATGATTGGCAATGCCCAAATTACCGAAAAAAAATGTTTGGGCCATTTTTGGGGAAAAAGTGGGTTTGTAGGCTATAAATGGACCTAGAATCTACAAAAAAATTAAAATTTGGTTTATGCAGAATGAATTTTGTATAAGAAACGATTGGCAATATCAAAATTACCAAAAAAAAAATGTTTGGGCCATTTTTGAGGGAAAAAGTGAGTTTTTTAGGATATAAATGAACCTAGAATCTACAAAAAAAAATCAAAAAAATTAAAATTTGGTTTAAGCAGAATGAATTTTGTATAAGAAACGATTGGCAATGCCCAAATTACCGAAAAGAAATGTTTGGGCAATTTTTGAGGTAAAAAGTGAGTTTTTTAGGATATAAATAGATCTAGAATCTACAAAAAAAATTCAAAAAAATTAAAATTTGGTTTAAGCAGAATGAATTTTGTATAAGAAACGATTGGCAATGCCCAAATTACCCAAAAAGAAATGTTTGGGCAATTTTTGAGGTAAAAAGTGAGTTTTTTAGGATATAAATAGATCTAGAATCTACCAAAAAAATTCAAAAAAATTAAAATTTGGTTTAAGCAGAATGAATTTTGTATAAGAAACGATTGGCAATGCCCAAATTACCGAAAAGAAATGTTTGGGCAATTTTTGAGGTAAAGAGTGAGTTTTTTAGGATATAAATAGATCTAGAATTTACAAAAAAAATTCAAAAAAATTAAAATTTGGTTTACGCAGAATGAATTTTGTATAAGAAATGATTGGCAATGCCCAAATTACCGAAAAAAAATGTTTGGGCCATTTTTGGGGAAAAAGTGGGTTTGTAGGCTATAAATGGACCTAGAATCTACAAAAAAATTAAAATTTGGTTTATGCAGAATGAATTTTGTATAAGAAACGATTGGCAATATCAAAAAATTACCAAAAAAAAAATGTTTGGGCCATTTTTGAGGGAAAAGTGAGTTTTTTAGGATATAAATGAACCTAGAATCTACAAAAAAAAATCAAAAAAATTAAAATTTGGTTTAAGCAGAATGAATTTTGTATAAGAAACGATTGGCAATGCCCAAATTACCGAAAAGAAATGTTTGGGCAATTTTTGAGGTAAAAAGTGAGTTTTTTAGGATATAAATAGATCTAGAATCTACAAAAAAAATTCAAAAAAATTAAAATTTGGTTTACGCAGAATGAATTTTGTATAAGAAATGATTGGCAATGCCCAAATTACCGAAAAAAAATGTTTGGGCCATTTTTGGGGAAAAAGTGGGTTTGTAGGCTATAAATGGACCTAGAATCTACAAAAAAATTAAAATTTGGTTTATGCATAATGAATTTTGTATAAGAAACGATTGGCAATATCAAAATTACCAAAAAAAAAAATGTTTGGGCCATTTTTGAGGGAAAAAGTGAGTTTTTTAGGATATAAATGAACCTAGAATCTACAAAAAAAAATCAAAAAAATTAAAATTTGGTTTAAGCAGAATGACTTTTGTATAAGAAACGATTGGCAATGCCCAAATTACCGAAAAGAAATGTTTGGGCAATTTTTGGGGTAAAAAGTGAGTTTTTTAGGATATAAATAGATCTAGAATCTACAAAAAAAAATCAAAAAAATTAAAATTTGGTTTACGCAGAATGAATTTTGTATAAGAAATGATTGGCAATGCCCAAATTACCGAAAAAAAATGTTTGGGCCATTTTTGGGGAAAAAGTGGGTTTGTAGGCTATAAATGGACCTAGAATCTACAAAAAAATTAAAATTTGGTTTATGCAGAATGAATTTTGTATAAGAAACGATTGGCAATATCAAAATTACCAAAAAAAAATGTTTGGGCCATTTTTGAGGGAAAAGTGAGTTTTTTAGGATATAAATGAACCTAGAATCTACAAAAAAAAATCAAAAAAATTAAAATTTGGTTTAAGCAGAATGAATTTTGTATAAGAAACGATTGGCAATGCCCAAATTACCGAAAAGAAATGTTTGGGCAATTTTTGAGGTAAAAAGTGAGTTTTTTAGGATATAAATAGATCTAGAATCTACAAAAAAAATTCAAAAAAATTAAAATTTGGTTTACGCAGAATGAATTTTGTATAAGAAATGATTGGCAATGCCCAAATTACCGAAAAAAAATGTTTGGGCCATTTTTGGGGAAAAAGTGGGTTTGTAGGCTATAAATGGACCTAGAATCTACAAAAAAATTCAAAAAAATTAAAATTTGGTTTACGCAGAATGAATTTTGTATAAGAAATGATTGGCAATGCCCAAATTACCGAAAAAAAATGTTTGGGCCATTTTTGGGGAAAAAGTGGGTTTGTAGGCTATAAATGGACCTAGAATCTACAAAAAAATTAAAATTTGGTTTATGCATAATGAATTTTGTATAAGAAACGATTGGCAATATCAAAATTACCAAAAAAAAAATGTTTGGGCCATTTTTGAGGGAAAAAGTGAGTTTTTTAGGATATAAATGAACCTAGAATCTACAAAAAAAAATCAAAAAAATTAAAATTTGGTTTAAGCAGAATGACTTTTGTATAAGAAACGATTGGCAATGCCCAAATTACCGAAAAGAAATGTTTGGGCAATTTTTGGGGTAAAAAGTGAGTTTTTTAGGATATAAATAGATCTAGAATCTACAAAAAAAATTCAAAAAAATTAAAATTTGGTTTACGCAGAATGAATTTTGTATAAGAAATGATTGGCAATGCCCAAATTACCGAAAAAAAATGTTTGGGCCATTTTTGGGGAAAAAGTGGGTTTGTAGGCTATAAATGGACCTAGAATCTACAAAAAAATTAAAATTTGGTTTATGCATAATGAATTTTGTATAAGAAACGATTGGCAATATCAAAATTACCAAAAAAAAAAATGTTTGGGCCATTTTTGAGGGAAAAAGTGAGTTTTTTAGGATATAAATGAACCTAGAATCTACAAAAAAAAATCAAAAAAATTAAAATTTGGTTTAAGCAGAATGACTTTTGTATAAGAAACGATTGGCAATGCCCAAATTACCGAAAAGAAATGTTTGGGCAATTTTTGGGGTAAAAAGTGAGTTTTTTAGGATATAAATAGATCTAGAATCTACAAAAAAAATTCAAAAAAATTAAAATTTGGTTTACGCAGAATGAATTTTGTATAAGAAATGATTGGCAATGCCCAAATTACCGAAAAAAAATGTTTGGGCCATTTTTGGGGAAAAAGTGGGTTTGTAGGCTATAAATGGACCTAGAATCTACAAAAAATTCAAAAAAATTAAAATTTGGTTTATGCAGAATGAATTTTGTATAAGAAACGATTAGCAATATCAAAATTACCAAAAAAAAATGTTTGGGCCATTTTTGAGGGAAAAAGTGAGTTTTTTAGGATATAAATGAACCTAGAATCTACAAAAAATTCAAAAAAATTAAAATTTGGTTTACGCAGAATGAATTTTGTATAAGAAACGATTTGCAATATCAAAATTATCCAAAAAAAATGTTTGGGCCATTTTTAAGGTAAAAAGTCAGCTTTTTGGGATATACATATCTACAAAAAAAAACCAAAAAAATTAGAATTTGGTTTACGCAGAATGAATTTTGTATAAGAAACGATTGGCAATGTCAAAATTACCGAAATAAAAATGTTTGGGTCATTTTTAAAGGAAAAAGTGAGTTTTTTAGGATATAAATTAAAATTTGGTTTACGCAGATATGAGAAATATCCTCTCATTGCCGGACTTTGGGGGGAAGGGGGATTGCCCCTACTGCCCTCTGTTGGAGCCGCCGTTGGTCCAGTTATATTATCTGCTATTGTTATGGTCAATTTACAATATAAAAAACGAAAATATATGTGTTTAAACCTATATAAAAAATTGAGAAAGAAGTTACCGTTACTTTTTCTGTTGAAATGCCTTACCATAATCATAACAATCACCAATGAGGAAATGCGGGACATGATTTGTGTATACGCACAAAAAAATTATTGCGCTCGATCGGCAGCCAGAAGGTACGGATTATTATACAGTGCGGATCATAAGTGTTACCCCCCTATCTAACTCGTTACTGGACTCGTGTTAGGAAAATCGCCGAGACCGGTCGACTTTTGATTTCTAAAATGTACATTTGTGTATGAATAGTTTACCCCCAATTTCATCCCTTACTGGAGGGGAGCAACCCTTTCGAAAAATTTAAATAGCATGGGGTAGTGAGTGATAGCTTATTTGAAAGGAGGTTTTATTCTCCATTCAACCGTGCAAAAATTTTTAAATTTGCTTTATTACGCCATGAGTTATTAATGTTTAAAAATAACAAAACACCACAAACAGGAAGGCAACTAAACTACAATTACAGTTACAATAAATGTTCAAAATGTTCCCCGTTGACCTCCTGGCAAAAATAAAGTCTATTTTTAGTTTCAGCTTTGACGTTTTGCAAAAAATAAAAATAAAAAAAAAAAAAAAAATAAAGTAAAAAAAATAAAAAAAAAATAAAAAAAATAAAAAAATAAAAAAAATAAAAAAAATAAAAAAATAAATAAAAAACACGGTTGAGTAGAGAATAAAACCCTCTTTCAAATGAGCTATCACTCACCACCCCATGCTATTAAAATTTAGGGGTAAACTATTCATACAAAAATGTACATTGTAGAAATCAAAAGTCGACCTGTCTCGGCGATTTTCCTAACAAGAGTCCAGTAACGAGTTAAATAGGGGGGGTAACACTTATGATCCGCACTGTATGCAGATAAAGCGCAATCAAATCACAAAACGTTTGCAAATCTATATCGTCGTTTGGGTGAAACAACGTCATTTCGATTAGATAAAAATTCTAAAATAAGTTCACGTAGTCTGAATTGCTATAGTTTAAGTAATCCCTATAGTCCAGCTATCTAAAAATTTCTTTAAAGTCGATGTCCAGTGTTCTACTTTAATATATAGCTCGGGGGCCAGAGAATATTTCTCGAGTTGATAAAATAGAAACATGCATTCACTAAGATCATAGTTTAACTGGCCTTTGCGACCTCGGCAACGTAGCGACATCCTTTGCGGCAGTCTCAAAGGATGTGGCTAGGTTAGAAGTTTTTTTGGTAGCAACAAAGGCGCCGCTTTAAAGACGTTAAATTGGGGCTACTATATGTATTACACGAACTATATCCTTACTACTTTTCAAAATTTGTTTCCAAGAGATATTCCACGACAACTTATATTCTGAACACTGACAGAAATTTTATTAAGAATATTTTGTTCACTGATGAAGCTACTTTTACCAGACAAGAGGTTTTTAATTGTAGAATATGTCATAACTGGGAAGTAATTTTCTACTTCCCAGTTATGACATATTATGCATGCTATTAAAGAAAAACATATTCAGCATTTTAAATTACATATTCGATGGTGGCATTATAGACGACCGACTGCTAGGACAATTTGCCAAATTTAAACGGGAACGTATTTATTTTTTTTTTTACAAAATACTCTTGCTGACGCTTTGAATGATCTCTCACTAGATCTAAGAAGAGCAATATGGGTTATGCATTACGTAGCATCGTCTCATTACCCATTAGAGGTTAGAAATTATCATAACGATAGATTTCCTCATGGATGGATTGGCAAAACAAGTGACTTTGAATGACCACCAAGAAGTCCTGAATACAACCTACTGGATTTCTATTTTTAAGACATATGAAGGAATTAGAAATGCCAATGAAATTCCCTCGCGAAATAAACCCTGGGAATAAAATCAAAATATTATTATGGGTCAGACTAACATTTTTTATGTCATCAATAGAAACAGAAGTAGAGCCCTAATAACACAGGATCTTGCTGGGATGTCCCGCTAAGGTCCTCAGAATGTCCCAATGTTTCAGACTTAAGTACGACATGCCAGAGATGTTTCTTTTGGGACATCCCTGCAATGTTTTTATCAAGATGTTCTAGAAACATTCTTTTTTCTATTTTTTTCAACAATTTTTTGTTCATATTACTTCTGTATTTGGTAATTGATTTTTAATCTGGTTAAACAGTTAAAAAATGCAAATGTAAATAAAAATTATTTTATTTTTCAGATACTATTTATTAGACATTTTCTTATACCTTTCCCATATTAAACAATAATTACTGAATATTTACAATAATATTTCCTAGGTACTTTACGTCATTATTTAATAAACAACTATTCGTTGATTTAAAAGGAGGTAATTATTTAAAAACGAAAACTATTGAAATTCCCGCATTTTGCAATTAACGATGATTGCCGATAATATCCGTGGGTCTGCGGCTGCGCGCTGCGTATAGTTCTGTAGTTCATATTCATAGTTCGGCAATTTTATTTGTTTTCGAGGTGATTGTGATTTTAGTTTGAAGTAAGTAAAAAATATTTTTATTTTTTCACATCACTAATTTATGAATAATTATTTTAGAAGCTGCACAGAAATCAGGTCATGCTTCCAACAACAAGGAAACCGAGCTAACAATTGATGATTGGCTGAGAAGAGCAAAAGAACGCAATCTTAGAATGCAAATGAAAAAAAATAAACTCAATGGTAATTCAATTGTTTTTTGAATAAATTTTTTTTTAAATCATTTTTGTTTAATTTTTTAGTATTTACACTCCTAGGAGTGTAAATATGTGGTAAAGGGGAAAATATTATTTGTTCTTATTATCCCAAGAATGTTTCATTTAAGTGCCCTGAATGTTTGTAGTACGTCCCGGGTCATCCTACAAACATCCCGACGGGATGTTTGTACGACATCGCAAATGAGGACATGGCTGTTGCCAGAGACATCCCAGGAACATCGCGAGGGAAATAAGGACATCTCAGAGATGTTTCTATTGTCCCATATGTATGTTTCTAAGATGTCTTACAGATGTTTCTGTGTTATTAGGGAGTGAGGCCAGGTAGAACATTTACTTTAAGTTTATTTTTTGTAAACAAACAAAAACACTTACAAATTTTTCTACTGTATGTCATTTGAAATCCCATTCCGAACCTCTGAATAAAACTTAAACAATTATAACAATTTTACATAAAAAATTATTTTTTCTAAACAAAATTATTAAAACAAAATCGTTAACAAAAAAGTTATAACCCAATTTCATCATCAGAAATCGCTCATATGGTGGCTGCCCCCTTTACTCAAATATAAAATAATAAATAAAAAATGTATAGAAAAATGCGGATGTACTTACTGAGCAGTAAGAGAGAGATTAGGGGAATAATCAAAAGACTAGGAAACACAAAAAACTCTTTCCCGTACGTCCAAAAACTATTCTCCAATTATAAGATATGCAACTCACCTGTTGACTTCTGGAATTTCGATTATTTCATGCACAAAACCGATAAAAACAAAATGTACAAAATTAATGTTCCAAACAAAGCCGAACAATAATTATTTTCACTCCGTTTTTACAAGCGGCGAATTGCGTATATTGTTTTATCGGAGAATATTCAACCGAACGTTGCGACCTACGTTTGCGTAACAGGAATCCATTTGAGGTATTTGCAGGAATTCGTATTTGCCAGCCTACCTACACTCTGCAAATTCATTTGGTTAACTGTTGTCGCATTCGGAAGTGTTGGTATTAACGGTTTCGACCGGTTACAGATCATCACAAAAAAAAAAGTTTTTTTTTAATAATCCAATTATTTAAATCAAACTTAAAAAAATAGGCAAAAAATTTAAGTTATAGGTGAGTGGACGGTAATGAAGAGAAGGGGGATGAAAAGACCTTTATATCTCACAAAGTTATTTATTGGCGACCGGTTTCGACAATATTATGTCATCATCAGGCACACCAAGAAGGATTAGCGTCAGGATTTTCACAAAAAACATGGTACAAAATTTTTAAAAATTATGATGTAATTAGGACGATACTTATTAAAATTATTTTGACAAAATTTTGTAACTTAAATGTCTTTTTTCGTGTTTTTTTTTCTTGAGGAATGAAAAAAATTCATATGCCTACACCACCAGAAGTGTGGGTAAATTTTATAACTGCAAACACGCGTAAAGGTCCTATAGAACAATTTCTACTAGTTTCTTGAAGTTTTTTTCTTAAGGGATGAAAAAATTCATGTACACACTCTGCCAGAAGTGCGGGTAGATTGGAACCGGGGTTTCCAAGATTCTATATAACAATTTCTACTACAAATCATCTTGAAATTAAAGGGGGTAGGAATTTTAAAAATGGTCTGCTGGGGGATGAAAAGTATTTTACTTTAAAACTGTTGGGGACGCAACTCCAATTTATCGTTTTTTTTTGTTTTCTGCTGGTATGTCTGAATAATCATATTTTATGTGCATAGTCCATAATTTTTTTAATTTAATTGTGTGCTGGTGGATGAAAAAATTCAGAAGTGCCAAAATTGCGGGTACATTTTACATCTGCAAACACTCGTAGAGTTCCTATAGGACAATTTCTACTACATATCATAGGAGCAGTCATGAAGTTTAAATAATTTAATTTTAATTAATTAATTTCATTTTAACGTTTATTCTAAACTGTAGGATTTTTGATCATTTATAAAGTAATAATACTGTTGTAGATAGAACTTAATGAATCTATTTGTTACAATAATATAATTACTTAATTGTATTTATTTTAATCAAGGGGGGCTCCAGCTCAGAGATTTGGGGAGGGGCAACGTCGTCGGCTGTTATATAAAAGTTTAATATTTTGGGCTTTTTTGATTTAAATGGACCTAGAATCTACAAAAAAAAAATTCAAAAAAATTAAAATTTGGTTTACGCAGAATGAATTTTGTATAAGTAACGATTGGCAATATCAAAATTACTGAAAAAAATGTTTGGGTCATTTTTGGTGGAAAAAGTGAGTTTTTTAGGATATAAATGGACCTAGAATCTACAAACAAAAATCAAAAAAATTAAAATTTGGTTTACGCAGAATGAATTTTGTATAAGAAACGATTGGCGATATAAAAATTACCGAAAAAAATGTTTGGGCCATTTTTGAGTGGGAAAGTGAGTTTTTTATGTTATAAATGGACCTAGAATCTACAAAAAAAAATCAAAAAAATTAAAATTTAGTTTACGCAGAATGAATTTTGTATAAGAAAGGATTGGCAATGTCAAAATTACCGAAAAAAAATGTTGTGGGTGGGGGGGTTGCCCCTACTGTCCCCCTTGGAGCCGCCGTTGATTTTAATGGGGAAGATCACAAATGAGAAAATCCAGTTTAAATGTGCAAATAATGAAAATGTCACCACTAAATGACATGTTTGCATAATTTTTATTACAAATTATTCTGTAATATTTTGAAAAACACCTTTTGAAAATCATAAAATTTCAGTGAACATTCAAACAGCTACTTGGAGGCGCTAAAGTACTTGTGACGTAAATTCCCGGTCTTTTTTCGTCGTTTGACGAGAGTATTTTTTGGGGATTTTTTTAAAAAAACTACTTCGTCTAAAAAATTAAAAAAAATATTTTTTGACTTGTCTCGTCGTAATGCGAACTGTGGTATTTTTTCCAGAAATTAGTGTTCTCGCCGATTCCTGGAAAAACATATTTCGGTACGCCCATGATCACTCGGCCATTTCCGTAAAATTGTCTCATGATTTTCCGTGCTAACTTCACAGCGGTGTTATCTGTCAACAATCGTCTGTCAGTTTCACCAGTTCCATTACATGTGTGACCAATCTATTACGATTGCACGCATTCTATTTCTCTAACACTGTAAACTAATTCAGCAAACTAGAACATCAGTGGCTCTTATTGTACTAGAAATTATGGTAAAAACTGGCAATTCTCACTTCATACTTTTTTGTGTTTTGAATCTATTACGTTTATAAAATATTAGTACGAAATTTTTAATTCTGTGCAACATTGTCCGGGTGTAAAAAACCCTGGCAATGATGTATAAAAATTAAATGGCTGACATTTGAATAGATGGAAGAAGCCTTATTTGCACGTGCTGAAAACTCTGTATATATTTGTGAAATATAAATTAAGGAGTTATTTAAGTTGATGTAAGTATTGAAATTTCAAGTTAACACATATTTGTCATCAGTTTGAAGTAGATCAACACCTTATAAACAAATTACTAACAATTTAAATTTTAGGGTTAAACATCATGGATTCTCAAAAATGTGAATTTTCTAATCTGGATAACGCTTCTGAAGTGGTTAAACCGTCTGGAGTTACCAAAATTTTTGAAAGTACTATAGAAAACGAAGGCCGAATTAAATCTGACAAGAACACAATTGGTCCAGAGATCACTGCAGCAGAAACAAACTTGAATCATTTATGTGATATTAATTTTTCTAAAATTAGAGAAGTAGTTGATCGTTGTGTATACAAAGACTGTGATATGATAGAAAACGAAATACTTTCACCTTCTAAACAGGAAGATGTAAATATAAGTGAAATAGGAACCGGATTTGAAGAAGAAAATGTTGATATAAACAAAGATATCAATTGCACAACAGATAAAATAACAAATACATCACAAGAGATTACAGTGGAAAATGTAAATACTACAGGTATGTGTAATTAGGTCATCACATCAACTTCTCACACATTCATTTGTGGAGTCGTCTAGGTGTCCCTAGATTTTTTTATTATATAAAAGAATTATGGGATACAATATTTTTTATTACATATAAAAATCATTTATTGCAGATAACTGCACAAGTCCAGTAATAAAAAAAATTAAAAGTACCATTCAATCACCAAACGCATCTCTCCAGGAAGTTGTCGACAAAGTTAATAAACTAGATTTATTTGAAAACCCCGTCGCAAAGAATAATATTTCTTCAGTTATTTTGAAAAATCAAACATCTTCCTTGAGGAACCTTTTAATGTATCACAGTGAAAGTTCCGATAACGAAGATGAAGATTTCGAAGCAAATTGGCAACTTCATGTCTTTCCCAGTAGTTCTAGCTCCAGTGGTAGTGAATCTGATTCTCAAGAATGCTTGGAGATCAGTGAAGATGACGACAATTCTGCGTAAGTAATGGATTTCTTTTTCAGTTCACTTAAGTTATGATTATACCTACATAATAGAATAGAATAGATTTTTATTGATCATTTTACAGTAAATGTTTGCGACAAGTCAAAGTTTAAGTTTAGGTCAAAGTTACGTTACAAAGGACACAAATTCATAACATATAATTTAAAAAAAAATTCTAACAACCAATTTTTTGGAAATTTTCCAGTAAAAACACTGCGATACATAACGTTTAACTAGAATGAGCAGAAAAGGCTCATTTACAGGGTTCCCACAGACCTGGAAAACAGGGAAAAGTCAGGGAATTCAAAAAGTGTTGACAAATTCAGGGAAAAGTCAGGGAATTTTGCATTTTTCAGCAGAAGTCAGGGAATTCAACCAGTGTATATGGAAAAACAAATGATTAATTTTTTTGTATATTTAAATGATAAAAGATGAATTTTATTTGTGGAGGAAAAATGAAATTTATTTCGAAATTCAGAGTCACCTTCCTCAACACATTTATTTTTTTGCATTTATTGCAATAAAAACAGATTGCATCGTTCTGAATTAATCTGAAAATAATTTTCTGATTTTTTTTGTCTGATACATAAAATGGGTTTTTTAGGAATTAGATTTTTCTTTATCATTTTGTGTCATTATATGCCATTATTTTCATTTATTATAAATAAAATTTTACTATTTCTCTATAAAAGGTGGATTTTTGTCCTGAAAAAAGTTTTGGCATGGTCAGGGGAAAGCTGGAAAAGTCAGGGAAAATTTTCTCGCTTCCATTGTGGGAACCCTGATTTATTTGGGCACAAGTATCAGAACTTGTATGAGATAAATGTATATTTGATTAAAAAATGTAACCTAAAGGGGGGCTGCAGCCCCCACAGCCCTCCCCCTGGATTCGCCTATGCTCACACACTATGTAAGCAGACATGTGTTAGTTGCTCTGACTGTTCAGTATACATTGTATTGCAACGCATTTTGCAAGATACTTTGACAAATAAGCTCATACTTTTGTAGTGTTGTTTGTGTTTTTGAGGGAAAATATGGCTGAAACTGCTTTAGATATTCGGTGGGAGTACATTAACAATGTGAATGATTCCCCCATTCCTAAAAATCTTAACGTAACAGCTAACTGATCTACTGGAGGTATCGCATTACGGAAGTTTGTATCCTTTGCACAATATGTGGTGCATCTTTGTTCAAAATATATTCAAAGTCTTCCATTCCCATACGAACATAATTTCGAAAACAGCTTCCATCCTCTAAAGTTAATTCAGCCATTAACATATTATAGGCTCCTTGCCTTTCTTGCCTTTTGGAGCAGTGTTTTTTGAAAAAATTAGTTTTTGTGTTTTCTGTTTGTTTAAAGAAAGTCTATTTGTGGAGAACCAGGTTTGCCTCATAATAATTTCTTGATCAATTATCCGAGAATTGTAGGGGTTATGTCGATTTATCAAGTTAGTGTCATCCGCAAAGAGAATGCAAGTATGGGAGGGTGAAACAAAATCACAAAGATCATTTATATAAACTAAAAACAGGAGTGGTCCCAAAACGGAGCCTTGGGGCACCCTGTGCTTGATAGGGATAATATCAGAATTGGTATTATTTGCCCAGACATATTGGCCTCTGTTTTCCAGGTACGATTTTATTAATGAGAGAGGTGCCATCCTGATTCTATAATAGTTGAGTTTCTCAATCAAAATATTGTGAGAAACACATTCGAAGGCCTTGGTAAGATCACATAGAGTGACAAATGTGTGATGACCATGTTCCAGGTCCTCGACTGTCTCGCACACTAATTTTTGCACATCCTGTAAGGTGCTTCTCTTGTAACGAAAACCACATTGATTTTTATTAAAGTTAAACTTGTTTTCAAACTATTTGTACAGTCTGGCCTTCAGTAGTTTTTCAATTATTTTGGAAAAAAATTGAAACTATGGTAATTGTCTAGTGCAGACGTATCTCCTTTTTTTTTGTAGATAGGAATAACTTTAAACAGTTTAAGTATCTCTGGAAACTGGCCAGTGCAGATTTATTAAGGAGGTTAATGGTCCTACCAAGACATCTGAGGATTCTTTAATAATATATGTTTGTGTTGATATTTAACTCTTTAATAA
Source organism: Crepidodera aurea (assembly GCA_949320105.2). Taxonomy (NCBI): domain Eukaryota; kingdom Metazoa; phylum Arthropoda; class Insecta; order Coleoptera; family Chrysomelidae; genus Crepidodera; species Crepidodera aurea. The sequence goes on from OX439472.1 coordinate 106,952,079, forward strand.
CTCTATTTTAAGAAAATATTTTTCTTAAATTTGTGTAGCCTTTTATGTAAGGATGGAGCGGGAAGACATGTTCTGTCGACTGACTTCGAATTCAATTTAAATTATCGGATTTTTGTTGGCGCGAATTTTTCCTATTGGTCATGGGTTTTAGCGCAAGAGAGGTTGGCGTTAGAAAGGCTGCTACCTTTCTTTATATCTACACTTGCAGTTTAAAAATAAATATAATTTATTTTCAGATTTGTTCTTCCAAACAACAAAAATTCTCAAAAAAAAGTAAATAAACAAATTTTTGAAGCTATAGACCCCCCAGCAGATCTGTCAAATATACAAATCGACTATAATAATGAATTATTTTCACACATAGGGCATATTACAAATTTTATAAATACTACAGGTAAACTATCTCAAAAACAAAAATTTGTTTTTTTTTTTCAATATTACTTTCTTGTAGTAACAATTGAAACTACCGCAAATACCGACTCATACGATTTGGAAACTATACTTTTTATCGATGATAAAACTTTGAAAAGGCCTCTCGGAGCAATTTGTGATGTACTGGGTCCTGTTCATCAACCAGTTTATTGTGTACAATTACACGATGCTAAAGAAATAGAAACGTATAGTCTTAAAGAGGGCATGAAAGTTTACAGCGCCCCAAAAAGCGTATATACTAAATATATTTTCCTCAAGGATTTACTTAGGTGAGTTTTAACTGTTTCTATTTTATTTTTTTTATTGTACAGATCAATCGAACATGGCAAAAATAAGACCAATTTACAACTGTCCAAATGTCGATACACAAGTAAAAATTTTACCAGAGAAATAAAAATAAAATAGTATTGCAAAAACTGTTACATATACAAAAATATGTGTCATGAAAACTAGCTTATACCGGAACTTGTTATATCCAAATGTCACGGCCGTCAGCTGATTCAGATTCACGTCGGTGTCTGGTTTACAGTGTTTATACAGTTTTGTCTGGATTTTAAAATTAGAAGATACATAGATGGATAAATACTTTTAAACATTTATAGATTAATATATAAAATATTTTGTACTCGCATTAATATTATTTTTTGAATTGATCTGTATTAAATAATTAAAAATATACAGGGTGTCCCGTTGGTAAACGGAAATATTTTAAAGGTAGGTAGAGGTCACAAAGGCGATTCTAAATAACCCGTATATAATGGGACTCTTGGCTTCCACAACCGAGTTACCAGGTAATTGATCAATTATGCATAATTATTCATTTTCCCAGAATTTTTGGATCACTTAGTATATTTTTCCATTTTTGCCATACAGTTTACACTTCTCACGAATACTGTACTGAATTATTGAGAGATATGAAAATCCAGGTTCGGCTTTAGGAAAAATTGAAACATTAAAAATATCAAAACAACACTTTGTATATCACAATTTTAATATTTCCATTTTAGATTTGAATAGAGGGGAAGAAACTGAATTGAAACAAGTTGTTGTTTTTATCCCGCCAGCGATTCTAATTGAAAAATTTTGAAAGAGAATGTAGAATTTTCATTTAATTTAGGGAAAACATATGAAACTCGTTTTTGCGTCATTTACCTATTTCTTGTTTATTTGGCATAAAATAATTTTACAATGTACTGGTATACCTACAGGCCCGTACTTAGGGGAAATATTCAATTAGGTATTTATTTTTTAAACGCCTAGAATAAAGTAAAGCGGGACAATAAACGCTTATAGTAACTAACAAACCTTTATTAATAATTAAAAAAATTGCTCAAAATGTCCACCATTTTGTTTTATGGACTTTTTTGCTCGTTTAATGATGTCCCTTACTGATTTTCTTAATAAATGGATGATTGTTTCTCGCAGGCTTCCTCAATTCTTTGAAGCAGTTCTTCTCTATTGTTTATTTCTTTAGAATAAACCTTGGATATCAGGTATCCCTTTGCATTCAGCATTATCCACTGTGCTAAATTCAAATTATACGAGGCGATCGAAAAGTAATCAATTTAAAGTACGGATCTGCAATATTACTTATAATAGTGTTAAAACGGACAAATAGTAAAAATATGAATAATATAGGACTGTGTAAATGTCGAAAATAAATCCATTTTGAATATTTTCTCTAAAATTTTACTTTCAGTTTCAAAAAAAAGGAGACTTGCAAGAAAGTGCATAAAACAAAATAGTGGACATATTGAGCAATTTCGTTAATTATTAATAAATGTTTGTTAGTTGCATAGTTACTATGCCCGCTTTCCTTTATACTGGGCGTTTAAAAAATAAATACTGTAGGAGAACGTTACACCATAGGCCAAAAGAAAACTCATTGAAACTCTAAACTATTTTATTTACTATACTCGAAGGACAATTGTAATAAATATATCGATTACAAACGTTTAAAATTAGATTTCAGGTATGAAATTAGTTGTTATACATTGTTCGGTTCAATTTGGAATAAATATCTTCCTATTTTTTCCTACCCAGATTACTTGGAGATATTTTCTCGGGAAAACCCTTAAGTGTTATTTTATTGAAGGTGAATTGTAGTCATCCTGACGTATTTAATCTCCACAAGTACCTTTTATAAATATTACCTACTAATGGGAAAATCTCAAATTGTTTACTATCGCAAACTAAACTAAACATACAGAGTGATGAAAAATACTTTAACTAAATTTAAAACCTGTGTACGAGACGTTCTCGAACAAATACCTAATTGAATTTTTTCCCCTAAATACAGGCCTGCAGGTACACCAGTACATTGTAAAATTATTTTAAGCCGAATAAATAGGTAAATGGCGCGAAGTGAATTTTTGAAATTGTTAAAAAAAAATCAGTTTCATAATATGTTTTTTCTAAATTAAATGAAAATTTTACTTTGTTTCAAAATTTTCCAATTCGAATCGGTGACGGGATAAAAACAACTTGTTTCAATTCAGTTTTTTCCCCTCTATTCAAATCTAAAATGGAAATATTAAAATTGTGATATACTGGGGTGTTGTTTTGATATTTTTAATGTTTCAATTTTTCCTAAAGCAGAATCTGGATTTTCATATCTCTCAATATTTCAGTACATAATTCGTGAGAAGTGTAAACTATATGCCAAAAATGGAAAAGATATACTAAGTGATTGAAAAGTTCTGGCCAAATGATTAATTATGCATAATTGATAAAACAGCCTGTAACTCGGTTGTGGAAACCAAGACACCCATTATATATGGGTTATTTAGAGCTATAACTACCTTTAAAATGTTTCCGTTTACCAACGGGACACCCTGTATTTATACTAGAAGAATGTTTTCTATTTACTAGGTCATCCTAAAGAGATCCTAAATTTTTTCACCAGGGAAATGGATATTAAGTTTTTTCAAGAGTATTTTTTCGTTTTACAATAATGTAGGTAATCATTGTGATGTCTTCATTGTTGGGTTCGAGTTAAATTTATTTATTTATTTTTTTATATAAGAATTACTTTTATTTTTCTTTAAATTTGGTTTTCGTGTTTGGTAATACCTTCTCTGTCTAATAACTTTCGTTTATATGTATGTAAAAAAATATGTTTCTTACTACCAATAAACATAATATAATCAGGATTTTATTTTATGTTAGATTAGTTCTCATTTTCATTACCTACCAAGGTTGTAAAATTAAAAAAAAAAATATATATATATATTTTTATTTCGATACATTTTATTTTTAAGGATGAAAGGAACTGATGCTTCATGGATAGGAGATGAGGAGGCGCCAAGCGACGAAATAGATTCTTCCGGTGACGAATTCGATAAAGAAATGCAATCGTCTCGAAAACGTGCACATAACAATAGTCTGGAACGTCACAAACAGTTTGAAAACGCAAAGAATCGCTCTAACATAATAAAAAATCAAGTCGCAAATATGTTCGATAAAATAAGAGCGAAACCCAAAGCCCAAAATATTCACATGTTTCCACACGGGTTTAACCCTAACGTACCGCCACCAAATATGCTACAGAGTGCGCAAAGTATCTCTAGGTAGGTCTTCTCTAACTTCTATATATTTTTTTATTATTATTTATTCTGTTAACTCTCGCAGGGGTTCAAAAAAAATATTTCGTCCGCGCTGCTTAATAACAAAATAAAAAAAATAATGTCGGGGATTAGACGGGAATTGTGCTGTTCCAGCCCTAATCGCCTTAATAGTCAAGATGGCAATGGCGCCAAGAAAGCTACGTTTCTTTTAACGTGTTAATCGCTTTGGAGATGACGGAAATCACGTGCAAAAAAATTGGACTTCACGGTCTAAATTATCGTTTTTATTGGTTCAGACTTCGCGCTCCTTTCAAATTGAATTGATCAATTTCTAATAATACCGGACCGGACCGATCTTATCTCACGGTCACTATGAATTGTTTGTTTTTTTCGCAAATGACCGTGGTCGTTCGTAATGTTTTTATCTTCATTAAAAATTTAATTATTTTATTTTAATTTGTTAGACTTGATTTTTATTTACTGTACAGGATTGGCTTTTATTAAAATTATTAAAATGTTCTTTTTAATTAATATGTTATTAAACAAAATATTTTTAAATTTTTAAACAAACGATATAAATTTTGTTTAACACTCGTATATATTTTATTATGATATAATGCAGGTTTTTTTTAATGTGGGAGGAGAAAAATCTTTCAAAGGCGAAGCACAACAGTGTGGCGATTTTCACCCACTAAAAACCCCCCTCTGCTCCTCCCGGTCGGCCCTGGAACTACGTCAGTATTACTTCAGGGCGGTGGGTTAGCGGCGTTTTATCTGTTTTCAGCCCTTTCATCTCTGGCCCTCATTACTCTTTCTATGTATTGCATTAGGTATTATCGTCCCTTGTCACTAGGTACATAAAATTTTCCACCATTAGTTCTTCTCCTATTATATTATTCAAACTGTTTCTTTCTTGCGCCTATCTTATATATCTGAAGATAACGTGCTCTGCATCTTCAACCTCGTCTTCACACATTCTACAATCCTTTGTCGGTGCTCGTCTAACTGTTTACTTTCTACCCATGCCAGAATATTCTCAATAGCTCTGTTTATTTTGTGCTCTAGTTCTTCTGGCGTCTTGGCTACCGCTAAAATGCCCAGGTCGTCTGCATAACCAATTTCTGTGATCCCGCCGGGTTGTGGCGCCGTCATACATTAAATTCCATAATATTGGTCCCAATACAGACCCTTGAGGGACGCCACGTGTCATTCTTATTTTGTCTGTTACTTCTTCATCCTCTATGATTATTTCTCGCTTAGACAGATAGATTACTATATTTTCGTAAGTTATGTGTTCACTTGCCTTGCATTTAACTCTTTCTGACCATGATGCAGAATTAAATGCATTTCCATGCACCATTGCACAAATATTTCGGTTTCTTCATGTTCCCCGTTAGCTGTATTCACATCACTTTTTGTATAGCATCTATTGTCGATTTCCCTTCTCGAATCCCGTATTGATTGCTTGAGGGTAATGTACATTCCTTGAGTCTCTTCGTTAATAGCTGTTCGAGTAACTTTCTTATATTATCTAACAGGCATATTGGTCTATACTTTTCCTCCCCTGAGGTGCTTTTTTAAGCAGGACTACTTTTACCATAACTTGAACTGCTTCTGCGTTGATCCCATCTAATCCAGGAGCTTTTTTTCGCCTTAATCTCATTGCCACTTCATGTATTTCTTGCTCACTGAATGGTGGACAAATTTCTACTTATCTACTAGTCTTCTATCGTAATTTATTACTTCGTGTTGCGGAAATAATTCTAAGGAAATGTCTTCAGCTCTCTGCGGACTTACTTTGGCTGGAAATGCAATCTGTTGCAATTTTATAACCCTTTCCCCCACAGATCTTCGTTAATTTCATCACATAGCTCTTTCCCAGTATTCGTTTTACCTCCGTAGAGAAAGCACGTCTCCGTAAGCGCTTTTTATACGATAACAAATAAAATCGGCTATTATGATTACGCGGCGGTCAGTGACTCGGCCTTGAGTTATCGTGTTACAAATTAAGTTTATGCAATGCATCAAAATCAAATATCATCACCTGTGTTTCGGCTATCGATGGTGGATGTAGGTCAAAACAATAGCATACTGTTTCAAGAAAATGGTACGAGGTCACCGAATGAACAAACACTATACAGTGCTTGGAAAAATTCCGAATATGAAAAAAGTTGTTTAGTAAATGCAAAAAGATCACTCAGATCTGCTAAATAAGTATACAGGGTTAGAAAAAAGTCTGGAAAATACTTCTACAATACAAAAAGAGGAAATAAGCCCAGAACAATACTTCACTGACGAAGAAGAACTCGCAGAAGAGACAGAATGGATAAGGAAGAAGAGCCGAAAAAAAAGAAGAATGGATACATCACTCTCTCCTCCGCAACCAAGTCCAAAGGTCCCAGAAAAAAATCAACCAAAAACTAAAAAAGTACCACAACCGCCTCCGATAATAGTAGACGGAATAACAAACTTTAATACACTCCATCAACTCATAGCTAAAATAATGAGTGGATTCCAGATCAAAGTAATCAATGATAAAAATATAAAAATTAATGTCCCGAATGAAGAATGCTATCAAGCACTCACTAGGACACTGAATAACGAGGAATGCTCATGGTACTCCTATGAGAATAAACAAAACCGTCCAATTAAGGTAATGGCAATCAATCTTCATCATTCATGTAATCCTGAAGAAATAATCCAGGAAATGAAAAGAAGAGGATATAAAATAATTGAAGTTACTAGAAAACTGAAGTACAAAACAAAACAGCCTCTAAATATGTTTATGTTGTCGTTCAGCAACGATGAAGATATTCAGTATAACTGACATATTAGGAATAAGAGTTCAAATTCAGCCAGTTAGAAAAACTAAATTAGTCCCGCAATGTAAAAAATGCCAAACTTATGGGCACACCCAGAAATATTGCGCTAAAGAACCCAGATGTGTGAGATGCACTGGAAGGCATCTCACAGTTGATTGTGATAAGCCAAAAAATGCAACCCCAAAATGTGTTCACTGTGGAGAAGGTCACCCAGCGAACTATCGAGGCTGCATGGTAGCCAAAGAAATTCAAAAAATTAAAAATAAACAACTGAACAAAACAAAACTGCCTACTAGACCCCAGCGAAATAATAGAGAAAGTAAAGAACCTCCAAAACAGGGTCAGAGTTATAGCCAAAATAAAGCCTATAGTCAGGCAGTAATACAAAATATTGCTCAAACTAACAAAAAACCGCAACACCAAGGTACAACAAGTACAAATATTGACAATATGCTCGAACAAATCTTGGACAAACTAAACAAGATGGATGAGCATATTTTAAACCTAGAAAAACGCGCTCAAGGAGCAATCCCTAAAACCAGAAATGGCTAAACACTTAAGAATCCTAGAATGGAATGCAAACGGGTTACTACAGCACCAACAAGAACTACAAACAATCCTGGAACTAGAAAAAATTGATATCTGTCTCATTGCTGAAACGCACTTCACTAAGGAGTCATTTATCAAATTTAAGGGTTATAAGGTATATCATACTATCCATCCAGACAATTCCGCAAAAGGCGGAAGTGCAGTTATAATAAAGGAATGTATATTACACCCCCAAGAAATGGGTTACCAAACGGTAGAGATACAGGCCACATCTGTTAAAATTAAAACAAATACTTACGAAGTTACAATCACAGCTTTATACTCCCCACCGAGACATGCTATAAAAAGAGAACAATATGCTGACTTTCTGGATAGCCAAGAAGACAGATTCATAGTTGGAGGAGACTTCAATGCGAAACATACCCACTGGGGATCCAGACTAACAACATCTAAAGGTAAAGAACTATTAGCAACATGCAACAATCTCAAATGTCAAACACTCTCAACTGGAAAGCCAACGTACTGGCCCACAGATCCGAACAAAATTCCTGATCTTATAGATTTCTTTATAATTAGAAATATATCCTCAAATTATATACATGTAGAAGAAGCTTGGGACATGAACTCAGATCACTCACCAATACTTCTTACACTGAGTGATAGTGTGATTCAAAAAGAAAATCAGCCTAAATTAGTCAACAAACGAACGGACTGGCAAAGCTTCAAAATGAAACTTGAACGGTTAATTAATCTCTCGGTTCCGTTGAGAACAGAAGAACAACTAGACCAGGAAGTCGAACGTTTTGTCAAAGATATTCAACAAGCAGCTTGGGAGAACACCCCTCATTTTAAATACAAAACAAAAGGAAATAATTATCCAAAAGAGATAAGAGACCTTATACTAGAAAAAAGAAAAATCAGAAGAAAATGGCAACAGTCCAGAGCACCAGCTGATAAAACAGCTTTAAATAATGCAACACAACAGTTAAAACGCGAAATTCAACGTATTAAAAATGAATCGATTGGTGAGTACTTGAGTGAATTAACTAATGACAGCAGTACCGATTATTCACTCTGGAAAGCAACCAAACGATTAAAAAGTCCTATTACACATAACCCACCAATTAGAAAGGAAGACGGGAGTTGGGCACGAAATAATATACAAAAAGCAACCAGATTCGCAGAACACTTAGAAAAGACTTTCCAGACCAACGATGGTGAAGAGACCCAAGACTGGAATGAACCAGAACAGAAAGATTCAGTGATTAGACCTACTTCTCCAAAAGAAGTTTATGTGGAAATCGAAACAAATATAAATCCTAAAAAAGCCCCTGGATTTGATCTGATCACCGGGGAAATCTTGAAACAACTCCCACGTAAAGCTGTTGTCAAACTGACCAACCTTATCAATGCATCATTTAGGATGAGATACGTACCTCAGCTATGGAAAGTAGCAGAGGTTATAATGATACCTAAGCCAGGTAAACCTCCCCAAGAAGTAACGTCATACCGACCAATCTCTTTGTTGCCTGTTATTTCGAAACTCTACGAAAAACTGCTTCTTAAGAGATTAAAACCTACAATAGAAGAAAAGGACCTGATTCCCTCCCATCAATTTGGTTTTAGAGAAAAACACTCAACGATCGACCAGGTGCATAGAATCACAGACATAATTGAAAAGTCTTTAGAGGAAAAGAAAGTCTGCTCCACCGTCTTCCTAGACGTGGCCCAGGCTTTTGATAAAGTCTGGCATGAGGGCCTTAACCACAAGTTAAATTTGTTACTACCACGTCAGTATTCAGAACTCTTAAAATCCTATTTATCAAACAGATACTTCAGAATAAAACAGGAAGATGTATATTCTGATCTAAGAGAAATTAAGGCAGGAGTACCCCAAGGTAGTGTACTAGGTCCAGTACTCTAATTACTGTATACCAGTGATATTCCTAACCTTGAGCACGATACTATTGCAACATTTGCTGATGATACTGCCATTCTGGCTGTTGGAAAAGACCATGAAGAAGCCAACCGAAAATTACAAACATCTGTAGACCAGATTAACACTTGGGCTAAAAAATGCCGTATTAAGTTAAATGAAAATAAATCTGTTCATGTTAACTTTACTAATAAACGAAACCAACACATTCCCATAAGAATAAATAACGCTCAGATTCCCTATGCTAATACAGCAAAATATCTTGGAATGACACTCGATGCTAGACTTCGCTGGAAAGTCCACATTAAAAAGAAACGTGAAGTGCTTGGTATAAAATATAAAAAGATGTATTGGTTATTAGGAAGAAACTCCAAGTTGTCCACACATAACAAACTGCTCCTCTACAAGCAGATATTGAAACCCGTTTGGACGTATGGTAGTCAGCTTTGGGGCTGCGCCGGTAAAAGTAACATTCAAGAAGTTATCCAACGTTTTCAAAATAAAGTATTAAGGAACATCGTCGATGCACCCTGGTACTGTCGCAACAGTGATCTTCATAGGGACCTGTTGACAAGACTATATCTAATTCTGCCAGCAGCCATGAACAACGGCTGCTCCAACATGGGAACGTTGAGGTCATCCAGCTCCTTGATAATACCAATTTAGTAAGAAGGCTCAAGAGGACCAAACCTTTTGAACTAGTTCAGTGACAGTGCTAGTTACAAACAGGTTATCTTAGTGGATTTGTGTTACACGTTACCGGTAGTGTTACTAAAATTATCAAACCCTAAGGTACACTAGTGAGTAGGACCTTAGTATTTAAGAATTCTAGTTAAGTTAGGTTGGAACAAAATTGCTTATTGATCTTCATGATCAGATTGTAATTATAGAAAACATTCCCACAGTGTTTTGCTACGAAAAAAAAAAAAAAAAAAAAAAACATAGCTCTTTCCAATGCATTTCTTCGGTAAGGTCTTCTTCGGTCTTTTGATTACACATATTTGCTCTTGTCAATTTTCTTTTAATTTTTAAACATTCTTGCCTTGTGTTAGCTATTTCAGAATTCCACTAATAGACCGCCTTTCTCATAAATTGCTTTTTTCTTGCATAAATCTCCCCCAATGTTTCCTCCATACATCTAACTAATCCTTCTGGGCTTTTTGCTGGATTGTTCTTATTCTTGCTTTTAAGCTTATCTATTACCTTTTTCTTATCCACTACTTTCCAGGACCACCGTGTAATCCGTTCTCTTTTGTATGGATTGAATCTTACCTAGGTTTACTGTAGAGAAAAACAGGAATAATGAAGGGTTGAACAGACTATGATTACTAAATAAAAAATTATCTTCAAGACAAAATGCATCAAGATAATTCCTAAAGTATAGTTCATGGTTATTTAACGAACAAGTGTATTAATAAGGGCGATTAAGAATGAGATAATTTAACGCGCGAGCAAAGCGAGCGCGTTAATGTTCGAGATTGTTAATCGCCATTTTTATACATAGTTTTTGAATTTTAAGAAATTAAATAATGACATACAATGACAGATAGTATTAACACGCCTTCATGGTAGTAACTGTCAATTTAAATGTATAATAAGAGCAATGTACGTTGGGTTGCATATAATAAAATCGTTGATTAATAGAAAATAATTCATTAATAGGGGTCATCAATCAACGATTTTGAGTGCGTTAAAATACATCATAAATGGTCGGTTGACGGAAAAAGTATATTATTATATTATTTTAGGGTTGCTCCATTACCTCCACCACACCAATCAACATTTAACCATCCGAGGCACAACAGACGGTTTCAGAACGTTCCACAATTTAGAGCTCCGAACGGCTTATTCACAAACAACGTTGGGTATCATAACGCAGCAGGTCCTTCTCATCAAAATCATTATCATTATTAAAAATTAAAGTTTGTTTCTTGAGTTTATTTAGATTTGAATATTTTATTGTTTTTGTTTTTCAGTGCAATCGTGTTTCTGAAATCAATGAAAAAAAAAAAAATAAGAAATAGGTGTTCAAATTCTTATGTACGTATTGTAATAATGTTGCATGAACGTGTTTGATGGTTGTTTTTTGAGCATTTTAACGTTTCTCCTACTGGGTGGACGACAATATCTCGTTTAAATGAGAAAAATGTTTCTTCGCTCAATTTTCTGCTGGATCGTATTTTAAATTCCGAATGACTCGAAACTTCAATATTTTCAAAATTCCTTTCCTTCATTGCCCCTTTTTAACAGGTTTGTTTTTTGTAATAAAATTGTGGCGCAAAATAGTTACAATTATCTCTTAAGACAGACTATGACTTTTTTTTAATTCAAAATATATTAAAAATTGAACGAGCTTGCCAATTAATTTCTATCCCATCTTTTTACCAATTTTTGACTTTTACCAAATTCGACCATTCCTTCATGATGAATGACAAATTTCCAAGATATTATTTATTTTTTTTTTTCCTCTTAATTAGTTGTCACAATTTTTTACCGAAAATAAAAATCTTTTTTAATAGCAGATTTGTTATCCAATCACTCTTAATTCAGTGTTATTTATCTTCTTATTGTCCAGTAAAAGTTGCTTTTTTTATTCAGAACCTTCTTTTGGTTCCTAAACGGAGCAGAATATATTTATTTTTTAATTTATTATTAATAATTACCTAAACAAAATACAAAAAACGAAATTTGGGCGCGGAATTTCCAGGCTGCAGCCGATGTTGAACAGAGAAAATTGAAGATGTATTTTAAAAATTTAATCAGAGTTATTTGTCAGCACACATTTGGTACAAAGCACAATAAAAGAAATTCTTAGTCGTGCCACGAATCCGTAAAAAAAATAACAATTGCGTTAGGCCGCGAAAAAAAAAATGCAAACGTTAAAATTTAAAATAAATTCTTAAAAAAGGAGTTTCGGAAATTAAAAGTAAACAACACGGTACATTCATTAAAATTTTAAATACGTAGAGGTAAATATCAAGTTTTTTCTCGTATTAACGCAAGTTTTATTTAATGGGAGAGAACCCCGCACAAATCTTATGGGAATTGGCTGAATTCGCTGAAATTTGGATATGTTGATCGTTTCGGCATCCTGAGCAAAAGTCTCAATGGGCACAAAACATTATTTACTACTTAAAAAGGTAAATCTTTTCAAAAGTTTAGTATTTGCTGCGATAAAAGTACCCTCTTATGTTTTCGAGATCGCTTCATTCAAATCTAATGCCAATATAATAATATTGACAGTAGACAGCTGTCAAAACAACTGAAGGATTCTTGCTGCCACCCTAATTATTACTTTATCTTGACACATTATTATGCACAGTCAAATATTTAATTAACGATGGTACTCAACCGTCAATATCGTCTTTTTGGCATCAGATTACATGTCAATTTTATCAATTTTGATTATTGCTTGTTGTTTGACAGCTGTCAATATCGTCTTTTTGACAACATATTTGAATTGAGCAACCTTAAAAACATGTTTACATATTAATTTTATCAATTTTGATTGTTACATGCTGTTTGACGCTTACTTTGACAGCTGTGAACTGTCAATATTGGCATTAGACTTGAATGCATAAGAAGGTACTTTTTTTAACGCAGCAAATACTAAACTTTTGAAAAGATTACCTTTTTAAGTAGTAAATAATGTTAAATCCAAATTTCAGCCAATTTGACCGGGAACAAATTCCCATAAGATTTGTGCGGGGTTCTTTGACTAAAGTTAACTTTTGTTAAACGAACTTTTAGGAGGTGATTATGAAATTGGCACGTAACTGCTCTATTATCCGACTAAAATCGTTACTTACATATTTAACAAAAAAATATAAATATAAGTTACACTTTTTGATTTCAGAAGGACTTTTAGCCTTGTTTTTTAGTCCATAAGCGAAAAGAACTGTTGATTTTTGGAACGGTTTAAAAAAAAAAGATTTTAAATGTCGAAGCGAATAAATTTTATTCGATAACATAACAAATTTAATTTACTCGTGAACATATATCAGTATTATTTATTGTTTTACCTCCCAAAAATCAACCTTGTGGTGCGTTAAGAATGCACGTTTTAGATTTAAGGGTAAATCTCTTCGTATAACAAGTGGTTCAAATTTCTTTTTCTAAGTTTTTTTTTTGTATTATTATTCATGATGCTATTTTTTTGACGAATTAAATTTACGTTACTCTTTTATGCAAAATATCAGTCTTTAATTGTTTATAAAACCAATTTAAAATGACAAAAACTCCTCCTATACCAGTGCAGATAATTTTTGAAACCAAATAAAATAATAGTAGGATGAAACTCATTGGAAAAGGAAGAGAATATGACAAAAATGATAGGAAAAATAATTTACAGGCTCTCTGGGGTCCGGAAGTGGAAGGGGGGGAGTTTAAAACTGTTTATCTCGATTTCCGGCAAAACTACAAGTCCTGTGGAAAAAAGTTAAATGGCAAAGTTGTAGGTAATAAAAAGATCTACAACTTTTGTATTTATACTTTTTTCACATAACCTCAAAATTTATGTGAAAAATTAAAATAACCAAGTTTTTGGTTTTTTACTTTTACCTTTTACAAAAAAAAATTTTTTTTCACGAAATTTGGTGTAAACTTACCTTTTTATGTCCCAAGCACTCTGTAATTTTTTTGTTTTAAAATATTAATTTTTTTAACCTTATTTTGACTTAATATCGAAAAAGCAGTCTAATTTTCAATCGAAAATTCTCACGTCAAAATATTTGCTATTTTAAAAAACTCGGTGGGCTTTTTGTTCGTTGGCATCTCTACTTTTTGATGGTGTAAAAAAATATACATTACTATGGTAAATGTTCTCAAAAAATGCAAATAAGAAACGATTAAAACTCCGAATTTCTTTTTTTTTAAATCATCATGTACAATTTTGAGCTATTTATTTAAATTTATACTTTAATTACTCTTTTGTTTATCAATGTAACACGGAATCTTACGTTTTTCGAGTAATTAAAATATAAATTTAAATAAATAGCTCAAAATTGTACATGATGATTTAAAAAAAATAAATTCGGAATTTTTTTCGTTTCTTATTTGCATTTTCTGAGAACATTTACCATAGTAATGTATATTTTTTTACACCATCAAAAAGTAGAGATTTCAACGAACAAAAAGCCCACCGAGTTTTTTAAAAAAAGCAGATATTTTGACGTGAGAATTTTCGATTGAAAATTAGCGTGCTTTTTCGATATTAAGTCAAAATAAGGTGAAAAAATAAATATTTTATATCAAAAAAAATTACAGTGTGTTTGGGACATAAAAAGGTAAGTTTTCACCAAATTTCGTGAAAAAAAAATTTCTTTTGTAACAGATAAAAATAAAAAACCAAAAACTTGGTTATTTGAATTTTTCACATAAATTTTGAGGTTATGCGAAAAAAGTGTAAATACAAAAGTTGTAGATCTTTTTATTACCTACAACTTTGCCATTTAACTTTTTTCCATAGGACTTGTAATTTTGCCGGAAATCTAGATGAACAGTTTTCTACCCTTAAAAGCTCACCCCTTCCACTTCCCGACCTCAGATCGCCCGTAAATTATTTTTGTTACATTCTCTTCCTTTCCTAATGGGTTTCATCCTACTATTATTTTTTTTTGTTTCAAAAATTATCGACCCTGATCTTTTTATCTCAGATTTAATATAGCCGAAGTAAAATAATTTTCTTTGAGATCAGAAAATACAAAAAAAGTCTTTGGGTGTCAAATCAGGGCTATATGGTGGATATCTCATCGATTCAATTTTTTTGTGGCATCATTATCATGTTGCAATGTGTCTCTTCCTCTTGTTTATTTAAAAATAATCAGGAGTAAAATATATAATAATACAAAAGTAAGTATGAGGTGTCCAATAGGGACCGATGCGTATCTTTCTATAAATACAGTGTGTCCCAAAAAGTTTTATACAAATGGACAAAAAGTTCATCTTACATTTCGCAAAAAAAATTATTCTTGATAAAAATCTCTGCATGACTTGTTGATCCATAATCAGGTACAACATTTTTAAAACATTGTATAGAATATAGGGAAAACAAAAAGTAATGATTTGGACGGAGAGAAAAATACGTACAAACTGTAGCGGATGGCAAAATGTTCATTGGATTTGTGAATAAGTAGCAAAAAAATATGAACAATTGTAGATTATTGATATTCCCATGTAAAAAAAGACAATAAACACTTTAGAAATTGTTAGATAAAAAAAAATTGTCTGCACCAAGACTAGGGGTTTTTGGGGTCAGGGTCAAGGCATTTGAAGGTCAAATTAAGGAAAACTTGTAGGAAAATGTGAAAAAATTCATACATAGGTTTTCAGGGTCGTTGAATCCGAATCTGAGGTCCGCTTGACCTCATCAGGTCTGGACTGGATCTGACCATCAAATGACCTTGGCCAAACCCCAAAAAACCCTAGTTACAGTAGTGAAGTTCTTGGAGCTGTGTTATCTAACAATTTCTGAAGTGTTTATTGTCTTTTTTATCTGGGAATATCAATAATCTACAATTGTTCGTAATTTTTTGCTACTTATTCACAAATCCAATGAACATTTTGCCCTCCACTACAGTTTGTACGTATTTTTTTCTCCGTCCAAATCATTACTTTTTATTTTCCCTATATTCCATACAATGTTTTAAAAATTTTGTACCTGATTATGGATCAACAAGTCATGCGGAGATTTTTATCAAGAATAATTTATTTTGTGAAATGTAAGATACATTTTTTGTCCATTTGTATAAAACTTTTTGGGACATACTGAAATCGCGATCGACACGGAGTAATAAATCAAAATGTTATGGAAGTTTTACATCACAGGTGGCTCAAACAAAATCTGTGATTTTAAATAGCCGGTAGTTAAAAGGTGTGTTAAAATTAAGAATGTTGCCCGTGCCGCCCGGTTTTTATTGGACGTAACAATAGACTATCCTTATTTTAAACCTTTTTAATACTCTGATGAGCGCACGGTTGGGTAAATTTGTTTGTATTATTATTATTTTAAACTTAAATAATTTTAATTTAACTGCCGGGGTGCTTGTTTTAGGCGAGTCCCCTCGCTACTCGCCCCTGAAAAAAAATATGACTTCTAAGAGTTTTTTTTCAGAAATTTGAACCTCACGGTATGTAGCCGAATCTGAGCCGGTGCCATTGATAAGACTGTTAATGGATAATAGAATTTATTTTTATTTTAGAAATCAAATTGTTTTTTTTGTTGTTTCGTAATTTCGAAAAAGAGGGAAATGTGCAGGTTTTTTTGAGAAATCGCTACTTTTAAAATGACGCAATATTCTTATCAAGTTTTTAAATATAAAAGTGAATTTTTGCCCCACCTATTTTATATTATCTAATAAGACTAGTTTTATAGATTTGAAGATATTTTATCAAAAATAAATTTTTCCTTAATTCATTATACCAAGTTGTTTTATTTTTTTACACTAATACAAAGCTAAATAAGAAAGGATTATGCTTTTAGAAGATATGGACCGATTTTGGCAACCGATGTGTTTAGTAGGATGTTGAGCTTGTCTGCTTCTTACTGATGAGGCACAATAATGCCGAAACCGGTCTAAGAATGACAAAATCAAAGTTTTTGGGTTAAAGTCCCGACATGGGCGGCATCCAAACCGCGTCTGGACATACGTAATTCAATACATGGTGGGGCATATAGCCCAAGGAGTAGTTGTTGAAGTCCAGGCGTTGATGAAAGAAAAATTGTACGGAAAAGTGAAACATTTGGGTTACAAAAAACTCCATATAAAAAGTGAGTGATTGAGTGAGACAGAAGACAGTAGGGAAATCTTCAAAAATTTGGTTGGTTGTTCAGTTTCTTACATTGTTTTATCTGTTACATCCGGAAAAAAAATTAAGGGCGCGGTCTTCCTGTGTATAAAATCCTATGCTGCAGACCAAAAGTTAAATCGACTGATTTCCGAATGTAATGGGATTTAAAATATAATTTTCAGACAAATTAAAGATAAAGGTCTAACTTAGGTAGTCTTACTATTCTAAATCGATAAATTTATTATTTTCTATGAAAACGACAGCTTCAAAATCATCAAATTTTTTTAACCTTAAAAGTGGCATTTAACAATCTATATATCCTCGATTCTGAAAAAATAAGAAAAATAAACATTAACTTGACCTAAGTTAAACCTTTATCTACAATGTGGTTTAATCAGAATACATCAAAATACTTTAATTTATGAAATCAGTCGATTTGAAATTTTGAAGTCATTTCAAATTAATTTGAAAGTTTGGTCAAACAATGGCGTCTAAAAATTCTTTACCCATAGGTATTCAGTATATATATATATATATATATATATATATATATATCATATAGGTTTTAACACTGTAAGAAAGATGGTGCCCGAAGCAAATCAAATTTGCAATGGATGTCAACCCATCAGCTGAGATATTTAGCGGGGTGATACCATAATTAGCCCAGTTGTGAGATACTTTGACCTCTCATAAAATGTGATATCGCTTTAAAAGGTGTAGAAAACGATAAAAAAATCTTTGCGGCTCTAAAGTGTATGCTAAATTCGAAAAACTAATAGCACGTGAAACAGCAAAAAATTTTACTATTATTTATATTTCAGATAACATTTGTTCACTTTAAATTTTATTTTAATGTAATATACTTAAATGTTTCTTTTCAAATTATATTGCTAATTTTATATTTTGTTTGTTAACTGTTTCATTTTATTCATTGAATTGTTTTCACTATTCTACAATAAATTATTGATATTTTGTAAACTATAAACGTCACTTATAGCAAATTTTATCTCAAACTATAAAAATGCCATTTTTGGTTTTACTGTACAACTCAAGAAAATCAATAAACTCTGTAGATTTTTTTTATCTCTAATTTTTTCCAAAAATTCAATTTTTTTCCCATTTCATCGTATTCCTATCTGTTATGGTTTAGAATATAGCAATGTTGGCACATAATACAAGAAACATGCACTCAAAACACAAAAAGAACGCTGCAATTGTATTTATTGTCTTTGTAAATAAAGTAAAGTAAAGTTTTTGCTCTCCAAACATTTAAAAAAACTTTAATCAGAAAGGAACATTCTAAGTACGCCGAATATAATAATATATCATGAATTTAAATTTTCGCGGGAACTCACAGCTGTTGGTTGAAACTGTTCATTTGGCAACGTGGGTTTCGTCTGAAAGTTGACGAGATTTTAGAGCATGTATATTTTTTATTACTCTGAACACGAGATGCTTGTTGCGCATGTCGTTTAACTGTCATAACGCGGGAATTTTTAAAAATAATTCAAAATTATTTGTGTTATCTATCCATTAGAATAAAAATATATAAAGTATTTTAGAAAAGAATTAGAGGTAATATTATAAAGTAAACGATAAGAATATATATTGAGATGAATTCCGTAAATTATACGATTTTACTTTTTTTTTAAAATTTATTTTCCATTTGTCCACTTTGACATCTTTCAAACATCTCCTCTTCCCAAACCAAAAAAAAAATCAACATCCCATAGCAACCCTGTCAAATTTTAAATACCCCTACACATAATTTTAAAATAACTAAATTCCTAAATAACAATTGACAACATTTACATCATTACAATATATTCAAAATAAATGATATTTTGTATGACTTTCATACTTTTTAATAGTTAGTATGTATACGAATCATGATTTTTCTTAATCAGTTATAATCACTACTAAATTGTCAATGTTTCAAATTATTACTTTCCATGGAACACTTATTTATCAAATTAAAAAAATGTAATAATTTTTTGTATAGACCAATATAATGAAAAAATTAAATATGCGAATTTTGTCATGAAAATCGGTATATGGGGTTAAAATAATATTCTGAACAACTTTTTCTAATGTTTTTCGATATCTCTAACGCGAAGCAAAATATTGAGAGTTTGAAGTTCTGATTTTATCTGATTATCTTAAAAACTATGACCCGTCACTTTGTCCAATTGTGCAAAAATTTAAAAGAAAACCTAATTTTTAATCGAAAAAGTTGGTTTACAAATTTTCAATTGTTTAACTTTATCAGAGTGCTCGATTTCTTCGTAAAACCTCGGCTTTAAGATGATATGAAAAACATATTGTTCGTATAGAATTTCAATTCGTATAAAATCTAAACATAAATATTTTGCTTTGAAAAAATTACAGCTGCTTATTTAAAACAAAAAAGAACGTTTTCACAAAAAAAATATTTTTCGGTCTTCCGTGCAGAAACAATAATATTGTAGACCAAAAGTTAAATCGACTGATTTCCGAATGTAATAGGATTTAAAATTTAATTTCCAGACAATTTTTTTTAATCTTTAATAGTACTTTTATCGACGCTGCTTTGTACACTCTATGGAATATTTTTTTCAAGAAATACAGCAGTAAGATTTTTTTAGGCTTCAAAGAACACTAAACGACAAAAGAATTTAACAGTGTAAACTGTAAACACACTGAAATCAAAACAAATCCCAAGTTCACACACGCATGCGCAGGCAGCAGGACCTTTGCCATTTATCACTTCGTGAATATTTTGGATTAGTAAAAAGGTAAAAAGTTAATATCTATAATACGGTAAGCGTATTGTATTATTTGCCTCAGTAACCCGAGTTAAATAACGCCGGCGCCGTCCGATTGCTCACGAAATCTTTTCCGACCTTACACCGGCTTGGCGGATAATTTGAAATTTGAGATTGTATAGGTACTGTGATTCTTCCATGATTGAGATGTTGACAAAACCATAGCATAACGAGTGTTGTCTGTATATACCTTTATAGAGACAACGGCATAACCTATTACAGTGGGATGCGAGATTTTGCATTTTTTAATTCTATTTAGGTCTTAGTTAAGGATTAACAAATTAAACATTGAGCTATAGTCAATATTCATTTTCAAAGGTGTAGAAAATAATAAGCATAGTTCAACAACAAAAATATAAATAGATGATAAAGCTTACTTTTTATCAGATAAAATCAAGGATCTCGGGTTTAAATAGCCCTCAAGAAAAATTCGGGAGAAAATTTGAACCAATAAAACCGAGGAAACAATATTGCTAAAGCGGTTTACTCCTTTGATACAATTATCTAGGAGTCTAGGGCCACCGTGAGCTGAACCAAAGTTCAAAGGAAGCCTGCCGCCTTGACTTAAAGAGTGGCTCTTTGATCTACAAAGAAGCGCCGATGCAACTTGACACGTGTCGATAGTTATCATAGCTATATACTAACTTTGAAATGAGCAATAACATCACTCTGTATCTATACATTTGAAAAGGGCATTTTATTTCGAATTGTTTCCGACTTGTAAATATCTTTGACATGTTCACCTAAATCGTAATTATTCATCGTTCGCGTGGTTAATTTTTCTTTCGTTTCTCACATAAGTAGGTACTTCATAACGAGGAACAAATAACTGAAAAGAAAATGTTATTTTGATATTATCAATGCCGCAGTAACAAATTATTTTAATTTTAAGAATTAAAAGAAAGATTTTATGGAAGTATCGTTTTCATTGAAAGGCTCTGTATAAATAAAATATACCTACAAAGAAAATAAATGAAAAATAAAAAGTTAAGATTATACATTTTGATGATACTAAATATTGTTCTCCCCTTGTATTAAACATAATAAACAGTGAATTTCTAGAATGATTTCTGTAACGAGAAAATTTCAAAGGAAGGTTTCTGTAACTATTTTGTTTAATTTAAGCATTTATCACGAGATACCAGCACCTCCCGGGCAGCATCTTATTTGACATAATTTGGCTGATATTTGACGTACAAGACCGCGCCCTTAATTTGTTTTAGTTTTTTTTGGGAAAAAAGTTCTAGAATGTTATATTACACCTGCTATTTTAAAAAATACCAGTTTATATAACTCGGTCTGTTATCTATCACTCAATTGTGAGGCGTCAAAATATTGTATCGCCAGCAAAGTTTATAATTATCGAGTCAATGACTCTGAAGAAGAGCGTGGGCAGCGTTTGGAGGTAAACAGTATGCGGATAATCACAAGGTCAATCATTGAAAGTGTGTGAAATAAATCTTTAATTGCCGTGTTTTTCGAATCGATATTATTTGTTTTCTCTCCGGAAGGAAATACCAAATATTGTACATTACTAAGCATTGCAATAAATTGTGGTCGAAATTATTTTATTGTCAGTTTATTTCATTACATGGTCGTATTGTAAAGGGAAGATTTGGTCTCATTTTCTTCATTATTAACCTGTACGAAGCAATGAAAGTGAAGATGACAACAAAAAAAACTACTAAATTAACAAAAAATAATACAAAAAAGTGATTTTATTATACCATAAAGAAGAACATTTAAAAGAACAAACTACTATGAACTACAGGAAAGAATTATTTTATTTTTGTTTTTTAATATTTTTCAAAATCAAAAATATCTTTCCTTCCAAAAAATAAATTAATAAAACTAGAATTTACACGAAAGTTTCGAAAGAGATAGACTTGTTATTGTTATAATTTATATTTTATATTCTAATAAAGGCATTTATTATTATTATTAATACATTTATTCATTTATAACACATATTTTCAATATTATACCTAATTCCTAAAAATTTTGCCGTATATTCGAAAACTACAAGAAAACACCCTCTCTGTATTTATTTACCGGTTATTTTTTACGATTTTCGCGAATGGAATGGAAAATAATCAAGATTATAGAAAATTTTAAACACCCCTTACGATTTTTAGATGTGCTACCATCTATGGTAAGAAGAGAGTATTGACATTAAATTTTGACTGAATCTAGTCAAGATGTCACTCTCTTCTTTTTTATCCCTTTCAGAGATTAATACAAAGTGAGTAAACCAGTAAGGAATTTTAATTTATTAGATTCGACATCCTAAGACCGGTTTCTGTCTTTCGACTTCATCAGTTAGGCTTTTCGAATCCAATAAATAAAATTCCAAACTCGTACAAGTCAATAGCTATATCCGCTATAAGATAACATTTTTAGATGTGCTACCATCTATGGTTTATACCTCTTAGGATGTCGAATCTAATAAATTAAAATTCCTTACTGGTTTACTCACTTTGTATTAATCTCTGAAAGGGATAAAGAAGAGAGTGACATCTTGACTAGATTCAGTCAAAATTTAATGTCAATACTCTCTTCTTACCATAGATGGTAGCACATCTAAAAATGTTATCTTATAGCGGATATAGCTATTGACTTGTACGAGTTTGGAATTTTATTTATTGGATTCGAAAAGCCTAACTGATGAAGTTGAAACCGGTCTTAGGATGTCGAATCTAATAAATTAAAATTCCTTACTGGTTCACCCCTTACGATGTTGCCACGTCGAAATGTTTGTCTTGAAAACTCATACTTTAGGTAGGTGTTCAATGTGATAATGTTTTATGGCAGTTTATGAACTTTGATGAAGATAAAATACCCTCAAATTGTTACCGCCCCAGGGGAAGCACCTTTACCAGGAATGACCTTACGTTATTCATCACTGAGTTTCTCATTGCAGGTAATATATTGTTATAGTTTGTATTGTTTCTAGAATTGTTATTTAACTTTTTCTTTTTTAAGTTTTCTTCCATTACATTTTTAATTTCTTCTGTTCTTCAGATATTTCTTCTTTCATTTTCTTCCGGTCTTCAGATATTTTTGAAAAAATTTCACTCAAAAATTGCATTTACATCTGTTCTTTGTCTTCCACATCTACCTCTTATGTTTGTCTATCTCCTCCTGCCGAAGTGTCTGGATTTTCCGTGTTATCCAGATTCTTCTGACATTTCTCCCATAGTTCCTTCTTCTAATATATTTCTTACTGATACTTCTTTCCCTAGCTGTCTTAATCGTTTCTTCTTCCAACTCGAAACCATATACGTTTATGTATCTCACTTATTCCTTCATTAATTAATGCTTCCCTTAGTCTCGCCATTTTAGTTAATTTTGTTCCTGTTTTATCCATACCTCTTTTTTCAAAAAACTCACCGATTTCGGAAGATTTCAACTCATTCAAAACCTTAATTTTACCCATTTTAATTTTTCTTTTTATTCTTATTATTATACTGTTATTAAATAAAATAGACCTGATTTCAATATAGAACGTCTGACGTTTTCACATCTCTACATTTTATGACACACAATGACAGTTGGTTAGTTTTTATTTATAACCTCACTTACAAATTTCTGGCACAGAACAATCAGCACCAAGGCATCGTACCATAGTTCATCTCTCCGTTTCCCTCGTCCCAAGATCGAAGTTTCATCACCCAGCGACGAGGGAACAAATGAATTGTTTATTATTTATTATTATATTTTTTATTTTGATATACAGATCTACACAAGCTTCAATATATATTTTTACATCTTTAAATTTATTTATCTGCAACGGATCTTTAAGAGTTTTTCTACAATCGATCTACTCATAGTATTCGGTCATGGACGCTCAAATACAAACAAACAACCGAATATAATAAGCATTGGGGTTCTATGTTTATTTTAACTTAACAAATCATTCATTTGGTAATTTCTTTAGACTAAACATTCTACTATGTCTTATTTGAAATAGTATTAAAAAATTGTGTAACATGTTGTGACAAATATTTTTTTAGATTGTCCGAAGATGTATAGAAAATGTAATAAAAAAAACGAAAAGTCACAGAATCAATTTATCAATTATTTTGAAACACTATCATCGACCACTCAACCAAAACACAAATTTTAACACGTTCTACGATAGACTATCATCAACTCCTGACTCCTGATGATGCCAACATAGTTGGAAACGCGCGATGGTGATGTTGGATCTTCTCACTGAGTCGAGTCCACCCCCAAACGACCCAAAAACCACCCCCAAATGTTCCAAAAACCATCCCCAAAAGGGAGAAAATTTTTTTTCTCGTATATAGCGAAAAACAAATTTTTCACCCCTTTGGAGGCAATTTGAGGGGTGGGGTCAACTCTAAAAGAATGGTAACCACTGCCTTCGTGTTCGGCATCCTCTAAAATGGGGGATTGCGTTAGTTTTTTGGGTGCAAGACGCGGAATCCGCGAATCACCAATTGGGGGGTGGGGTCAACTCGGGGGCTTATTTTGGGGGCGTCAAAAATTTATTTGTATTTTTCGAGGTATTTTCCGACTCACAGAATCCACTATATATATAAATCGTATATAACTAATGAAAATGATGTAAAGATTAAAGCAAGAGTATATCATCATCATCATTTTTGAACAAAAATCATAAGGACAGTTAATTTTACTCGATATAAAGTATTAATCAATCAACTGTTGAAATTCCAGGGCCGTATTAATTTTTTTAAAGTTTTTATTCATCCTGTAAAAACAACACCCTGTAAGCGAGTTGTACAAATTTTCTTTCTGTAACGTCAAAGAAAAAACTATTACTTTTGATTGTTGTGCAAATGCAAGTAGGCTTTGAATTCGCTTTGACGTCCATTTTAACAGTTTGTGAAAGAACGTGGTGAGCGACTGACAGAAGACCAAAAAGAGGGTATTTTGGAAATGGTAAATCAAAATGAGAAGGCGAATATCCAGTATTTTGAATATTTCTAAGTCCACAGTTTTCAGGACGGTAAAGAAAGATCTCCTCCATCCATATCACCCCCAACTGGTACAGAGACTGCAAAAAATAAATACGGCCCTGGAATTTCAACGGTTGATTGAATAATACTTTATATCGAGTAAAATGAACTGCATTTATGATTTTTGTTGAAAAATGATGATGTGCTATCAATGTAGTGCCGCATCAGTCATAAGAAGAATGTTAAAATTATAGTGAGTAAACCAGTATGGAATTTTAATTTATTAGATTCGACATCCTAAGACCGGTTTCTGTCTTTCGACTTCATCAGTTAGGCTTTTCGAATCCAATAAATAAAATTCCAAACTCGTACAAGTCAATAGCTATATCCGCTATAAGATAACATTTGTAGATGTGCTACCATCTATGGTAAGAAGAGAGTATTGACATTAAATTTTGACTAAATCTAGTCAAGATGTCACTCTCTTCTTTTTTATCCCTTTCAGAGATTAATACAAAGTGAGTAAACCAGTATGGAATTTTAATTTAACTGATGAAGTCGAAAGACAGAAACCGGTCTTAGGATGTCGAATCTAATAAATTAAAATTCCATACTGGTTTACTCACTTTGTATTAATCTCTGAAAGGGATAAAAAAGAAGAGAGTGACATCTTGACTAGATTTAGTCAAAATTTAATGTCAATACTCTCTTCTTACCATAGATGGTAGCACATCTGCAAATTAAAATTATACTATTTTTCAAAGTTTTATTTTTTTCTGCAGAAAACAAAAAGTTGCGCGTTCAATTTTTTTTAACTGTTGCTTAGTATCATCCTTAAGCTTTAAAGTGAGATAAATAAAAATTGTCTGGTCTGCCTTACAGGGTGTTGTTTTCAAAAAACCAATAAAAATCTAAAAAAAACTAAGTCCGGACCTGAAATTAAAATTTTTTTAAAACGTATTTTATTGAGCTCAGGGAGCACACTCAGTGTGCCAAATTTGATTGGTCTGATATTTTTACTTTTAGATATACTTAACGTAGAATAATTCACGTATTTTCAAATATCACCCTGTATATCCGTCAAAAACGAAAAAAATAAAAATTTCCTCATTTTCCGTCTTTTCCGAGGGGAATTATTGAAAATGGTTGGCGTGATCGTGTTCTACGGAAAATTTTACGTCAAAAATGTCTTTGTTTCATTTTTTTATGTACTGTTAATGAGAAATACGAAGGAAACGCGTATTTTATTTTTTTCTCGTTGCCATTTTGACCAAATTTAAAATTGAGCCTAAAAGATTTCCTTGCCGTATTTTAGGCTGAAAATTTGGGAAATCACTTATTTCCATGGTAACATGGTGACATTTGATATGCTTTTCACATGGAATGACTCATGAATTATTTTGTAAAACCCCATAAAGTTTTTTTAACGTATCATTTGACACGGAATGACCCGGTTAAAATTATACCTATTTTGATGAAAGAAGCGAAAATACCAATAGTCGAGGCAATGAACTAGTAAAAAGGCCAAAAGATAGAAAACTAGTTGGAGTGGACGGATCGGGATGCGGTTTTCGGCATTATTTTCTAAAAAATAATTGTAAAAAATGTGGCAGGTCAGATTTCGGAGCAAATGAAAAATTGCATTGCTGCAGCCAAAAATGCATTCAAAA
Organism: Crepidodera aurea; assembly: GCA_949320105.2. Lineage (NCBI taxonomy): Eukaryota > Metazoa > Arthropoda > Insecta > Coleoptera > Chrysomelidae > Crepidodera > Crepidodera aurea. The sequence continues at coordinate 106,978,589 of OX439472.1, forward strand.
AATGCATTATTTGGGAGGCCGTTTGGAACTTGGTAAATAAGTGTCAGAACTGGCCCAGATCGGGTACTCGGGGGTTTTGGAGGTCGCTGATCACGAATATGATGTTCAAATTGACCCCCCGAACACCTGGAGCTCAGGAACACGCCGAAGAACGTCGTCTCCGTGGGACTCTCCTACAAATCACGCGAGAAAGAGGAGAAACTCAACGCCCGGGGGTTTTTTGAGTCGCTGAATCCAAATCTGGCATCGGCGAACACCCCACGGGCACCTGGTGCGCCGGACCCTGGGCGCGGACGTCATCTCCGAGAATTTTGCTGAGAGGAGTGCCAAAAACCACGGGAAAATCATAATAGGGGCGTTTTGTGGGCCGTTGAATCCCAATTTCACGTCGGAAACGACCCCCCGAACACCTAGTGCACCAGAACCTGACCCTAAACGTCATCTCCGGGGCGGTTCCTGACATAATCAAAAAAGGCGAACTGAAATTCGTCATGGGGGGTTTTTTAGGGCGCTAAATCGGAATTTCACGTCGATAACGACCCCCGAGCCCCTGGTGCACCGGATCCTCAGGCTGAACACCTTCTTCAAGGGGTTTCCATACACCACCGAAAATAGACGAACAGAAAATAACTCTGGAGGGTTTTTCGGGTCGCTGAATCCAAATATGACATCGCCGAACACCCCACGGGCACCTGGTGTGCCGGAACCTGGAGGCGGACGTCATTTCCGATTCAGCGCCCTAAAAAACCCCCCATGACGAATTTCAGTTCGCCTTTTTTGATTATGTCAGGAACCGCCCCGGAGATGACGTTTAGGGTCAGGTTCTGGTGCACTAGGTGTTCGGGGGGTCGTTTCCGACGTGAAATTCGGATTCAACGGCCCACAAAACGCCCCTATTATGATTTTCCCGTGGTTTTTGGCACTCCTCTCAGCAAAATTCTCGGAGATGACGTCCGCGCCCAGGGTCCGGCGCACCAGGTGCCCGTGGGGTGTTCGCCGATGCCAGATTTGGATTCAGCGACTCAAAAAACCCCCGGGCGTTGAGTTTCTCCTCTTTCTCGCGTGATTTGTGGGAGAGTCCCACGGAGACGACGTTCTTCGGCGTGTTCCTGAGCTCCAGGTGTTCGGGGGGTCAATTTGAACATCATATTCGTGATCAGCGACCTCCAAAACCCCCGAGTACCCGATCTGGGCCAGTTCTGACACTTATTTACCAAGTTCCAAACGGCCTCCCAAATAATGCATTTTTTGAATGCATTTTTGGCTGCAGCAATGCAATTTTTCATTTGCTCCGAAATCTGACCTGCCACATTTTTTACAATTATTTTTTAGAAAATAATGCCGAAAACCGCATCCCGATCCGTCCACTCCAACTAGTTTTCTATCTTTTTTAGTTCATTGCCTCGACTACAATCCTCCGTACGTACAGCACATTTAATATTCATGCTTCTCACGTTCGGAAGTTAACCCACCTTTCTTGTTGTTGCAAAGAACCGAAGGAACTTTAAACGCATCGGCATTCGGCGCATCAAGTGAAATCAGAAACAGAAATCTATTACATTATTCATCTTTCAAGCTATATCGTTGATCGCCGCGATTATATCCATTAGTAATAATTTATCTGACAACAATTTTAGTGTTAGGAAATGAGTGGCCTTGTAAGAATATTGTGATAATTATTTTTGGAAAATTGTTCCAGTAGGTACATGGTATTTTGTTCCGGTTGGTTTAAAAACATAAATCGGCTTGGATATATGTACGATTTTTAGTGACAATTTCAATTTTTTTTTATGTGAAACTTTGTGCAGTTTTAGATGCAACCAAGGTAAGAAACTTTTAAGTAATAATTTTATTATTTTCAAATATTCGCTTTATATTTATAGAATATATAATAAAAGTGGTAAATATAGTATATTGTGTCACAAGGGCAGAAAATGAGCTTTAGCAGCCCGATGCTATTAGCTGCATGAGCGAGCGATGCGAGGGCAGCTAATAGCTAGGGGCTGCTAAAGCTCATTTGCTGCCCTTGTTTTTCGCCTACCAAAAAAAAAACAAAAAATAGGAAAATATAACAAAAATCTTTAATTTTATAAATACAGACAGAATTTAATGAGTAACCTAAATAATAAAAATGTACCAATTTATTTATTATATATTATTTCCAGTTGTTAAACAATTCATAGGACTTTTCGTACCATTGCGCGTTGTCTTGTTAAGTAACAAATTTAGAGAAACATTACTAACTATCTTCTTCTTGCAAGTCTGGTGGAGTATTCGTAAATTCTTCATCACTGCCTGAATTAGGTACTATTCATTTTCACTAATTCACATAATCACAATTATTCAGAATCAGAACGTATTTTTATTTTAAAGTTTAATTCTCTTGATCCTACACTGACGTTTAATGAAAATGTATGTGAAATGTCAAAGTCAAAGGTACGTTGATAGTGAAAATCGTGTTCTTTTTGATTTTTGCGGCCCAAGGGCCGGAAATATTACTTTCGGTCTGATTTTTAGGGTTGATATGATTCATTTTCAGACATGGTAGGCAAAAAAAATATAGTGTTCTTCAAACGTTTAATATAAATCTAGAAATTAATAATTTTACTATTTACTGAAAAAACAAGCTTTAAAACTTCAAGATTCCTTATATACCTACGTTAATAATAGTATATAGTGTGCAACAAGTGCGCTAAGTTGTCAATTGCCCACGAGAGCGAAGTTTAGCGCACGAACGAAATGACCATAGAATTGAAACTCATTGTTGTAGAGGACCCCGCATCATTCTTAATGGAGACCGTCAAATTGTCTGAATTTTTTATATGTGATAGTACTTGATGTCCTGATCAATAGTGTCCATGGGCCCAATCCTATCCTATGGCTAGATTTCGATATACAGGGCGTTAAAGTTCAAGATCCCGAAATGTTTACCAAAAAGTCCCTGTAAAATATTTTTAAAAGTTTCTGGCGGATATATGTAGTCAAAATATATACATAATAAATAAAATCAAAATATATTTCCTTACAGGGCGATTCATGTTTCCATAGGCCTTTTTGTTCAAAGTATGTATTTTTAACATGCAGAAATGGCCTGAAATATCGATAAAAAAAGTCTCAAAGTTTCTGAATATTGGATATAATGTAGATCTTGACGTCGTCGTTCAAAATTGTAATAGGTAAAATTGGCTTAGTGTTTTCGAGAAATTAAACGATTAAACTGTAAAAATATCAATTTTTACCAATAGCAACTTTTAGTAATAAAAAATAAACGAAATATTGTAAACCAAATATTTTGACACACTGTATTAGATTATATTGCACCGTTATATTAATTGGAGGCAGGCTAAAAATTCATACTTACAGGGTGATCTCACTTGAGCTTGTAAGATAGCAAAATCAACAAATCTAAAACAGCTGCCAAACAATTCATAATTACGTATGCAAAGGGGGGCAGTATGCCCCCCGCCCTTTACAAAATATCGTTTTTAGCGCCCCCTTCGATTTTATAACTGGTTATGTAATTGCTGAATACCAGTCTTTTAGTTTATTATTTAGAGAACTTAAAGATAATAATAATAAAATGCCTTTATTTAGTATTGTGATATACAATACAGTAAACAATTTAAAGAGGCGAAGTCTAGCTTAGCTACTCAACTTAACCCCGTCGTAGAATATATACAATAAGAAAATTTGGTTTACGCAGAATAAATTTTGTATAAGAAACAATTGGCAATGTCAAAATTACCGAAAAAAAATGTTTGGGCCATTTTTGAAGGAAAAAGTGAGTTTTTTAGAATATAATTGGACCTAGAATCTACAAAAAAATTCAAAAAAATTAAAATTTGGTTTACGCAGAATGAATTTTGTATAAGAAACGATTGGCAATGTCAAAATTACCGAAAAAACATGTTTGGGCAATTTTTAAAGGAAAAAGTGAGTTTTTTAGGGTATAAATAGACCTAGAATCTACAAAAAAAATTATCTAAACCAAATTTGAAAAAAAAAATCAAATTTGGTTTACGCAGATATAAGATTTTTCTGTCGTTCTGGATGAGTTTAAAAATATTACTACTGAAAATAATAACATATATATTCTATTATTTTTTTTATGATAAATACAGTATTACTTTAAATACATATTCAAATCTACATTTTTAAGCAGCCCAATGAGTATATAATTTAAGTATATTTATAACATGACAAATTATTAATTAATTCGCGAAAATCACGGAGTGGGCGACATCTACTTGAACTACTGATAGGGAGATAAATAAAAAGTTGATTGGCGATCGGCTTGAAAGTAGGCGGGAAAATTAAAAAAGCTATCAGTGTTAATTTTCAATTGGCTGCAGCTGTTGTTGACGTTTATCAACTGCTTGTCACAGAGGTTAGTTAAATGCATTAAAGTTGCCTAGTTTCTGGGGATTTCAAACTTTTAGGGCAACTTCTACTGACGCTTGATCTTCGCGAATTGTCACGGTGGACAGGCCCCGTTTCCGGGACGGGCAACAGCAGCGTGTAGGGCACACGTCCCGTCAACAGAAGATCGCTCAGCTCACTCTATTTATCACTATATAAGAAAAACTCTATGTTCAATTGATTTTATTATTTTTTGATCTGCAGTGAAGGAAAATTATAGGTCTGATATTCATACTTGGGTAAAAACCTCCACAAAAACCTGTGACCAGACTCTCGAGGTGTGGCAGATATTGATATCATATTTTTTCAAAAATTCTTTCTCTCTCTCTCTCTCTCTCTCTCTGATCATGAAAACTTAAATATTAAAACTGTCCGCATAATAAAATAGTAGCCGTACGGGGTAGTCTCACACTATCGGGGAAGGGAAGACAGGTGTCCATTTTAACAGTGTTACTCAACGTTCCTATAAATATTTACCTAAACCCATGATTTCTGAAATTGAATTGGCAACGTTGTATTTTCAACTTTGAATTAATAAGATGGCTGTCATTTGACAAGCAAATTATTTATGTCCGTCAAATGAACCTTTTTTATATAAAGCGACAAATTTAAAATTGAATTCTTTCTGATTAAAACGCCAGAAATTAAATAAAGTCAAACCTTTTTACTACTATACTATACAGAAGAAAGGAGTGCAGTATTTAATTTGCAGAACGTAGTACAGGTTCAAGAGGTAGAAATTTTATTTTTACCTCATCCTTCAATGATTATTTGTAGTTAAAATTTAAATTTTAATACATCTGATCGGCCTAATATAGTTTTTGTCTAGATTCTTGTTTCCATGGTTTTACTGTAATAAATTTGTTCTTTTGACAGATAAGTCATTCTTTATTTATTCATAGCCGTATCGTATGTATTTTAATTGATTCAGAATTTTGTATTAATATATATTTCAAAATGGCTTCATTCTAAAAATATTATCAGTCCTCCTAAATCCTTGAAGGCAGAATTATTAGTAATAGCAAGGCAACATAAAAACAAATTCAAAAAATATATTATGGATGAGATGGCCAGAGAAAATGGAATTAAAATTCTCAGATTTCCTCCGAACCACGCAGAGTTAAATTCCATTGAACTGATCTGGTCTCAATTATTAAAAGGTTATGTTTCTTAAAACAATAAAACATTTAAATTTCCTGATGTGCGAAATTTGTTTTTGAATGCAGTTTCAGATGTAAATAGAGAACATTGGGGAAAATGCATTGATCATGTTTAAAAATGTGGAAAATTCATTTAGGAAAGTGGATATATCAATGGATAATTTAATAGAACCGATAATAATAAACATCAGAAAAGACAATTATAGTGATGCCAGTAGTTTTAGTGAAGACAGTGACTTTTAAAGATAGTTCTTGAACTAACTTTTTTTTTAATCTTTGAGTTTAGGTAAGTACTGAAGCGTTACTTTTAATGCCAAGAGATTTAATTTAATCCCAACATATAATCCTCCTTGTTATTTATTGGTTAAATTTAATTCGTTCAATGTTAAAGTGTCGGATGCATAAAGTTTATTTTTATTTTTTGTAAATAATATAACTTCAAAATTTAATCTACGAAGTGCGTATATATATTTTATATGCTGTGACCTTATTTATATTATAGAAACTTATTTTGCAAAGTACGCCTATGGAATGTGACGTTATATCCCCACTTTGACTGTACTCATCTATCCTTTATAGTATATATTACTATAGAAACAAGTTATTATTATGTGCCGTTGCTAGGAAATAAAACTAAAAGCTTGACTTTTCTTGTAAATATCTCGGAAGATCGAATTTTCACAGACATGAGACCTACATTTTTCGCCGATTTAAATAGGAATTAGTCTACCCTGAAAGTTTCATTGAATTCTGACGAGTGGATTTCGAGATCCTCTGGACACACATACACACACACACATACAAACCTTGCTCGTTTAATAGTATTTGATTTCAAAATGACATCATTCTAAAAATATTATCAGTCCTCCTAAATCCTTGAAGGCAGAATTATTAGTAATAGCAAGACAACATAAAAACAAATTCAAAAAATATATTATAGATGAGATGGCCCGAGAAAGAGGAGTTGAAATTCCCAGATTGCCTCCTTACCACGCAGAGTTAAATCCCATTGAACTGATCTGGTCACAATTATTAAAAGGTTATGTTTCTCAAAACAATACAACATTTAAATTTCCTGATGTGCGAAATTTGTTTTTGAGGCAGTTTCAGATGTAAATAGAGAACATTGGGGAAAATGTATTGATCATGTTAAAAAGGTGGAAAATTCATTTAGGAAAGTGGATATATCGATGGAAAATTTAGTAGAACCTATAATAATAAACCTCAAAAAAGACAATGATAGTGATACCAGTAGTTTTAGTGAAGACAGTGACTTTAAAAGATAGTTCTTGAACTAACTTTTTTTTAATCTTTGAGTTTAGGTAAGTACTGAAGCGTTACTTTTAATGTCAAGAGATTAAAAAACGTTTAATCCCAACATATAATCCTCCTTGTTATTTATTGGTTAAATTTAATTCGTTCAATCTTAAAGTGTCAGATGCATAAGGTTTATTTTTATTTTTTGTAAATAATATAACTTTTTTCATTCAAAATTTAATCTACGAAGTGCGTATATATATTTTATATGCTGTGACCTTATTTATATTATAGAAACTTATATTGCAAAGTACGCCTATGGAATGTGACGTTATATCCCCACTTTTACTGCACTCCTCTCTCCTTTATAGTATACATATATATCCACCAGAAACATAAAAATATTTTACAGGTTCGTTTTGGTACACATTTTAAAATTTCGGGATCTTGAACTTTAACGCCCTGTATATCGAAATCTAGCCGTAGGATAGGATTGGGCCCATGGACACTATTGATCAGGACAAGTACCATCACATATCACATATAAAAAAAATGGTGCGGGTTCCTTACTAATTTTAATTTTTCAATTTATCTGTAACTTTTTTTTGGGGGTCTTTTTATTGTCAATTTCCGTGCGACAAGTTAACTTCTCTATATTCTTTTTACTTAACTATACAGAACCCTCTCTCGTTACATACGCATCCCTGGATCCGAATGGTTTTTTTTTAATTATCATTTTGTGTTTAATAATTTACATATTATTGTTTTATTAAGTACGTATATGTACTTATCCAAAAACATAGAACTAGAACTAAACATGGAAATAAATCCAAACGAGATACTTCGTCTTCAGAGGTTGATTAATATATAGAAATTTAGAATTTTTAAAGTTCACAAAAATATTTGGACTTAAAATTTATGAGAATTCAAATGATAATACTCCCAACGTTGTATGATTTATTTTGAAGAACGTTAGATAGGAATACAACCCTTCTATTACCGATCTTATATAAACGAACAGTGTATAGCGCTGTTTATATTGGAATATCATATCTATCATGTGATGATGAATTACAAATGAGGTGCCAGAGGTGCAACAATTCATTCTTGATGAATCTTTGTCGAGTTAGGAATAGATCACTCAGTGCCAGTATGTTAGTGATTTATCTTAAAAAAAATGTGCAAAATAAATATTTGAAATTTTTTGAAACAAAAAAGTGTAAAAGTAGTTTTAAAACAATTTCTTTTTTTATGAGTGATTTCTCAGTTGACAATAATGGAATTCTACTGTATGTTCATTTAATGAGTATTTCCTCGATATCTAAATTTGCGTTGAATTCTATTTATAATTTTGAAAACGACTTTACGAAACGTCAAATAAATAAAAACATTTGTTTAAACCTGGTTTTATTATTATATTATTTTAATATTTCCTCTCCCTTAGGTTTGAAATAATTCAAAAGTTCTAGTTTTCAAATGTATAAATTATTTTAACTTTCTTTTCTACGTTTATGATAATTTGAAATATGTCTATATTAGTCTGGAAATGACGTTATTTTATTAACACAGTCAATATAATTCTTAAAAAACAATTGTGTATATTATTCATTATCATCGATATTGCGAATGTAAGCAAAAGGTTATTTCAAGTACCACGAACATCAATTTTAACTGTAAATTTTATAGCTAAGGATTAAATTCGTCATGTCGCGGTTTATATAACAATAGGAAAAAGTTACGCATATTTGTTTCGTCTTTTTTGCTAACGTCAATCAATTTGTTTTACAGATTGCAAAAATTCTATTGACATCTTGACAATAGATTGAAATTCAATTACCATCTATGTCACTGAACAAGTATTAGTATAATGCCACAAGTGTGGTAAATTGCAATAATTGTGAAAATCGATATCCGAATGCTGCAATTAGTTGTTCTGTGATCTAGAACATTATGTAGGCCCTTTTACGACAGGCATATAGTTTTTAACTTCTTAACAATTTAAGTATATGACTAAGGAAAAATTAAATTAAACGATCATAGCAGCAGTTTTAAAATTTCACATGAAATTCCCACATGGGTATTATAGACAGAGTAAGACAACCTGGATATATGTATGTTACAGAATGAGTATTGCAGCAGAGGATTAACCAGTACCTTCTCTTTTCTCACTTTCTGTAATCTCTATCTATAAAACATATATGATAATACCACCATTTCCCATCGACTATATCTATCAATTCTTCTTCAAAAATTCTGAAAATTGAAGAAAAAAAACATTGAAAAATCTGCAATTTTGATTATTCTTATGTATTTTCCTCGAAAAAAATTGATGTTTACATTGATTTTAGTATTTGATGTATTTTTTACAATCTTTACACTCATAATTTTTTTTCCTAAATTCAAAGAAACTATCTGAAAAAAATTAGAACGAGATTATATCAGATTTTGGAATTTTCAAATTGGATTTACTATTTAGTTATTATAGTTTTGAAGTATTTATTTTACTTATTTTTTTGTTTTTGCAGATTCTATGTAATTTAATGAATTACATTTTTATTATTTAGTCTTCTACTTGCAAAGAGAATCGTGAATTCAAATATATATATTTGAATTAAATAAACATTACAAAACGCATAATTATTGCGAGATCAGGCACATTTTAATTTATATTTATATAAATATGGTAAAAATGTGCACAGGCGGAAAAATATACAAGTAATTAGAGAGGAAGTTTGCACAATGGATTGCAACAATTAATATTTAAATACACATACGCACATCCGCCTAGTATTTGATTGTTGAAATATGTATCTATGTCTTTGTGACCTTTTATACGTTTTCTTAGATTTGTTAAACGTATACAGGGAGAAATCAGATTTTTCAGATCAGGTCATCTAACGTAGGGGCAATTGCCCCGCCCAAAAAAAGTTCAGCAATGAGAGGATATTTCTCATATCTGCATAAACCAAATTTTAATTTTTTTGAATTTTTTTTGTAGATTCTAGTCCATTTATATCCTAAAAAACTCACTTTTCACCTCAAAAATGACCCAAACATTTTTTTCGGTAATTTTGACATTGCCAATCGTTTCTTAGACAAAATTAATTCGGCGTAATCCAAATTTTAATTTTTTTGTGCATTCTAGGTCCATTTATATCCTAAAAAACTCACTTTTTCTCTTAAAAATGGCCCAAACATTTTTTTCGGTAATTTTGACATTGCCAATCGTTCTTAGACAAAATTAATTCGGCGTAATTCAAATTTTAATTTTTTTGAATTTTTTTGTGGATTCTAGGTCCATTTATTTCCACAAAAACTCACTTTTTCGCTCAAAAATGGCCAAAACATTTTTTTTGGTAATTTTGATATTTCCAATCGTTTCTTATACAAAATTCATTCTGCGTAAACCAAATTTTAATTTTTTTGTAGATTCTAGGTCCATTTATATCCTAAAAAACTCACGTTTTCCCCCAAAAAATGCCCAAACATTTTTTTTCGGTAATTTTGACATTGCCAATCGTTTCTTAGACAAAATTAATTCTGCGTAAACCAAATTTTAATTTTTTTTGTAGATTTTACGTCCATTTATATCCTAGAAAACTCACTTTTTTTACTTTGCGAAATTTAAAATTACAAATAGGACAATTATTCACAAACAAATTGTAAAATTGTATCGAATCTAATTCCATTATCTAATATGACAGGCAAGGCTGTTATAGATTATTGGTATGCAATATATGCAAAATTCATAAGACTTCAAATGTTTAAATTATTTCTTCCATAACATCATCGAGAATGTTAACTAACAACTAACAAATACTGGATCGAAGATTATAAAAATAGAGGTATTTTTAAATATATTAAATTCATAATGCTTCTAAGCAAATAGTATATTCTGTAACAATGTGTGTGTGTAACACGAGTGGAGGATTCCGAATGCGAGTGAATGCGAGCGTGAGGAACCACGAGTGTCGGATTTTCATTCCAGACTGTACTTTCTCCACGGACACAGAAAGTAGAAATTAAATATAGTAAAATGAAACCTCGATCTCTCAACATTGTGTAGGTAGTATTTTTATATTCAAGCTTGGATTTTTGCGGTAGCAAATTTTGAGTTATATTATCGGCAATTTTTTTATTTCTGGAGGAGTATTTTCAAATTCTACATCTGAATCGTTTGATTTTCTTCTCCTTTTTAATAAATTAAAAGTTTTTACAAACCAATATTAAGACCACGTCAACTAATACTGACAGTTAATTTGACATTCATGGCAAACCTTATTTTTGTAAACAATCACGGAATACAGATTCTATCTCTAGTGATATATATAAAATATATAAAATACATAAGAGACAAAAGTTTCAGAATTTTCTTTCAATCTCAAGAGCGAGAATGTTTCTTTTCTGTTATTATAAGTGGTTTCAGAATAACTACATTCAGTAGTGGCCGTGGAGAAAATAGTTTCCATATAATTGATATACCTACTTGTGACAGAATAAAGATAGCTATGACACACTTATATATTTCTTGGAAAAGTCACATTACTTCTTCAATATCTACCAATTATACTTTCATTTTACTGAGTGCTAAAAACCACATTTACTATTTACATATTAAATAAAGTGTGACGAAATCGATTTAACGCAGATGTACTTACCCATTCAACGGAAAAGCGATGTTTTAATGCTAAAAAAAACTTGACAAATATTGAGATTTAAGTATATAACATTCCGGCGTACCTCCATTAAAGATATTTATTTATTTTTTGGTTACCATTTTGAAATAAAAAGGATAACTTGTTTTGTATATTGTAGCAGAAAACTGAAAATTTTAACGGGTTAAGGTTAATTTCTTTCCATATTCATATTATGCTTTTATCTAAACATTTTTAATGTCATGACTTAATATCCTTGAGTAAACCAGTAAGGAATTTTAATTTATTAGATTCGACATCCTAAGACCGGTTTCTGCCTTTCGGCTTCATCAGTTAGGCTTTTCGAATCCAATAAATAAAAATTCCAAACTCGTACAAGTCAATAGCTATATCCGCTACAAGATAACATTTTTAGATGTGCTACCATCTATGGTAAGAAGAGAGTATTGACATTAAATTTTGACTGAATCTAGTCAAGATGTCACTCTCTTCTTTCTTATCCCTTTCAGAGATTAATACAAAGTGAGTAAACCAGTAAGGAATTTTAATTTATTAGATTCGACATCCTAAGACCGGTTTCTGCCTTTCGGCTTCATCAGTTAGGCTTTTCGAATCCAATAAATAAAAATTGTTTTGGAATTTTTATTTATTGGATTCGAAAAGCCTAACTGATGAAGCCGAAAGGCAGAAACCGGTCTTAGGATGTCGAATCTAATAAATTAAAATTCCTTACTGGTTTACTCACTTTGTATTAATCTCTGAAAGGGATAAAAAAGAAGAGAGTGACATCTTGACTAGATTCAGTCAAAATTTAATGTCAATACTCTCTTCTTACCATAGATGGTAGCACATCTAAAAATGTTATCTTGTAGCGGATATAGCTATTGACTTGTACGAGTTTGGAATTTTATTTATTGGATTCGAAAAGCCTAACTGATGAAGCCGAAAGGCAAAAACCGGTCTTAGGATGTCGAATCTAATAAATTAAAATTCCTTACTGGTTTACTCACTTTGTATTAATCTCTGAAAGGGATAAAAAAGAAGAGAGTGACATCTTGACTAGATTCAGTCAAAATTTAATGTCAATACTCTCTTCTTACCATAGATGGTAGCACATCTAAAAATTAATATCCTTGGTTAGATTCATTATGTTATAACTCAGTGGCAGCTGGTCAGATGAGGTAGGGACTCATCATCCACTTTACAATAACCTTTGATACAGTTTTTTATTAAAAAATAAAAATATTTCTTTATATTAAAAGAAAGTCGACAACATTATCAAACTAACACAAATATAAGGTGCAAGCTGAGAAATAAGTAAAAAATTTGCATGGGATTTCGCAACTGCTCGCGCCCCCTTAAGCTATTTAAGAAAAATAGTGGTCAAAACTGAAAATAACCGCAACCATTTTCAAGAATCCGAAGGGATATAAAAGCTGTATGACATTTCGAAGAGCACGTTGAATTTTTTTAATATCCTATGAGTGTAAAGCATATTGGTATCTTTATATTCCAGAAATGATTTCTAGTGTCAATCAAGGGCAGATCCAGGGGAGGTGGTTATGGAGACACCTTTAGGTCACGTTTTTTAATAATATATTTTTAATTTGAATATCGGCTGGATCCGACCATGATGTCAATAACGATTCTAACAAAGAAGAAAATTCCATTTATGACTAAATTCTGACCACAAATTTAAATACATTCAAAGGCGGTAAAGTTATAAATAAAAAATTGGGACTGTTATATTTATAAAAATTGCGGGCACGTAAAATACAATTTTAGTGTAAGCTTTATCGTATTCATCATTTGACCACATCATTACAATACAAAGAAACAGTAAACATCCGAAAAGGAATATACTCATTTGTATTTTTGTAGTCATTAAAACTAAGCAATGTGCATTCGTAGAAATTTAAGTGTTTACGGTGTTTTACCAGTGGTGTACTTAATAAGAGAAATAAACTTTATTCAAATAAAACTTCAAAACACTATCTATAACAAAGAAACGAATAACTCAGCAAGTTGTCGTAAGTAGGTAATATCATAAGAGGGCATCTAATTTTTTCGAAAAAAATCGAAAAAACACGTTGCTAAGTAATATTTTAACAAGGCCATTTTGTTAAAAAAATATTACTTTGCATTGTGTTTTTCGATTTTTTTTTACAGGAAAAAATAGATGCCCGAATGGTATTTGACAAGACTATTTCATGAGTAACAGATTATTCTGCATACACATAGCTTACAAAACATACTTAATTATTTATGATGCAATTAAAATATAAATTGCAATTTTGGTACACAGTAGGAGTATTGTTTGAAATCTTTGTTAACTCATTGATAACGTTGGGTGTAGGTAAATCATTAATCTTGTTGATGGGTCCAGCTGTAGAGTGAGAAGCTCGAGGAGTGGTTGCAGGATCTTCTGTTTTCTGTTTTTTAGCTGGAAGTTCTGAGGCGTCATTTCTAAGGGTGTTTATGATGTTGGAATGATGCTCATTATCCATTTGCAGATAAGGCTTAATTGAGTTGGCTGAACTGTGGCCAGTAATTTCAATTCATTGTTGTTCACCCGCCCCTCCTTTAGCCAGGTTACTGACTGCTGTCAACCGCATAGAGTGGTTTGTTATTTTTATTTCTTCTGTATTTAATCCTGCCTTCTCTGCTGCTTCTTTAGTCCATTTCCAAAGTTCGTTTTTTCCCACTGGAGTGCTTTTGTACCAACCACTTGATTATTCTTTGTTCCATGATGGGTTTACTGTTAAGAATAATCTATTAGTTGTTATTCTAGATGAACGTTTAACTATAAGAATTTTAAAAAGTCAAGTTATGCCGCGGGTAAACTCGAAAAAACTTCTGACAGGAGCTGTCATACAGTTTTTTTATTTAGAAACCATTTGTAATTCAAAATTGCGCGTTTGTGATTGGTGGAAATTAAAATGAGGGAAATAGTCAAATAAAACTTCAAAACACTAAGTATCTATAACAAAGAAACAAATAACTTAGCAAGTTGTCTAAATTAAACGGGTTGATTCCAAAATTGGACCTTAACGTTTTATGTAGGTCTAGTTAGTTTTGTTTTTTTTTTCATATTGACGAAGACATACAAAACTTACTTAATGCTCCAGGGCAATTATCTCTACCATTTAAAGCCTTCTCACCAGCAGAAATTTCAAATAAAATAAAAATAGTCAACCCACACAAGGCTCCTGGATATGACCTGATTGTTAGCAACATTTTGAAACACTTTCCCAGAAAAGCCATTGTACTCCTTACAAATATATATAACAGCATGCTTCGACTAAGATACTTTCCAATACAATGGAAGTTTGCTCAAATAATTATGATCGCTAAGCCAGGAAAACCTCCAAACGAAGTAATGTCGTATCGACCGATAAGCTTACTACATATATTATCAAAGCTATTTGAAAAACTCTTTCTGAAAAGGTTGAAAGAATAAATTCCCACAGAAGAAATAATCCCTGCATACCAGTTTGGATTTAGAGAAGAGCACTCCACCATTGTTATTAAGGAAAGCCTAGAACAGAAAAAGATGTGTGCTGCTGTTTTTCTTGATATCCAGCAGGCTTTTGATAAAGTCTGGCACGATGGACTATTATTCAAACTAAAAACGAAACTCTGCGACCAGTACTATTCGCTGATAAAATGCTACATTCAGGATAGATATTTTCAAGTCAAAGTCAGTAGCACTTTTTCATCCAATTGTCCAATCAACTCTGGAGTACCTCAGACTTACCGACAACAAATAATCGCTACTTTTGCAGACGACACAGCCATTCTATCTTCAGACAGTTCTCCAGAAAGAGCCTCCCTAAAAGTGCAAACCCATGTAGATCAGCTAGAAGAATGGATTAAAAAATGGAGAATAAAAGTTAATACAGAAAAATCAACACAGATTACGTTCACCACAAAACGAAACCGTTGCCCTCAAATTACAATAAACAATGCTCCAATACCAATCAAAGAAGAAGTAAAATACCTAGGACTGCATCTAGACGAAAAACTAACTTGGAAAGCACATATAAAGGCTAAAAAACAGCAGTTAAATCTAAAGGTCAGGCAGATGTATTGGTTAATAGGCAGAAACTCTCAACTGACACTAGAAAACAAAATTCGCATTTACAAAACCATCTTGAAGCCCATCTGGACTTATGGTATAGAGCTGTGGGGATGCAGCAAGCCTTCAAACACAAAAATCCTTCAGACGGTACAATCCAAAATATTACGCTCAATAACAAATGCACCATGGTATATATCAAACTACACACTTCATAACGATTTGGGAGTACCCTTCATTCACTACAAGAAAGAAGACTTAAAAGACTATGGCCAGAGGACCTGGGTAGATGAAATTTTTGGTACACTGTCGCTGGATTGTTACCTATTCATGTCTTATCAATTAGCAAATTTACTTATTACTCTATGTATGTATTGAGTAGATTGTAAATAAGCAATAAAGAATAAAAAAAAAATATTGACTATCGACGACTAGAACATGTGTCTTTCTTTCTTTCTTTTCTTTCTACTTACTATCTGACGCGATTTATAACAAATATTTATGCTGTAGATGATAATGAAGGAATTAATTTTCTTTGTTCATTTCTTTGGGTCCACCTATGTAACTTATCATTTTATATCAATTATTAAAACCATCGTTTTAGATCGTAGTTAAAATGGTACTATTGATAATAGTTATTCTACCTGTTCATTAAATACGAAAATGGAAGAAATGAACTAATCGTTTTTTGATAATTTTTGAAAGGTAAGTTACGATTGAACCTTTCAATACGACTCTTTATAATTACAACATTCATCATATCCAACACTAATAGAAAAATGATTTAAATGATTTACAACTCGCCCTCTCTCTCATGTTATAAAAACTTTTGTGAACCGACTAACGAATTAATTATTCAAACTTTCAAACTAATTTGATCAAAATATCTGATATTTTATTTGATTCACATTTCTGCTAGTCTTGATTTGACTTTGATTTGATTTCAAATCAAATTCGTAAAATCAAATCAAACCTCTTAGCCATTATTAAAAATTCAGTTAGTCAAATGTAAAAATTAACGAGTATTTTACTGTATTAAAAAATCGTCATCTAACACCGTGAAATATTTTTTCACACAAACAGTTTTAATTCACACTACGAATTTATCTAATTTGGATCAAATTATGTGCTTTCTACAAATATACAAATTATACGGTGAAAATCCAAGCAATTTAAATACATTCAATTAAGGATTTATTATAGTAAACACAAATGAGAATAAATCCACGTTTTAAATAGTTTTTACATAGCATGAAGAACTGTGTCACAAATCTTTAATGTAAAAGTTAATTGCATAATAAATGATTTTCCACCTTTCCATGTGGTTGTGTCTATTTGGGCTGCCCCTTTTCCTATCAAGTTTACATTTAAAGGAATTTGTTACTTAATCGATCCAGAACAGCTTTGTACAGTCTGTAATTCCCACGAAACGGAAACACTTTTCCATTTACTTTTTGATTTCCGATTTATTCGGTTATGAAACTAAATGTTGAATGTCTCCAAAATTTAGATGGTTATATTTGCTATCTACATTCTGCTATCTACTATCTACTATCTGCTTTACAAACGCCCTCAATTAACAACGCCAAAAATATATCCGCATATTTTTTTTGTATTTGTTACTATTAATATTCGTTATTTTTCTATATACAATGTACCTCTTGCTATAAACAATGTTTCATAAGCAATAAAGTTATTATTATTATTATTATTATATTATTATTTGTATTTTATCCTGAAATCTTTTATACTAAATATCCATTTTTTTAGTCCAGTACTCTTCTATCATTATTTCTATACCAAAGTGTAGATCACATTTCTCAATCTACTGTATGTGATTTGTCCTTCCTAAATCCGTACTGATCTACTCACATTGGCTTCTTCCTTTTGTGATCCACTAGGAAAATATTTTTAATAATTTTATTGATATGAGAATAAAAGGGGATTAACTAAATTATTTAGAATATAATTACGGAATGCTAACTGAAAAAAAAATACAAACTTACAAAAGCCAGTTATTAATATAAATCGCATGGGTTATTCTTAGTATCACAATAATGGTAATTGTCTCTATTAATAAGTATATTTCTATGAAATAATTAATTCATCGCTAAATGAAACGTCAAAGAAAAATATTTTGTATGCTATTCTAAGCACAAGTATAAAAATCGTTTCTTTTTAAAATGTATATACAGGGTGCGCCAATTATTTCCACTCGATCTCTAGCACCGAAACTAAAAGAGATGTCAACAAGATTTTAGGTGACTAATTTTTGTGGAGTGAAAATTAATTTGGTTTTTTTAAATTGAACACCCTGTATACGATTATGTTTTCTGATTCTACATAATATTAGATTTACGGTAGTTTTTTGTATTTGTAAATCCGATGCGGCGTTGACAAGTTATTCCTATTTTAAGCAGATTTAATGAAAAAACAGCACTTCAGAAATATTATCACAAAAACCACATTTTTTAAAAAATTCCTCAAAAAAGCTACTATGATGTATGTATGTATCACACAACATCTTCACCTGCTGCACAGGGTGTTTGCCGATGGCGTGCCAATAGTCTAGTTTTCAAATGGCAATAACTTAATTTTTTCAAATAGGACACCCTATATATTTTTCTTCAGTTAGAAGCTCTCCCTAATACGCATTAAAAAAATATAGGGTTTTGCACATCTAACTTTACTATTTACTTTAATAATTGACGTTAAGTGACAAACAACATATTTTACACAATTTTTAATAAGAAATCAAGTTACCTATGAAAATGACAGTAGGTATATTTTGTTATGGCATTAATTGTCAACATAAAATTTTGTATTGTATCACGTCTACTATATTTAATCGGTATTATGTATAAAAAATGGATTTTAATAAGAATTATAGTGTTCAAGAAAATATTGATATGATATGGATACTGGGTGAATGTCAAAAAAATGCGTTTCTTGCTAGTAGGGTCTATCGTCAAAGATACCCAGAAAGACGTCATCCACAAAAGGATACTTTTTAGAATTTAAAGAATAGATTTGATAGAACAGGAACCGTCAAGTATGAAAAACATTCACGTGAAACTACAGCTGTTATTAGGGAGGTTTTAAGCCACCTATTTGAACACCAATATACTTTAAACGTTATACATCGCATGCGCAATAGCGCTAAAATAAGGGAAACTTTATTAACTGATATTGTTTTACGTTATTAGAGGTGAAATAAGGTTCCCTTAATAACGGATATTGTTTTCGCAATGGTGCCGCATGTAGAACATTTATATTTAAGTTTTATCGTGAACTCCAAAGTCTATGATAAATACATGTGAAATTTAGAAGATTTGAGTAAGTCTATAGTTTTCACCATTCTTACCACTTTTTTTCTTAAATATGAAATGAAAACATTTCATAAAATTAAGTGTTATGGCAACATAGGATATGGACATTGAAGAGATGTCACAACAAGTCTTTTACCTAACCTATCTTTTGTAGTATTTGTTTCATTCTGGCTTCATTTAAAAACGATTTAAGGCAGTTAAAATAAAAAAAAATCGTAAATGATTATTTAAACTATCACAAAGTGAGGGTTATCATTTATAAGGTTATAAATGTTTCTGGCATCTGTCACGTAAATAACGGAAGAGTGGGATGGCTTAAAAACTCATTTTCGAAATACGTTATTAACGTTCTGTGTTTACTTTAATAGCGGATAAAGGGATATAACGTATGACGCTCAAGTTGTGGCTTAAAACCTCCCTATTATTGACAGCGAATATAAGGTAATAATCAGTATAGTTGAAGATCCCAATATAAGCACAAGGCCATTAAGCCAATCAGTTAGATATTTCCAATACCACAATTAGACGCGTAATAAAAAAGAATAAATATCACCCCAATCATATTCAGCTTCACCAAGAATTGTTACCACGTGATTTCGCGCGTAGAGTGGAATACTGTAGATGGTTAATAAACAAGATAAATACAGAGCGTAACTTTTTAAACAAAGTTTTATTCTCCGACGAAGCCACGTTTCATAAGAACGGTTGTGTAAATAAACACAACTTCCATTATTATTCGGACCACAATGAACATTTATTTAGAATCACATCACAGTATCGATGGTCTTTGAATGTGTGGGCGGGAATAATAGGTGATTATGTAATTGGTCCCTATTTCTTTGATGGGACTGTAAATGGAGCTATATTTTTAGATTTTTTAGAACATGATTTTCGCAACTTATTGCAAAATGTGCCTCAAAATTATCGCAACGGAATGTGGTTTCAATTAGATGGTGCCAAACCACATTACCTATTAGATGTTCGCAATTGGTTAAATAGGGAATTTCAGGATCGTTGGATAGGAACGGGAGGACCTATAAATTGGCCTACTAGATCGCCTTGCTTTACACCTTGCGATTTTTTCTTGTGGGGTTTTATTAAAAATATTGTTTACAAAGAAGAGGTTACCATAAAAGAAAATATGGAAGAAAGAATTACTGCAGCATTTAGACAGGTGACCCCTGCAATGCTAAGAGATGTGCGTAAATCAATGAAAAAAAGGGCAAGAAAATGTATAAATGAAAATGGAAGACATTTTGAACACCTACTATAAATTCATTTCGGAAGCTCATTGTGGTTTGTATTTTAATTTCTCTCTCTTTCCACTGGATTAAAACCACTTAGTTGTTAAAAAAGTTTTTTTATTGACGTTTCGGCTTTCCAGATCAAAAGCCGTTATCAAAATGACATAAAATAAATAAATTTACTAGAAACAGAACACTTGATAATCTTGCAAAAATATGACATCAACATAGTATACATAGAATAAGATTTTGAGATTGAAGATGTCAAAATCTGTTTCAATCATATTTTTTTGACGTTTCTGGGAACGAATTTTGAAAGGATAGCGCATTTGCATATTATAAGAGAATTTATACTTCGTCATAAATGAAGTTTTCTTATTAATATTATCATAAGAAAAAACCAGATAAAAACTTATGATACTATCCCGATATAGAGGGTATCCTTTTTGCAATTAACTCTTTTTGTAAAATAGGTATCCAAATTTTTGAAATATCAACCGAACAATTAGAAACACATTCGTTATTATTTAAGCATATCAATGCTGCTTCTTTAACATTGCGGTTATAATTATTCGGTTCTTTTAATAATCTAGTTGAAAAATTCCATTGTATTTTATGACCAGAATCCCATGCGTGTTCACATATTTTGGATTTTTCGAATTGTTTATTTTTAATGTACGATTGGTGTTCATTAAGTCTAATATGAAAAGGTCTAGATGTTTCTCCTATATAAAATTTATTACATTCGCATGGAATTTTGTAAATACAATTTTTTGTGTTTTGAATTTCATTAAAAGGTTTTGTATTTACTATTAAAGATTTTAATGTATTATTAGTTTGAAAAACTGTTTTTAAATTAAATTTATTGCCAATCCTTCTAATTTTTTCGGATAATTTTGGAATATAAGGGATTTTTACTATATTTGAAAGAATTATTGGGGGGTTTAAATTTTGATCTTTAGTTTTGATGTCTCGGTAAAGTTCACGATTTATAAATTTACTTGGGTAGTTGTTCTTAATCAAGACAGATTTAACAAGTGATAATTCATTATTTAAGATATTGTCATTTGAACAAATTGTTTTTGCTCTATCTATAAATTTTAACTTTCACTATTGTAGTTTTCTTACGATTAAACTTTTGTACTTATTAAAAATTGTGTAAAATATGTTGTTTGTCACTTAACGTCAATTATTAAAGTAAATAGTAAAGTTAGATGTGCAAAACCCTATATTTTTTTAATGCGTATTAGGGAGAGCTTCTAACTGAAGAAAAATGTACAGGGTGTCCCATTTGAAAAAATTAAGTTATTGCCATTTAAAAACTAGACTATTGGCACGCCATCGGCAAACACCCTGTGCAACAAGTGAATATGTTGTGTGATTATTGTGATAGGTGCATGTTTCATTTACATCATAGTAGCTTTTTTGAGGAATTTTTTAAAAAATGTGGTTTTTGTGCTAATATTTCTGAAGTGCTGTTTTTTCATTAAATCTGCTTAAAATAGGAATAACTTGTCAACGCCGCGTCGGATTTACAAATACAAAAAACTACCGTAAATCTAATATTAAGTAGAATAAGAAAACATAATCGTATTCAATTTAAAAAAACCAAATTAATTTTCATTCCACAAAAATTAGCCACCCTGTATACATCAAAATATTTTAAAATTGTAGTCCGAGTGACACTGTCTACTCCTACAAAAAATCTTGTTGATATCTGTTTTAGTTTCGGTGCTAGAGATCGAGTGGAAATAATTGGCGCACCCTGTATAATTATTCCTAAGAAGCTGTATAAAGTATGAATGTTTTTTATAAATATTGCTACAGAAGATTTACTGATCTTTTAAATTTTAAATTAATACTGAGGAGGTGAGAAAAGTGTTAATTTTTTAATACTATTTGCCAAAGTTATCAAAGAGGAAGAGAAGAATATACAAGCTGACTTTAAATTTTTCGCGACCCACCTTATGAAAAAAAACGTTTATTTACAAAAAAATATAAGTAATTAAACAATTAACAATTATATTCATTTTATTAAATGATGTAAACTTTGTTTTACATATTTTGTCCTTAGTACGAAGGAAATTTCAAATTAGGAGGTAATGAGTTAATTTTATTCTCAAATTAGGTTCGACATCCAATCTGTTTCGATACTTATTTTTTAAGTATACCAAAGCTGTGAACGCAACTGCTTAGATTATTGCGTATATGTTTATTAATATATTTCTTTTTTGTGTTTTTACAATTTTGTTCGCGAACGCTGATTTATATGATTTACTGCAACTTTGCAGTAGGGAATAACTTATCTACTGCAAAGATGCTATATAAATAAATAAATTGGATTCGATTATGCACACATAAAATAAGATTTTTCCTAAAAAACTAATAAATCTAAATCGAGAAAGTGTTATGTCGGTCACAACCCGTACATTGTAAATACCTTATCAAAAGTTCAATTATTTGGTTTTAAAAATAACAAACAACTTGTCAAATTAATCTAGGACAACCGGTTCAAATTATAAACTAAGAATACTTTCTATTTTACTTATTAGGCATGTTATCGATTCGACATTTATAATGTAAATCATAATATGGGTTTTTCTTATGATTTAGTTATGAAAATTGAAATAATGAAGTCCAACAAACAAATATTACTTTACGGGGTGTTACTGAAAAAATTTGGATAAGCGGAAAAATATCCTAAGATATCTGCAAGTTTTCTTTTTCAACACACGTCTAAAATAATAAATAACATACAGGATGTCCTATTAAAAAAGGAAATATGCGAACTTCTTGTGTGGTGAATTTATTCCAATTTTGCCAGCACCCTGTATAATAAAAATAAGAATTTCGTAATATTAACGACACAATTGTATATCTTATACATTTACTAAAAAATTTAAGCTTTTATCCAAATTATTTTAGAAGAAATTAAATTTTTTTAAATTAAATTAGAAAAGTGTACTGTCCAAAGAACTTTCTGCTTTAGCAGATTTCGGATCCAGTTGCAGCCTTCAAGCACACCGTGTAGAGCTCATACAGGGTGACCCAGGGGTACGTGCATGCTCCATAACTTTTTTTCTATCGGTTTGATTATTTTTTAAACGATAAGACCGACAATGGGACACATTCTAAAAATATTTCTATTTATATACAGAATGTCCCAAATAAGATACACAACTAAGTTCTGGTTTTTTAAATGGCAACCCCGCATTTTTGTTACATTTTTAGATTCGCCATTAAATTGTCGATATAACGCACCCGGGTTTCTTAGACTTACCTGCAATAGTTTTTGACTTATGTCAATTTATGTGTCAAAATAGCGTCGTGCAGAGATCCACAAAAAATTCAGAACTTCAGAACTGTTCAAGATAACTTAATCAACTTTTTTCCAGTCGATTCCTTAAGCTTCAGCGCATCTTCCGAGTTGTAGGCGAATTCGGAGTCGACGTTCTACCGCCTACTACGATTTTTTGAAAATTACAAATAGCAATAACTCGACTTTTTCAAATGCATCACCCTATATTTTATTACATCATTGCATGGCATTTTTTAAGAGCTTTTTGCTGATATAGGGTTTGTTGGGTCTATTTTGTAAAATTTGCGAGATTTATTGCAAAATAAGAAATGTTGACGGTTTATTCGAGAAAAAAAAAAAAGGAATCGAGTAGGCCGCTGTCTTAAAATTTGACACATACATATACTTTCAATAATTGTACGCGTCTAATTAAAGGAAAAAAAAGGAATCGTGTAGGCCGCTGTCTTAAAATTTGAAACATCCATATACTTTCAATAATTGTACGCGTCTAATTAAAAGAAAAAAGAATCGAGTAGGCCACTTTGACACATTCATATAATTTTGAAAAGAATGTTTCAACAAAAGGGAATTGTAATAGAAACAGAAATACATTACAAAGTAAACAATTTTTATAATATTTACAAGAACATGAAAGAATGATTAATAGGATACAATATAAATATTTTTGATTTATAACAAATGCTCCAATAGGTCACCATCATGTTCCACGCAAACTGCTAGTCTTCTAGTAAATGAGTCCCGAACTCTAGCAAGCATTGCTCCATCAACTGAACGGAAGGCTTCCGTGATCCTGTTTTTCATATCAGCTGCAGTTGTTGGACGATCTCTGAAAACAGTTTCCTTCACGTACCCCCAAAGAAAAAAATCTATAGGAGTAAGGTCTGGAGATCGCGCTGGCCAAGGAATAGTACCTCTCCCTATCCAACGATGGGTAGGAATTATCTAATAATTCTCGCACCATCCTATGGTTATGCACTGAAGCACCATCGTGTTGAAACCACATTGTCCCTCTGGTATTCAAATCCACTTCTTCTTAAATATTGGGAAGATGTGCGCCAAGAAACTGTAAATACCTTTCACCATGCAGCACATTGTCAAAAAACAATTTCCTTTTTGGTATAAGATCTCTCAACTTTAGGAATGAAGACACCCGTGGAGTTCTTGCTTCTGGATATTTTTGCAGGTAGATTCTGCTTGCTAATATAGGATTTCTGCCAGCTTCGCCAATACAGTTGACCATATTCACTAATTCCTCGCGAGTAAAACTCATGATTAATAATTAGATGCGTACAATTATTGAAAGTATATTGATGTGTCAAATTTTAAGACAGCGGCCTACTCGATTCCTTTTTTTTTAATTAGACGCATACAATTATTGAAAGTATATGGATGTGTCAAATTTTAAGACAGCGGCCTACTCGATTCCTTTTTTTTCTCGAATAGACCGTCAACATTTCTTATTTTGCAATAAATCTCGCAAATTTTACAAAATAGACCCAACAAACCCTATATCAGCAAAAAGCTCTTAAAAAATGCCATGCAATGATGTAATAAAATATAGGGTGATGCATTTGAAAAAGTCGAGTTATTGCTATTTGTAATTTGTAATTTTCAAAAAATCGTAGTAGGCGGTAGACCGTCGACTACGAATTCGCCTACAACTCAGATGATGCGCTGAAGCTTAAGGAATCGACTGGAAAAAAGTTGATTAAGTTATCTTGAACAGTTCTGAAGTTCTGAATTTTTTTGTGGATCTCTGCACGACGCTATTTTGACACATAAATTGACATAAGTCAAAAACTATTGCAGGTAAGTCTAAGAAACCCGGGTGCGTTATATCGACAATTTAATGGCGAATCTAAAAATGTAACAAAAATGGGGAGGTTGCCATTTAAAAAATCAGAATTTAGTTGTGTATCTTATTTGGGACATCCTGTATATAAATAGAAATATTTTTAGAACGTGCCCCATTGTCGGTCTTATCGTTTAAAAAAAAATCAAACCGATAGCTTGAATAGAAAAAAAGTTATGGAGCATGCACGTACCCCTGGGTCACCCTGTATATATCTCATTTTGAACACGTGTCAACTAGTATATCTTTTTTTTTATTTCAGGACATGGACTCCTTCTGTAATGTGACTCAACATTATGCAGCTACGGTCAACAATTCTAGTGATGTTTCTATATTTCAACATAAATCCATCACGCCAACTCAACCCAGACGATGATTACTACGAACCACCAAAATATAACGATGACGTTTTCCAACCAGCCCCGATATTTTTGGGCGAAGATGAGAGTGGTTGCATCTGCAGAGAAGTGCCAAAAATTTTAACCTTGTGTTTTGGAAGATCCAAATGTAACAAACTTCCCATAAATATAAACGTAACTACCAGTGTTTTAAGTATTATTAGTACGCATATATCAGAAATTCGGTCGGGAGATTTAAACCAAGTGAATTTTCTGAAAGATTTGAAGATAGAAGGAAATTACAATTTAACTCGAATATATCCAGGAGTTTTCGAGAATTTCACCAAATTGGAAAATTTATCCATTAGTTTCAACCCTATTTTAAAAACGCTACAAGAAGATACTTTTGTTGGATTGGAGAATTTAAAACAGTTATTTTTGATTAAAAACGGTTTTACAAATCTTTATAATATAGCACTAACCTTACCAGCAGTAACAGTACCAAGATTATTAAAATTATCACTAACTGAAAACAAATTTATAAATATATCCGAAGAGGATTTTATTCCAATGGAAAATTCAACTTTAGAAGAGCTGGATTTGATACTATGTCGTCTTGAATACATAGATCCAAATGCTTTCAATCCATTAAAAAATTTACAAGCTTTACGATTGGGGGAAAACATCTTTAATGCATTTACAATAAGCGAAGTTTTGAAACAGATAATCAAACATGGCATCCCTCTGAGATTATTAAACTTATATTCGGCAGGATTTCGGGCTAACTTACCAAGAGAGCTTTTAAAAGTAATTTCAGTATCCAACATCTCTCATCTAAATCTAGCAAAAAATCAATTTGAAG
Organism: Crepidodera aurea; assembly: GCA_949320105.2. NCBI lineage: Eukaryota > Metazoa > Arthropoda > Insecta > Coleoptera > Chrysomelidae > Crepidodera > Crepidodera aurea. Next base: position 107,005,102 of record OX439472.1, read on the forward strand.
TGATTCCATCAGGAGTATTTCCACCAATGCCAAATTTGCACGGTTTAGATTTGAAAGGAGATTTAATTTCTGATATAGCCGATGATGCTTTTGAAAATTTACCAAATTTAGAATCCTTAATTTTAAGCGACAATATATTTTCTTCTCTACCAAAAGGAGCTTTATTAAAAAATTTAAAAAAGTTGGATATCCAACAAAATTCCGGACCGACCACTAAGACTTCCTATTTTGAAATTTCTAAAGGGACATTTTCGAAGATGGCAAACTTGGAGTATCTAAATATGAATTCTAATAATATAGCTCACCTATTTCGTGATAGTTTTACAGGTTTAAATAATTTAAGACATTTAAGTTTAGGAAATTGTACCATTTATCATATAGAGAATAGAACTTTCTCGCCTTTAACAAATCTGATTTATCTCAATTTAGAAAATAACTACTTTATCGTTAACACTTACCCCATCGGTATATCAGAAGATATATTTGAGGGATTAGATAATTTAGAAGTTCTATTAATCGGTGGAAATAATATAGTATACTTTTCTAAATCCGTTAACCCTTTTTCAAAATTAAAATCTTTAAAAACAATTGGTTTGGATCGAAATTTTATATTAACTCTTTCTCCAACGCAATTTTCTTCTTCCCCTCAACTCGAATACGTGGATTTATCTTTTAATTTGTTTAAAACCTGGCAAGATAAAATATTTTCTTTTAACAGCAAACTTAAAGTTCTAATTCTTCATCATAACAAGTTAACTTACCTCACTCCCGCCATGTTAGAAGACTTTGCTAATCTCTCAAGACTAACATTAGCTTATAACTCTCTAAACTGTGATTGTACAGCCTACAAAAATTTTAATGAATATACAGGAAGTCACGACGAAGACAATATAGTGAAAATATTACAGTCAGCTGATAGCACTTGCTTGACTCCCTACATATATTCCAATCATGTCGTTTACGACGTTGTAGACTATTTTAAAGATGTACGAGACGGTTCTATTCACTGTGATATTGATCAACGTTTAATAATACTGTTACCATTAGTATTGTTAATAATATTATTTTTATGTTTAGCTACGTTATCTTTCATTTATAGATGGCATATCAAGTACTGGATGTTTTTAGCTAGGTTACATCTGAGTAGGAAAGGAAAAATAGCACCTAAACAATCCGATAAACCTCCGTTCCCTTACGAGTATGACGCGTTCGTTTCTTATAGTTGCGAAGATAGAAATTTCGTTGTAAGGTTGGTAGCCATGCTCGAAAACAACGAACCTTATCTGAAACTTTGCGTTTACGAACGCGATTTTCATGCAGGAAAATTCATCTCCGACTGCGTTTTGAAGTGCATAGGGAAAAGTAGGAAAACCGTTTTGGTTGTTAGTGATAATTACGCGAAGTCGCAATGGTGTAGATGGGAAAGCAGCATTGCGGAAAATCATAGACTGTTTTTTGAAAAAGGGGATGGTGAATACGTAGACGATGCTTTGGTCGTTATAAAATTAGGACCAGTAAGTAATAGACACATGACACCGATGTTGAAATATTTGTTAAAAACGAGGATATACTTAGAGTGGAACGCTGATGAAAAGAAGCAAAACGTGTTTTGGAAAAAATTGAGAAGTACTCTAGCACCTCCTAAGACTGAAGAAGTAACCGAAATTACTCACATTTAATTACCAAAATTTATATCTTATTTTAAGAACCTGATCTTTATGTATATTTTATTTAATAGTTTATTAAACATGTCATAATCATCGTTATTCTTCCTGTTTTCTTTAGATACTATTAGGTTTTTTTTGTAGGCCTTCTCTTCTTTTTCCTTCTTCCCCTTCCATTCTTCTCCAACTATTCTTAGTTTCCCGTTAAATGATTAATATCTGGTCATCGAGCTTCGCTCTTAATATTCAAATCTACATTTTTAAGCAGCCCAATGAGTATATAATTTAAGTATATTTATAACCTAACAAATTATGGGGTGGTTTTAGTGAGTAGCCGTAAGGGGTAGTCTCACACTATCGAGGAAGGGAAGAACCTTTACCCGATGTGCATAAAGCATTTCCACCCGCCAAAAAAAAAAAGATTAGCTTTAGGTTAGGTTAGATCTTTGAAATAAATAAAGAAAAGTACGATACGTGTGACATTTTGACATTTGTTACATTCTGACAGGTGTCACATTTTGACAAGTGTCCATTTTAACAGTGTTACTCAACGTTCCTATAAATATTTACCTAAACCCATGAGTTCTGAAATTGAATTGGCAACGTTGTATGTTCAACTTTGAATTTATGAGATGGCTGTCATTTGACAAGCAAATTATTTATGTCCGTCAAATGAACCTTTCCTTTTTTATACTTTTCAGGTTTATTCTGGTTATAAATTGCTACTTGGGCATTTGTAGAAAAGTTATGTATGCGTTTGTACTGGAAAAATATGTTAAATAATCGTTTCAACGCACTGAATTTGTTTGTCTTAGGAGTGACTATCTCAACATATATTTTTTCATAAAAAAATGTGAAAAATATTTTTCCGCGCAAAAATTGATTTTATAATGTTTTGTAGCATCTGTGAAAATTTCATGAAAATCCTAGCCAGCCCCATTTTCTTAACGTTTACCCAGATATGTGCGTGTCAGTAATTGTCAAAATTTGTAGGTCATTATGGATAAAAAGCGGCAAATTTAAAATTGAATTCTTTCAGATTGAAATGCCAGAAATTAAATAAAGTCAAACCTTTTTACTACTATACTATACAGAGGAAAGGAGTGCAGTATTCAATTTGCAGAACGTAGTACAGGTTCAAGAGGTAGAAATTTTATTTTTACCTCATCCTTCAATGCTTATTTGTAGTTAAAATTTAAATTTTAATACATCTGATCGGCCTAATATAGTTTTTGTCTAGATTTATTCTTGTTTCCATGGTTTTTACTGTAATAAACCTGTTCTTTTGACAGATAAGTCAGACTTTATTTATTCATAGCCGTATCGTATGTATTTTAATTGATTCGCATTTTGTATTAATATATATATTTCAAAAAAGCTTCATTCTAAAAGTATCATGTCCTCCTAAATCCTTGAAGGCAGAATTATTAGTAATAGCAAAACATAAAAACAAATTCAAAAAATATATTATAGATGAGATGGCCCGAGAAAAAGGAATTAAAATTCTCAGATTGCTTCCTTACCTCGCAGAGTTAACTGATCAGGTCACAATTATTAAAAGGTTATGTTTCTCAAAACAATACAACATTTAAATTTCCTGATGTGCGAAATTTGTTTTTGAAGGCAGTTTCAGATGTAAATAGAGAACATTGGGGAAAATGCATTGATCATGTTAAAAAGGTGGAAAATTCATTTAGGAAAGTGGATATACCAATGGAAAATTTAATAGAACCTATAATAATAAACCTCAGAAAAGAAAATTATAGTGACACCAGTAGTTTTAGTGAAGACAGTGAATTTTAAAGATAGTTCTTGAACAAACTTTTTTTTTAATCTTTGAGTTTAGGTAAGTACTGAAGCGTTACTTTTAATGCCAAGAGATTAAAACAATGTTAAAGTGTCAGATGCATAAGGTTTATTTTTATTTTTGTAAATAATATAACTTCAAAATTTAATCTACGAAGTGCGTATATATATTTTATATGCTGTGACCTTATTTATATTATAGAAACTTATTTTGCAAAGTATGCCTATGGAATGTGACGTTATATCCCCACTTTTACTGTACTCATCTCTCCTTTATAGTATATATTACTATAGAAACAAGTGCCGTTGCTAGGAAATAAAACTAAAAGCTTAACTTTTCTTGTAAATATCTCGGAAGATCGAATTTTCACAGACATGAGACCTACATTTTTTGCCGATTTAGATAGGAATTAGTCTACCCTGAAAGTTTCATTGAATTCTGATGAGTGGATTTCGAGATCCTCTGGACACACACACACATACAAACCTTGCTCGTTTAATAGTATTTGAATATCTGGTCACCGAGCTTCGCTCTTAATATTCAAATCTACATTTTTAAGCAGCCCAATGAGTATATAATTTAAGTATATTTATAACATGACAAATTATTAATTCATTCGCGAAAATCACGGAGTGGGCGACATCTACTTGAACTACTGAAAGGGAGATAAATAAAAAGTTGATTGGCGATTGGCTTGAAAGTAGGCGGGAAAATTAAAAAAGCTGTCAGTGTTAATTTTCAATTGGATGCAGCTGTTGTTGACGTTTATCAACTGCTTGTCACAGAGGTTAGTTAAATGCATTAAAAGTTGCCTAGTTTCTGGGGATTTCACCCTTTTAGGGCAACATCTACTGACGCTTGATCTTCGCGAATAGTCACGGCGGACAGGCCCCGTTTCCGGGACGGGCAACAGCAGCGTGTAGGGCACAGGTTCCGTCAACAGAAGATCGCTCAGCTCACTCTATTTATCTCTATATAAGAAAAACTCTATGTTCAATTGATTTTATTATTTATTGATCTGCAGTGAAGGAAAATTATAGGTCTGATATTCATACTTGGGTAAAAACCTCCACAAAAACCTGTGACCAGATTCTCGACGTGTGGCAGATATTGATATCATATTTTTTCAAAGTTTTTCAGTTACAAAAATAGTTCATTCGTACATTACATTACAATTTGTTCTTGGAAAATACAAAGTCACAATCAACCTTAAAGTGTACTATGAAAATAGAGAATTTTAAATGTCTTTCTTGTAAAATAAAAAATTGAAATCTATGTTAATAGTACACGTGTACAAGCATTCATTCTTTTTCTCTCTCTCTCTCTCTCTCTTTCTCTCTCTCTCTATGATAATGAAAACTTAAATATTAAAACTGTCCGCACAATAAAATAGTAGCCGTAAGGGGTAGTCTCACACTATCGGGGAAGGGAAGAACCTTTACCCGATGTGCATAAAGCATTTCCACCCGCCAAAAAAAAAAAAAGATTAGCTTTAGGTTAGGTTAGATCTTTGTAATAAATAAAGAAAAGTACGATACGTGTGACATTTTGACATTTGTTACATTCTGACAGGTGTCATATTTTGACATTTGTTCATTTTGATATTTGTTCATTTTGACAGTTGTTACATTCTGACACGTATCACATTTTAACAGTTGTCACGTTTTTACAGGTGTCAATTTTTAACAGTGTTACTCAACGTTCCTATAAATATTTACCTAAACCCATGATTTCTGAAATTGAATTGGCAACGTTGTATTTTCAACTTTGAATTTATGAGATGGCTGTCATTTGACAAACAAATTATTTATGTACAAATTTAAAATTGAATTCTTTCAGATTGAAACACCAGAAATTAATTAAAGTCAAACCTTTTTACTATACTCAATACTTACTATACAGAAGAAAGGAGTGCAGTATTTAATTTGCAGAACGTAGTACAGGTTCAAGAGGTAGAAATTTTATTTTTACCTCATCCTTCAACGCTTATTTGTAGTTAAAATTTAAATTTTAATACATCTGATTGGCCTAATATAGTTTTTGTCTAGATTTAATCTTGTTTCCATGGTTTTTACTGTAATAAATCTGTTCTTTTGACAGATAAGTCAGACTTTATTTATTCATAGCCGTATCGTATGTATTTTAATTGATTCACAATTTTGTATTAATATATATTTCAAAATGGCTTCATTCTAAAAATATTATCAGTCCTCCTAAATCCTTGAAGGCAGAATTATTAGTAATAGCAAGGCAACATAAAAACAAATTCAAAATATATATTATTCTTTTGGGAAAGTGGATATATCAATGGAAATATTTAATCGAACCTATAATAATAAACCTCAGAAAAGACGATTATAGTGATACCAGTAGTTTTAGTGAAGACAATGACTTTTAAAGATAGTTCTTGAACTTACTTTTTTTTTTAAAAAAAGTTTAATCCCAACATATAATCCTCCTTGTTATTTATTGGTTAAATTTAATTCGTTCAATGTTAAAGTGTCAGATGAATAAGGTTTATGTTTATTTTTTGTAAATAATATAACTTCAAAATTTAATGTACGAAGTGCGTATATATATTTTATGTGCTGTGACCTTATTTATATTATAGAAACTTATTTTGCAAAGTATGCCTATGGAATGTGACGTTATATCCCCATTTTTCTGTACTCATCTCTCCTTTATAGTATATATTACTATAGAAACAAGTTATTATTATGTGCCGTTGCTAGGAAATAAGACTAAATGCTTAACTTTTCTTGTAAATATCTCGGAAGATCGAATTTTCACAGACATGAGACCTACATTTTCTGTCGATTTAGATAGGAATTAGTCTACCCTGAAAGTTTCATTGAATTCTGACGAGTGGATTTCGAGATCCTCTGGACACACACACACACACACATACACACACACATACAAACCTTGCTCGTTTAATAGTATTTGATTTTGTACCAACTACCTAAGGTTGTGAAATAAATCACACTTGTTCCCAAGTAGTCCAGTAAATGAAGGCCGGAAAAGGTATCAACCTGGGCATGAGGTTGCACAAGAATATATTTTTTTTAATTTGTAGCTATTCATGGGTACTGTTTAATTTTCAGACAATTAAACAGATAAACTCATTCAACCGGCAACGCCGCACCAAAATACATTTGCGAACAGCGTTCAAACCAGGAAGCGGCATCGTCAAAAATAAGTTTTTTTTTTACTCTATTTCACAATAAAATATCACGCCATAATCTAAGACGCAATTCTAACTGTTTCGTCTAGACAATATAAAAAACCCACGCTAACGAACTTTCTAGAACAATTGTGCGAGCCGGGAAGGGATAAAAATTTGAAGCGACTGAGCTTCGAGAATTAAAACAGTGTCTATTCATCACTCATGCAGAACACACGCAAAAAATATTTTCTGACTGATGCGGTCTTTTTAGTTTTTTACCTATGTGCTAGTTTTTGTTAAGCACATAAGGTACTTAATACTTTGTTCATTGATTACCAGTTTAATGTAATCCTTTGTTACGTTGTTGTTTTATTCATTTATTTATTTAACAGTTTAATAAATAGTTAAATAAAAGTGTTCATTGTTTTTGTTGAATGGAGTTGAGAAGATACAGTACACTCATAACCAATATAAGATACTACAGTCCACTTTACGAATACCACGATGCAGTTTAAAAAGGCGATAACACATTGTTGGTCGTCCTGGGAAACTGGCACAACATAGGGTTTATTCCAGAACCCTCAACAGGTACATTGAACTCTGAAAATCTCAACTCCGTGAAATGTGTGGAAGGGTGGGAAAATGGCCCTAGAGTTCTGGAAAATCCGTTTTTCGCCGATATCTCCCAAAATATGACTCTCAGAGAATTATTGTTCAGACAAGAAATAAAGATCAGTCTATTACCTACAAAATTGGTCCTGATCATTTTTTTCGCTACGGGAATATTTTGTGCGAAAACGGCGATTGAAAAATTCAGAATTGTAAGAGAATGTAAAAAAAAAGAAAAATACCGTAGACAAGGGGACAATCTAAGCTTTCCAATGATGTGGGTTGAAACCCGATAGGGTGCTTGATTATCTATCAATTTCCGATTCTCGACCAAAAACAAACTTTGGCCCCGTTTTTCAATTGTCCCGAAAAATGACTAAAAGAAAAAATTAACGTGGTAATATAGCTACAGGTTCCTCCATTCTCATGAACTTTGAATCATGAAAAAATATTAATTTTTGCCCGATTTATTCAAAACTTTTAGTTCGCTAAAGATACGAGATGCGGTTGGGGCCGATTATGTCGAAAACCATTACATTTGAGAGAAAAATGATAAGGATCATTTTTGTAGGCAATCAACTGCTCTTTATTTGTTGTATGAACAAAAATTCTCTGAGAGTCATATTTTGGGAGATATCGGCCAAAAACGGATTTTCCAGAACTCTGGGGCGACACAGTTCAATGTAACCATGAATAGCCGCAAATTAAAAAAAAATTATGGTCGATATCTTCGTTTACTGGACTAAAGAACAAAGACATTAAATGTCCTACACTGCACCAACGTCTGGACTTCAACAACTACTCCTTGGGCTATATGCCCCCTCTGGTATTGAATTACGAAAGTCCAACTGACAACTAAAACCCAGAAGGGATTTTTAACAAAGAAAAAATTGGGAGTTGCAAAATGTTTGACCGAAGGGAACAAAATAAAATAAAGAAATTTAATCTATTTGACAGTTGGCCCTTCGTGTAAGACAACGGCGGCTTCAAGGGGGGGTAGTAGGGAAAATTGCCCACACCCCAAAAGTCCGGCAATGAGAGGATATTTCTCATATCTGCGTAAACCAAATTTTAAATTTTTTTTGTAGATTCTAGGTGCATTTATATCCCAAAAAACTCATTTTTTCCCTCAAAAATGGCCCAAACATTTTTTTGCGTAATTTTGACATTGCCAATCGTTTCTTAGAAAAAATTCATTCGGCGTAATCCAAATGGCGTAATCCAAATTTAAATTTTTTTGATTTTTTTTTGTAGATTTAAGTCCATTTATATCCTAAAAAACTAATTTTTTCTCTCAAAAATGACCCAAACATTTTTTTTTTGGTAATTTTGACATTGCCAATCGTTTCTTATTCAAAATTCATTCTGCGTAAACCAAATTTAAATTTTTTTGATTTTTTTGTAGATTCTAGGTCCATTTATATCCCAAAAAACTCATTTTTTCCCTCAAAAATGGCCCAAACATTTTTTTGCGTAATTTTGACATTGCCAATCGTTTCTTAGACAAAATTCATTCGGCGTAATCCAAATTTTAATTTTTTTGATTTTTTTTGTAGATTTAAGTCCATTTATATCCTAAAAAACTAATTTTTTCTCTCAAAAATGACCCAAACATTTTTTTTTTGGTAATTTTGACATTGCCAATCGTTTCTTATTCAAAATTCATTCTGCGTAAACCAAATTTAAATTTTTTTGATTTTTTTGTAGATTCTAGGTCCATTTATATCCCAAAAAACTCATTTTTTCCCTCAAAAATGGCCCAAACATTTTTTTGCGTAATTTTGACATTGCCAATCGTTTCTTAGACAAAATTCATTCGGCGTAATCCAAATTTTAATTTTTTTGATTTTTTTTTGTAGATTTAAGTCCATTTATATCCTAAAAAACTAATTTTTTCTCTCAAAAATGACCCAAACATTTTTTTTTGGTAATTTTGACATTGCCAATCGTTTCTTATTCAAAATTCATTCTGCGTAAACCAAATTTAAATTTTTTTGATTTTTTTTTGTAGATTTAAGTCCATTTATATCCTAAAAAACTAATTTTTTCTCTCAAAAATGACCCAAACATTTTTTTTTGGTAATTTTGACATTGCCAATCGTTTCTTATTCAAAATTCATTCTGCGTAAACCAAATTTAAATTTTTTTGATTTTTTTGTAGATTCTAGGTCCATTTATATCCCAAAAAACTCATTTTTTCCCTCAAAAATGGCCCAAACATTTTTTTGCGTAATTTTGACATTGCCAATCGTTTCTTATACAAAATTCATTCTGCGTAAACCAAATTTTAATTTTTTTGATTTTTTTTTGTAGATTTAAGTCCATTTATACCCTAAAAAACTAATTTTTTCTCTCAAAAATGACTCAAACATTTTTTTTCGGTAATTTTGACATTCCCAATCATTTTTTATACAAAATTGATTCTGCGTAAACCAAATTTTAATTTTTTTGAATTTTTTTGTAGATCTTAAAACACTCACTTTTTCCCTCAAAAATGGCCCAAACATTTTTTTTCGGTAATTTTGACTTTGCCAATCGTTTCTTACAAAGGCAGTTCCACTCCATAGATTGGGGGGGGGGCAACGTAACCTAAATTGATGTACGCCCCTTAGGGTTGGGCCGTTTGAGGTGAATCTTTTTTAAAATGTTCGTCATAAAATTACCAATCGATCTCTCTTTCTCGATTTTTGCTTCGGGTCTTCACTTTCGCGGAATTTGACTCCTAAAATGGATTTGCATGGAAAAAACTAGATTTTTTGCACAAAAATTACCATACGGAACAGGATATTGAGATTTTGCCGTACTTTTTTATGAGGAAATGCTCGTCTTGGAAAACCCTACAAGACTGTCCACTTAGAATTCGGGGAGAAATTTTCCGATGTCCTTAAAATCATCCCAAAAATTTCACATATCAGAAATCGTTCTACTGAAAACTGGGAAAGTATTCGAAAAAATTCTCATCTGACAAAAATTATTTGTACATTCGGGGAATCCGCAAAAATTTTCCAGAACTTTTGGGCACATTTTTGGACATCTATTGCGATCTATTGCAAGTTTAGATTTATGTTACCATTTTTTTAAATGTCCAAAAATGTGCCCAAAAGTTCTGGAAAATTTTTTGCGGATTCCCCGAATGTGTACAAATATTTTTTGTCCGTTGACTTTCCCAGTTTTCAGTAGAACGATTTCTGATATGTGAAATTTTTGGGATGTGTTGAGGGTTCTGGAATAAGCCCTATGTTGTGCCAGTTTCCCAGGACGGCCAACAATGTGTTACCGCCTTTTTAAACTGCATCGTAGTTCGAATTTCGAGTGGACTGTAATTTTAGATTGAAGAAATGTGCTGTAGTAGGTTTGCCTTCTCAACTTCATCCAACAAAAACAATGGACACTTTTATTTAACCATTTATTAAACTTGTTAAATAAATAAATGAACAAAAACAACAACGTAACAAAGATTACATTAAACTAGTAATCGTGAACAAAGTATTATAGTTAATTTAAAGAAATGACCACATCATTCAGAAAATATTATTTTGCGTGCATTCTGCGTGAGTGATGAAAAGACACTGGAGGGTCCTAGCCTGATTCGCGGCTAGCAACACACTGAGTTTAAATTCGACGAACCTCAGTCGCTTCAAAATCTTCCCTTCCGGATTGCGCAACACCTTCTCGAAAGATTCTTTAGCGTGAGCCGCGTAAACAAGCATGTAAATTTTTTCTATTATCTAGACGCGACGGTTAAATTTATGGCTTGATACCATCATTGTGAAATAGAGCAAAAAATTATCTTTGTCGACACCGCTTCCTGGTTTGACGCCGCTCGCCAACGTATTTTGGTGCGGCGTTGCCGGTTGAACGAATAAACGAATATGAGTTTACATGTTTAAGTATCTGAAAATTAAACAGGATGATTGTGGCCATTTTAAAGGCAACGGAAAATTTCTCTCCGAATTCTAAGTGGACAGTCTTGTGGCGTTTTCCAAGACGAGCATTTCCCCATAAAAAAGTCCGGAAAAATCTCAATCTCGTGTTCCGTAGGGTCATTTTTGTGCGAAAAATCTAGTTTTTTTGGAGTCAAATTCCGCGAAAATGAAGACCCGAAGCAAAAATCGAGAAAGAGGGATCGATAGGTAATTTTATGACGAACATTTTTAAAAAAAATCACCTCAAACGGCCCAACCTTAAGGGGCGTACATCAATTTGGGTGACACAGTGGCGCTTCGCACCACTTGCGTCGTGGACTTTTTTGGGGAGGGAAATTGCTCCTACTGCCCCCCCCCCCCCCTCCCTTGGAGCTGCCATTGGTTGGCCCTTCTCGTAAGATCCTAAGCTAAATCAACTGAAGGATAAACAATGCAACAATGCCATTACCTATCAGCAAAACTGATAAATGAAGCCTAGAAGAGAGTTTTGACTACTTAACAATGCAATAATTCGCAATTTGCATTGTAGATGCAAAATTTTTGAACGAATCTGTTGAAAGTGCCACTCTCTTCTTCGTTTCCCTTCAAGGAAAAAGATTTGGTCAAAAACTTTGCAACTCCAAATACACAAATTAGGAATTGGCAATATGGTTAATCTGAAGATTATTTCCTGCTGGTCCTGCAATCCTTCCACATCAAAAGAAAAAAATAATCTATCTAGTGAGAGATCAAACTTCTCTACGGTCTATTCAAATTCTCGATTTTTATTGGCTCAGACCTTACGCTTCATTCAAATTACTTGAACAATTCCGAATAATACCGGATCTTATTTTTGAAATAAAACTCCCTTTAATATCAACGTTATATATATATATATATATATATAAGTTTTATTCACATAATTTAAAGCTCGTTGTGATCATATTTTTTATCTTCGTTGTACATATCACTAGATTGAAACCACTCAATATAAACTTTCACAGGATCTATCATATAGTGCTTGTGAAAAGAAATGGTCTTATGGGATTCTAAATATCTGGAACTGTAATCAGATGGTCGAGCCTGGAAGCAAAATTAAAAAAGTAAATTTGCCAATAATTGGCCAGAATAAGTAAATATCCATATAATATAGAAAAGAATTGTTTAATTATATCATATAATACCACAGCGCTGCTTCTGCCTACCATGATTCATCAGTTGAGCTAGTGAATTGAATAAAACAAATTTCCAACTAGATATTTAGTTTCTCTCTCTTTCCACTGGATTAAAACCACTTAGTTGTTAAAAAAAGTTTTTTTATTGACGTTTCGGCTTTCCAGATCGAAAGCCGTTATCAAAATGACAAAATAAATAAATTTACTAGAAACAGAACACTTGATAATCTTGCAAAAATATGACATCAACATAGTATACATAGAATAAGATTTTGAGATTGAAGATGTCAAAATCTGTTTCAATCATATTTTTGTGACGTTTCTGGGAACGAATTTTTGAAAGGATAGCGCATTTGCATATTATAAGAGAATTTATACTTCGTCATAAATGAAGTTTTCTTATTAATATTATCATAAGAAAAAACCAGATAAAAACTTATGATACTATCCCGATATAGAGGGTATCCTTTTTGCAATTAACTCTTTTTGTAAAATAGGTATCCAAATTTTTGAAATATCAACCGAACAATTAGAAACACATTCGTTATTATTTAAGCATATCAATGCTGCTTCTTTAACTTTGCGGTTATAATTATTCGGTTCTTTTAATAATCTAGTTGAAAAATTCCATTGTATTTTATGACCAGAATCCCATGCGTGTTCACATATTTTGGATTTTTCGAATTGTTTATTTTTAATGTACGATTGGTGTTCATTAAGTCTAATATGAAAAGGTCTAGATGTTTCTCCTATATAAAATTTATTACATTCGCATGGAATTTTGTAAATACAATTTTTTGTGTTTTGAATTTCATTAAAAGGTTTTGTATTTACTATTAAAGATTTTAATGTATTATTAGTTTGAAAAACTGTTTTTAAATTAAATTTATTGCCAATCCTTCTAATTTTTTCGGATAATTTTGGAATATAAGGGATTTTTACTATATTTGAAAGAATTATTGGGGGGTTTAAATTTTGATCTTTAGTTTTGATGTCTCGGTAAAGTTCACGATTTATAAATTTACTTGGGTAGTTGTTCATAATCAAGACAGATTTAAACGAGGTATTGTCAAATCTCTTTCCGATAGAGCAAAAACAATTTGTTCAAATGACAATATCTTAAATAATGAATTATCACTTGTTAAATCTGTCTTGATTAAGAACAACTACCCAAGTAAATTTATAAATCGTGAACTTTACCGAGAAATCAAAACTAAAGATCAAAATTTAAAAACAGTTTTTCAAACTAATAATACATTAAAATCTTTAATAGTAAATACAAAACCTTTGAATGAAATTCAAAACACAAAAAATTGTATTTACAAAATTCCATGCGAATGTAATAAATTTTATATAGGAGAAACATCTAGACCTTTTCATATTAGACTTAATGAACACCAATCGTACATTAAAAATAAACAATTCGAAAAATCCAAAATATGTGAACACGCATGGGATTCTGGTCATAAAATACAATGGAATTTTTCAACTAGATTATTAAAAGAACCGAATAATTATAACCGCAAAGTTAAAGAAGCAGCATTGATATGCTTAAATAATAACGAATGTGTTTCTAATTGTTCGGTTGATATTTCAAAAATTTGGATACCTATTTTACAAAAAGAGTTAATTGCAAAAAGGATACCCTCTATATCGGGATAGTATCATAAGTTTTTTATCTGGTTTTTTCTTATGATAATATTAATAAGAAAACTTCATTTATGACGAAGTATAAATTCTCTTATAATATGCAAATGCGCTATCCTTTCAAAAATTCGTTCCCAGAAACGTCACAAAAATATGATTGAAACAGATTTTGACATCTTCAATCTCAAAATCTTATTCTATGTATACTATGTTGATGTCATATTTTTGCAAGATTATCAAGTGTTCTGTTTCTAGTAAATTTATTTATTTTATGTCATTTTGATAACGGCTTTCGATCTGGAAAGCTGAAACGTCAATAAAAAAACTTTTTTTAACAACTAAGTGGTTTTAATCCAGTGGAAAGAGAGAGAAATTAAAATACAAACCACAATGAGCTTCCGAAATGAATTAGATATTTAGCTTGTAAAACCACTCAAGATATTTATAAATCATGGTAGTATTGCAGGGATATCCTCCTGCTGTCCCTTAATGATCAAGGCTATCGGGACCTGGCTGATTTACTGCCTATTTCAAATGAGTAATTGAATGTTTCTCCTACTTCTTACTGTTACTTATCATAAGAAGACGTTCAGTAAGCAAAATCGTTTGACAAAGATTCTAAATGCAGCTCAAGCTGTTGTAAATTATGGTTATCCAGACCCTGATAAAATAGTGACAAATCCCGCCATTTAGTGGTAGTCTGTCGTGTACTGTATTTTGTAATCTTTGAGTTATCAGTCCAGCGTCCAGTAAACTCTACCGTGGTCTGGTTTGTATGTAGTTTCGTTCGTAAGTGTGTCATTCATTGGGCGTTTTCACATTAGGCAGCACGACAACGACACGACAACGGCAACGATGCCGGTGGGGTTGAATTTACATTGAAATAAATGGAGTGCTTTCACATTAGACGACATGCCGTGCTGGTATCGTCCCCGGTAGCCATCTTCCCACTCGTGTCGTCCCGATTTTTGAAACAAGATGTTTAGTAAAACAATAAATAAATAAAACTGATTAGTTCAATTCAGTGTTTTAACATGACTTTTAAGTTTGATAGTTACCTTAATTGAACTGCTTGAAAAAAATTGCTGTATTGAAAAATAATATGAAAATAATAATAATAGAACATCAACTAATAGGCCCGCCCCCATTTCCTTAATCTAATTTTGTTTTAGTTTTTTTGCCTTAAGTTCTTTTATGTAGTTGTCTATTCTTGTGTTTTCCTAAATTTTCTTAAAAATATAAATAAATTCGTTCATTTTTAATGTTCTATTTTCTTTTCTTTAAATTTAAAACGATCAAACTATATTTTTTTTCTTTAGAAATGAACTTCTGAGAATTCTAAAAAATCACAATAGCGATGAATCATTAAAGAAATATTATACAGGGCGATGTTTTAGCTTGTTCCTTTTGGAAGCCGATTCTCGAAATTGACTAAAACGGATGTATTATTAAAAATATAGCACGAGCTGTGGTGGAACTAGTAATTAAAATTGTCTATTTCTGTACTTTGTAAAATCCTTATTAGAGTTTTCAAAAACCATATACAGGGTGAAATGTTTTATATGAACTAAAACGAACTAATTTTTTAATACCGGACCTGATTTTTTCTAGCCTCGGTTAATTAGATGGTAGTAGTTTTGCCAAAATATGAGACAAATCAAACTAATCGTTCAAAGGTAATGACCAAAAAATATTTCAGTCAAAATTCACAACCCTCATATATTATTAAACAATGGGAGCAGACACTTTTTAATGGTCATTTGATATTCCCCATAGGGGCTTCAATACAGTTCCTCATAACTCACCCAGTATATCAGGAAGAGAGTTCTAAATTTTTAGTGCAGTTCTTGACAACATTTTTCTCTTAATATTTTTTTTTTATTATTTTCATATAATTTTTCAACAGAGGGATTTTTCAAACCAGTTCAATTAAGGTAATAACATCAAACTTAAACGCCATTTTAAAACACATGAAGGAACTGAATTGAACTAATCAGTTTTATTTAGTTATTGTTTTTACTAATTATTTTCAAAAATCGGGACGACACCAGTGGCCAGAATGCTCCTTGCCGGGGTGCAGTCTGCCGGGACGACAGTTTTTATTGGTAGGTACTTATGGTCTATTTTTATGCATGAGAGAGTAATAAAACAGCATTTCTAATGCAAAACTTAGTACGGTCATTTTAAATATTTTTACGGAATAATCTAAATATTTCCTAAAATTGTCATAAATGTACCTGAGCTAATACAAGTTTTGGGTCTTTTATTGGTCTTTTATAACCATAAGCTGTACAGAACAATAGAAAAAGGTTTAGACAGGCCAAAAGCCCTGTGTATTAAAGATAATATAGCCGTATCTTAAGATTATTTTCAATAAGTACCTATTTGCCAATTTTGTTTTATTTTAATTCCAAGAATTTCCTACAGTAATCGAATTATAAGTAGATAAATCCCTTAGTAAGGAGGTCCAGTTGTGTATTCTTGACAGCTTACTAAATGTCGTTTAGTTGCAACATGCAAGGTGCAGTGTGCAGTCTATTGTGAATTCTAGTGTGATCATGGAAAATTTGGAAGTACCGCGTAAACGACAAAAAATCGGTCCTTTAACAGTTAATGAAAAAACATTAATATTTAATTGTTTTAAATCATTTACAGACAAACATTTATGTAAAAGTGTTGATGACACAGTGGAATTAGTTAGTAGTACGCTTGGTGTTGGGAAATCTACGATTTACAGAGTTGTTAAAGAAGAGAAATGTGGCGAGTTTCAAACAGCACGTAAAGCTCCAGGAAAACCAAAATTTCAAATAGAAAATCATTTGATAGAAAGACTTCGAAGGAAAGTGCATGCGTTCTCCTTTAGAAAAGAATTTCCGACAGTAGACAAAGTTCTTGCCACGGTTCGAGATGATAAGGATTACCCTGAAATGAGTCGAAGCACACTATGGAAATTTTTAAAAGAAATAGGTTTTCTATGGAAAAAGCATTCCAGAAAGTCTATTTTAATAGAAAGAAGCGATATTGTAGTATGGAGAAGAAATTACCTAAGGACTATAAAAGAAATGAGAAACCAAAGAAGAAATATATTTTATTTAGATGAAACATGGATCAACGAGGGACATACACCAAATAAATTTTGGCAAGATGAAACTGTTACAAGTCGAAGACAGGCTTTTTTAAATAATTTATCTACTGGTTTAAATCCACCATCAGGAAAGGGGCGCAGACTGATAATAGTACACATCGGTAGTTCAAACGGTTTTGTTAAAGGTGGTTTATTGACTTTTGAATCTACTCGTACCGGTGACTACCATGAGGACATGAATGCTGATGTCTTTAAAGAGTGGTTCGAACAAATGATAGATCTTCTTCCTCAGAACTGTCTAATAGTAATGGATAATGCAAGTTATCACTCGAGACTTACAGAAAAAATGCCCACAACCAAGTGGTTAAAAAAAGATTTACAGAATTGGCTAAATTCAAAGAATATTAAGTTCCATCCCGGTTCTGTGAGAAGAGAACTGTATCATTTGTGTTCCCTTCATAAAGAGAAATTAAAAAAATATGAAATTGATGAAATTGCAAAAAATCATGGGATGATGACGGTGGTTAGATCACCACCATATCATTGCGAAGTAAACCCGATTAAACTGATATGGGCACAGATAAAGGGAGAAGTTTCAAGAAAAAATAATTCTTTTAAAATGAGTGATGTTAAACAGTTGTTTTTGGAGGCTGTAAATAATGTGAAGCCTGAAAACTGGGAAAAGGCAGTAAATCATACGATTAAAGAAGAAGAGAAAATGTGGAAGTTGGACAATATTACTGATGAAATGATCGAGCCACTCATTGTAAATATTGGTTGCGACAGTTCATCTTCTGATTTCGATTCTGATTTCTGAAGTAGTTTTTATATTAAAATTATTATTTATGAACGTAACGTTGTTTAAAAGTCAAAGTTTAAACCCTTATACCTACATAACCCGTTTGACACAATATTCTTAACATACCTTGTGGAAAAATAAAATATTTTAGAAAAAATTGCACTTTTTTACCTTCAGCTGTTTAGAAGTTATAAGCAGGTTAATTAGGTGAAAATATAAGTGTACACCCGATATATTTATTATATTTATACAAAGGTTATTTCATACGAAAATACTCGAGGTATAACTTCACAAAATATTTTAACTGTCTACTAAAAGAAGTGGTACGCCTATGGATTACGAACGCTTTATTATTTTAATACTCTCTCATACATAAAAATAGACTATAGTAGGTACTTAACAACGTCGTAAAGCAATTTCGGACCAATAAACATTATAATAGATTCTTAATAACTTTTATTGGGGTTTATTCTGCTATTTTGAATTACGTGATAATCGAATATTTAGAAAAATGTTTATATTTAGGTAATACATCTCACCCTCGTTTTAATCATTACCCCCTTCAGTCTGGATGATTAGTACAGGTAGGCGCAAAACTCATACAGCGAAATCTGATTAGTTTAATTCAGTTCCTTCGTGTTCTAAGATGGCTTTTGAGTTCGATATTGTTACATTAATTGAGCTAGTTGAAAAAAATACATGTATTTGGGATAAAAGTAATGAAAACAATAAAAATAAAATATTAAGAGAAAGGTGTTGGCAAGAAATGCATAAATATTTGACTAATGAATTTGATCAACTGTCAGTTGCAGAAAAGAAAAAAAGAGGTTATTATTTGTAATTTGCCCAGTTGCCAGAGCCAAAGGACCTCGGGGTCCTTTAGACCAAAAGTTTAACCAATTACCTGAATCTATAAAAAAATGTACCATTCTTAATAATTTTAAAATGTTACTTAAAGAACATATCAAAAACTTATAATTTATGTTGTTGTCTAAATTTTAGAATGTTTTTGTTTAAAATTCTTTTTTAATTTTAGTTTGTTTAATGTTAGTTTGTTAAATTTAAATTAATCGACATTCGACTTGTAGTATCATTTTTCTTTATACCATCGTGTAAACTGCTCAATATATAATCAAATGTATTTTTGGTCATCCGAAAGTAATTAAAAAATTTAATTTCGTTGCTACACAATTTTTCAAATAGAGTATAATAACTACATCAAAATTGCCTAAGTTTTTGCCTTCTACGTCGTCGAATATGCAGTAAATATATTTTATTATAATCCGCCATGCTATACTACGATCAACAAAGTGAAATAAAAATCATTGTTGGTGTCGTGTCGTCGTCGTGTCAGATGTCGTGTCGTCAAGTGTGAAAACGCTCATGTCGTGTCGGTGTCGTGTCGCTGTCGTGTCGTCGTCGTGTCGTTGTCGTGTCGCCAAATGTGAAAGCAGCCATTCTCTGAAGAGCGAGAGCGTTTCATGCAGGAATCTATGCCCCCAATTCAGTAAATTGTCAAAATTTCCTCCCACTGGAATGATGATATATTTTTAGACTGTAGACATAGATAACTACTTATGGAGATCTCCTATTTCCTAAAGGCAACTCTATTTTTAAATAAAACAATACGATAAACAAATTTACATACTTGGTGAAATCCAGGTACATGTGTAACTTCAACTCCCAATTTAACCATACAAATCCCTAAGTACATGTCATCGGGTGTTGTTAACGAAGGGCAGTTACAACTTTCAGCGAGTTCCGTCAACAGTGGTCTACTGAAAACCATGCCTCCACCTCCAGTAATATAGTTATAACCACGTGGATCGCGTAATTCGAAACCATATCGTTCCCCTAAACCTAGTTTATCTTCGTGATCGAAGCACGACAAAAGGCTTTGAAGGTTGGTCACCCTAAAATGGTTTAAAAGATGCCAGATAAACTTTTTGTTGGTGTTTTTGGTGTCGAAGTTAAGGTAATTTAACCACTTGATCCCCACTTCGTTAAATTTTGTAAGACGTATTCAGAAGATTTGACGATTATGAAATACCTATTTTAAAGTTGGGCATATTAGTTTATAGGTCGAAGAAGCTAACAAAACTTTGTTAAAAAGCAAAATATTGACTAAGCAAACAAAGTTGAACATACAGAACAATAATAAGGCCCATAACTGTATGCAGCAGAAACTATGACGAAAACAGAAGAAGACAATTTAATGTTAAACGAACGTAAGATATTAAGATCAATTCTGGGTCCAGTGAAGATAGGAGAACAGGAATATAGAAGAAGAACGAACCAAGAATTATTAGAAGAACTTTAGGTTAAGTATTTTAGAGTGTTTCTTTGTATTGTTATTATTTAACTTGACTTGACTAATTCTATTCAGAAAATAAAGTAATTTGCTTCAATTGCCAGGTAATGCGCATGCGTACAGACTACCAACCTAACAAATTTTCTGTGAGCCGAGCTTTGTTGAGCTCTCCTAAAATCTGACATGTACAACTGCCAACGTTTATTAAGCTGAGCTTAGAATTAAGGGTGGCTTACCTAAACCTGCACTTAAGCTTTAATTGTACAACCGGCCCATAATAAAGAAAAGAGTCAAGTGGCTGGGACATATATGGAGAAAAGGGCCGGAAGCTACAATGGCAGCCGGGAGGAAGAAGAAGACATGGAATACCCAGATCGAAATGGTTAGCATTCTGCAAAATGAAAAATAACTCACCCTAAAATAGTATCATCATCGGCAATAAAAATCCATTTGATATTTTCGTTTGTTTTAATTTCTTTAGTAATATATCTAATCATAGCCATAGTTTTCATGCAGTGACCATTTTCCGTATTCGGAACTCCAAGATCTATGGTAGGAATTGACTTATCTAAAAATCGATCATAAAAATATATTGCCACTGAAATATTGGAAATTAAGTGAATACCTTCTTTGTCACTAAAAAATCTAATAATTGGAGTTTGATTTCCCCACGTATTTCTAACAAAAGGAACTCTATCTTTATGGAACTTTGTACAAGTTTTAACAGCAAAATATATATTATTTCTTGGCACCAAATTATCCTAAAACATATTTTATTTGAGTAAAAATTGCTGTGGCATGTAAATGTCGTAGGGTAGTTTAGTGAAGGGAGAGGAAACTAACTCTACCTTAACAATAACAATAACTATATTGGGATTAACCCGTAGCAATAAATAATACAATTACTGGATATAACATTTAGAGATATGTCTTCCTAATGTCTATCTAGTGTCTTACTTATGTCTAACTAATGTTTACAATAATACATGTATATATATACCTCCAGGTAAGTTGTCTACGTGTTATTTAACACCGATGTTTCTTTTTGTATTTAATTTTTTCCGTATTTCATGTTATTAGTCTTGAAAAAGAAAATAAACGTTTTCGAAAGCTTGACCAAAACGAAGAAATCAAACTAATTTATTTTATATTGACTGATTCCCACGAATTTTTCTACTTAAACTATTATTGAACAGTCACGAAAATATCCACTTATTATATATATATATATTGTTATGATTCTTCAGAAATCGTAACTTTCTTGTTATGATTCTTCGAAATCGTAACTTTTAATTAAATAATGTTTTACTAATAAATTTATTTGGTTATTGTTCGAATTTAGAATTTTAAATAATGTTGTTATGATATTTCAAAAAATGTAAAATTTTAATAATAAATTTTTTTATACCACCACGACTATGCTCAATTTTATATCTGTCAATCTTTCCATCTCAGGGATTCTTCGATTGTGAGTTCAAGTTTTTTTTAACTACTGATAGTTTCTGTATAAAAAAAATAAAGTGTTGTTTCAAATTTAGAATGATTTTATTTAATATAGATTCGAAGAAAAATTTGTTTACACAAAAGGCTATTTACTATTATGAGTTACATTCACCCAACACACACTCAATGATATCTTATATCTAGAAATTCAAATTTTACGCAATAAATTTTAACTTTGTGAAGGTTGGTACACCCGAAATACAGTAATAAGAATGTCAGACTTAACCTCACTTAACCACACTGTTTGTTTCTGATCTGCAGTATGTTGTACTTAATTATAATGAATTTATACCTTGTGAATGTTCCTATTCCTTCTTCTTTCTCGTACAATAGTGATGAGTTATAACCAGATTTATAGTTATGTGTTGTTTCTTAACGAAATTGTTGTCACAATGATTTCCGCAACAAAACAAACAACCTCCAGGTAAGTTGTCTACGTGTTATTTAATACAATCACTTACTAAATATAAACAATTCGCCGAAATAATTTTCCTCCAGAATATAAACGTATTTTTCCAAATTTTATGAATTTTCTTTATAAGTTTTTTTTTCAAAATTAATTTTCTCAAATTCTCCTACCAAACTCCTTCTACCATTTCTTCTGATAAACTAATTTTTTTATAAACTTTTTGAATTCAAAAATCTTCTTAATTTTTTATAACAAGAAAAAAAAACTCTCTTCCTAATTTTCTTTTTTAACTATCTCCCAACTAACTAACTTTCTTTTTTTTTTGTTGCTATGTTACCCTTTTACGTCATGCAGAAATTTTCAAATTATTTCAAACTTTTGATTATGTTATACTTTATTTACGATTTTATGTATTTTGAATTTTATAATTTCAATTATAACAAATAAATTACTTTCCATCTATATTCTGGTGTTAAATTCTCTACATTTTATCAATTTACAACTTTAGTTACTAAAGTTGGTATGATGTTATTTCATTTTAAATAGTTGTCATAACCCTTATTTCATTTTGCTATACAGATCGTCCTATGATTAATTTTTTATTATAAAGATTGTCCCAAATTAAAATGTTAATAAAATTTTGAATTTTGAATATGAATATTTAATTTTGATTTTAATTTTTTTTTTAGGTTACTATCAGAGCTTTATTGAGAAAGATTTTTCTAATAATTAGGATCTCACAATAAATCAATCCCTTAGGTGAGTTCACCTTTAACGTTTCTCTTTATCTATAAGATATTATTTTGCTTATTTTTCTAAATTGTATTTTATAATATGGTTTCTTTGTTTTTAGGTGACGTTCATTTTCTTTAGCTGACAAAATAATTCTTAAAAAGGAATATAGGATTGGGCATAGTCTTGGTATTTATTTTCTTCAATTTATAATTTAATTTTACCTGAATATTATAATTTTGATAATGTTCAATTTCTATTTCATTTTAAAATATTAAATTCCATTTTAATATATATATATATATATAAGTGGATATTTTCGTGACTGTTCAATAATAAAATTCGTGGGAATCAGTCAATATAAAATAAATTAGTTTGATTTCTTCGTTTTGGTCAAGCTTTCGAAAACGTTTATTTTCTTTTTCAAGACTAATAACATGAAATACGGAAAAAATTAAATACAAAAAGAAACATCGGTGTTAAAATATTTTAAAATA
Source organism: Crepidodera aurea (assembly GCA_949320105.2). Classification (NCBI taxonomy): domain Eukaryota; kingdom Metazoa; phylum Arthropoda; class Insecta; order Coleoptera; family Chrysomelidae; genus Crepidodera; species Crepidodera aurea. The sequence continues at coordinate 107,028,411 of OX439472.1, forward strand.
ACAAAATGACAGTTTCCAAAAAAAAAAAAAAAAAAAAAAAAAAGGCCTTATACTCGAGTGAACTTAAGACAGTTCACTGGCCGTTCATGGACGCCCGACCTTGCCATACATGTCGGTTCATTATACAATAACAATATCTAAACAATAATATTAATACGTGATACTGGGTGATGGGTTATACCTGGTATATCACATTGCAATTGTCTCTGCATCCTCAACAAACTTTTCTGATATAAAATATTTTATTAATTATTTAATTTATTTTATAGCTTGCCCGTCTTTCAGTGTTTTTAATTTTTACACGAATCTGGCGGAAAAAATCCCGTTAAACGAAGTCACTCTTTTCGAATTTTTTTTTGTGATTTTATAGATTTGAGGTCTCTCTTTCACGTGATCACTATATGAAAGCTAAGTGAGGTGTGGAGGGGGGTAAATTAACATGTAAACATATGGAAAATCGATTTTTCGCACGTAGCTCTCTGAGGTTTCTTCGAATCGAAACGACTTCTACATATAAAATAAAGTACTCGCAAAAACGCTTAAACTGAATTTCAACCCGTCTAAATCGGTCTAGCGGCTCTTGAGATATTGCGATTTGAAAGTATACGGATTTTTGCCGCGGCGAGAATACACAGCCGTGTTCGCGTTTTTCGCATGAAAAAAAGTGACTTCGAGACATGACCCAAGCATTGTGTCCAAATTTCAACCCGCTAGTTTAATTTGGGGGGGAGAGGGAGGGCAAACACTGATTAATTTTTAACTCGAGGTAACTTTTTTATTTCTTGACCAATCCGGTTCATCAAAATGGCAAACTCTTTCATGAGGACGCTGCTACAGGAGATGATGGTTTTCGCGAAAACGGACAAATGGCGACCGAATTTCGGATTTTGCATATTTTAATTTTTGATTTTCGCAACGAAAGAGTAAAATAAGGAAAATCTTTTATGCGCCATCGGTTGCGGAATTTTTTTCTCTTTGGTTTGAGCCGTACCATAACTCTATCCGATAATCAGGAAGGGTGGGAGGAGGGGTGAACGCGTTTTGCCCTGTAGAAGGGCAAGTGATAGGGTTAGTGACTTCGTGCTAGGCTCATTTTCAAGGGCAATCAGTTCTCTTTCAAGATTTTTTTACCACAAAGTTTATAGAGGACCGCAGGTGTGCGTGATATATTTATAAAAGCGAGTACGCTCGCTGAGCCGCCGTAAAATTAGATGCCGGGATAGGAGCTAAGCGCTCCCTTTTATCTCTCGTCTCTCTCACATTATCTATCTGCTCTCTCACAAATACTATTCCGGCATCTAATTTCCCGCAGTCCTTAATGTAAATAGAGCTTTGGGGTAAAACTGATAGGGTTAGTGACTTCGTGCTAGGCTCATTTTCAAGGGCAATCAGTTCTCTTTCTAAATTTTTTTACCCCAAAGCTCTATTTACATTAAGGACTGCGGGAAATTAGATGCCGGAATAGTATTTGTGAGAGAGCAGATAGATAATGTGAGAGAGACGAGAGATAAAAGGGAGCGCTTAGCTCCTATCCCGGCATCTAATTTTACGGCGGCTCAGCGAGCGTACTCGCTTTTATAAATATATCACGCACACCTGCGGTCCTCTATAAACTTTGTGGTAAAAAAATCTTGAAAGAGAACTGATTGCCCTTGAAAATGAGCCTAGCACGAAGTCACTAACCCTATCAGTTGCCCTTCTACCGGGCAAAAAGCGTTTACCCCCCTCCCTCCCTTCCCGCTTATCGGATCGAGTCCCTATAGGGCTCAATTCAAAGAGAAAAAAATTCCACAACCGATGGTGCATATAAATTTTTTCCCACTTTACTCTTTCGTTACGAGAATCGAAAAATAAAATTTGCAAAATCCGAAATTCGGTCGCCATTTGTCCGTTTTCGCGAAAACCATCACCTCCTTAATACATCCTGTAGCAGTATCCTCATGAAAGAGTTTGCCATTTTGCTGACCCGGATTGGTCAAGAATTAAAAAAGTTACCTCGACTCAAAAATTAATCAGTGTTTGCCCTCCCTCTCCCCCCCAAATTAAACTAGTGGGTTGAAATTTGGATACAATGCTTGGGTCATGACTATCTATCGGAGGAAAAAAAATCAAGTCTCGGAGTCACTTTCTTCCATGCGAAAAACGCGAACACGGGTCTAGGTGTGTTCTCGCCGCGGCGAAAATCCATATACTTTCAAATCGCAATATCTCAAGAACCGCTAGACCGATTTGGACGGGTTAAAATTCAGATTATGCGTTTTCGCCAGCACTTTATTTTATATATAGCAGTCATTTCGATCCGAAGAAACCTCAGCGAGCTACGTGCGAAAAACCGATTTTCCATATCTTTATAAGTTAATTTACCCCCCCTCCACACCTTCCTTAGCTTTCATATAGTGATCACGTGAAAGAGGGACCTCTAATCTATGAAATTACAAAAAAATATTCGAAAAGAGCGACTTCGTTTTCAAAACCAGATCTACTCCATTAGAAGTTCAATATCAGTTCATTAAAAATAAGTTGATTGAATAAAATGGAGGTTCACCCATTCAAATTAAAGTCGGCGCCCAAATTGAACCATTTTTTCGCATATTTACTGTCACAACTTAATAATGTTTTGAGGAAAAAATTCATCAGAAAAAAGTTGTAGCTGATAACAAAAAAAAACAAAATATACATCGGATGAAAAAGTTTTAAAAAAGCTAACGAAATTTTCAATAATTTACGTTTTTTTCTACGATAAAAATTGGACGATTTATCCCACTTTTTCTCATATCTACAATAGCGCCTCTTAAATAATTAACCTTGAACCCATATTAGACTATTTATATTCCAAACTTACACAGGTATGAGTCTGGCTCGGATATGAGGCGCATAGCTCGGGTTTTTCAAAAGCGCTACTACATAATGCAGTTTCTTGTTCGAGTATGGGCCCTTTGGCGTCGTTCCACACAAATCTGGCCAGCTCGTGCCCACTATCGATGTGGAAATTTGACGTTAATGTTTTATCTGCTTCCCATTCATTGGACAGCCTATAAAATATTAAGCAATATAGACAAGAATACGGCGAATTATTTAAGAATATTAAAAAATTAACTATCTGAGATTTCCTAAATCTAATAAGAAATCTAATAATCTAATAAGTTGCCATTGTATATAGATTATATAGTAGTATCGCCTTACGGACTTTTATCAGTAGGATTATGTGAACGCACTGGAGATGGCAGCACTCCAAGTGAACACAAGTCATGTCTTTAGGTCATGTCGTTGCTTGAGTGAAATTATAATTTGAAATCTTCTTTTTCATTTCTGCTTGTCTTTTGTTAATGTGTTATTTAGTTACAACGAAAGGGAATTGGAAGACGTATAAAATTGAAGGCCTAAAATATCCCGAGAAACCAGGGTTGCCAATTTGTGAGTATTTTACTAGTCTGTAAGTAATTTTGTGAGTAAAGGGCAATTGTGAATTGTAATCAAAAGGTCTATACTATCGATAATGGTAATTATGAAAAATTCTAATCTGTTAATTTATTAAACCCGTTTAAGTTTTAACACTAAAATTTGGAATAAAAAGGACTAAGACTAGAGAGTCAATGTTAAATCGAAATATTTTTTTCTTAAAGTATATTTTTTGCAATATTTTGTTTATAATATGGATATTATATGATTGTTTTAGTTAATTTTAAAAGTATAAAATAATTAATTTTGTATTTATTAGTATTTTATTTTCTAGTAAAATGAATAAATTATTATATGTTGTTGTTTGATACTAAACAACTTTAATCTTTTTTATCTGATGCTGGTTAGACAGATATTAGCTTATTATATTAAAAAAAACTGTCTTGCTATTGATATTTTAAAGTTGTGAGTAATCCACCAAAGTTTGGCAACGTTGTCATCAAGAACTCTAGACGCACCAAGACAACCTGAGTTTCAGTGGAATTTTCCAGTTTATAGGGGTTAATAAATAGTTTTGAATAGATTTTCATTGTTAATTGAAGGTCACCAGAATCTGATGCCCTGCCAATAATAAAAACTAATCAATAAGTTTTCGTTGGTTTTGAATGATGTTTGTAGACCAAGTCCAAACTGATTCATAATTCATAAAAAAATTCTTAGCAGTATATGGATGGTCGGAAAATGTAGGGAAAATTATAAGTAAATTAGAAAAAATAAATTGGACAAATTAAAAGTTCTGGAAGGGAGTGGGGGTAGCAAAATATACAACTTGAGGGTTGGATATTGGTTTTTACGATTTGTGGCTGAAACATGCATCCTATCGAAAAAAGTTTAATGTAACATTTGTAGATAATTAAAAAATGTAAAACTTTTGTATTAATCATTTTTCAACATAACTTCAAAATTATTGAGAAAATCGTTCAAAACTGCTTTTTTAGTTTTTAATTTTTATCTCCCCCAAAAATAATTTTTTTCATGAAACTTTGCGAAAACATTCTTCTTTGTGTTTTAAATAAGCTGTAATTTTTTCAATGCAAAATATTTATTTTTCGATTTTTTACGAATTTAAATTAAAAAAGCCTAATTTTCAATCGAAAAAGTTCACTACCAAATTATCAATTTTTTAACTTTATCAGTGCTCATTTCTTTTCAAGTTTTCGAAACTGTAAAATTTTAAAAACACACTTTTAAGTGTTGCGAAGTGAGAATTTTAGAAATTATAACTTCCGGTCAAATTTTCTATGAGCAAAAAAAAACTAATAGCTTCCTGAGAATAAAATTCTTTTTTTACATTTTAGGCAAAGATACTTTTGTTTTTTTCCGAACTATTTGGCGCGCGCGCGTAGAGTTTTCTAAGTCGTTTTCATATTTTTAATAATCTAGGTAAATAATTAATAATAAATAATAATTAGTAAACTTTTTTTGCTCTTTCACGTGGTGCTATTAGTTTCTCGATTTTTTTTTAAATATTCGGGATATCGGTAACGCAAAAACCGATTTTGTTTTCGAAATTGTAAATTTAAGCATACACTTTAGAGCAGCAAAGATTTTTTGTTATGCCTTTATTAATTTAATATATATCTTCAATTTCATAAAAATCAGTGAGAATTTTAGAAATTATAACTTCCGGTCAAATTTTCTATGAGAAAAAAAATTAAAAACTTAGATTTTAGGCAAAGATACTTTAGTTTTTTCCGAATATTTCTGAATATTTGTATTTTTGTATTTTTAGAATACGCTTTTTCTTATATTTAATAATTTTTTATAGTAATAAATTTGTTTTAAATAACTTACAATATAAATGTAAGTAAAATTTTCGACTGTTTCACACGTGGTGCTATTGGTTTCTCGATTTTTTTTTATTTTTCGAGATATTAGATAACGCAAAAACCAAATTTTCGATTTTGTTTCGAAATTGTAAACTTAAGCATATGCTGCCCATGTACAGTATAAAGTGTATTTTAAACTCGATTTAAAAAAAAATAATTTCTAATTTATATAAATAAATAATCACTATTTTTAAAATAAAAATTTATATTCTTCCATATTTCAATATGATGCTCAAAATTCTAAACAGAATTGATATAGCGCATCATATCATAAATTTTATCCTTATTAGTAAATAAAGATGACTAATCACACAGTTTTGTAGAAAATCCTGACTGAATTTTGAAAATGAAATATCTGTTCAACAGATGTTTATTATTAAATACGTAACTGCAATATTACAAACAACTTTAATAGCTGAAGGAACTACTTGGTAAAGGCCATGTGAAAGAAGATACAGAGGGAGTATCTGTACAGCATTAGAAATTGATAACTTCATATAGAACGTCAATAGATGCCGCTCGAGACTGCATCAGACACTTTTAACTAGAGCTGGATACTACTATATAATCTGACAACGCTGTACATCTTAAATGCTTAATTTGTGGGATAAATTTTTTTTTAATAATTTGAACAACTTGCTCTTTAAGAAAGTAATATTTTGTCAAACTTTTACCTCCCTTATTCCTCATTTTATTATGTAACTGCCCAGATTTACTATTAGGTTACAATCATACTTACATATGTATCTACATATAGAAAAACAGATAAATACAAATTTACACTATTTTAATGAAAATAAGTACTCACTTAACAAGCAAAGGAAGACTTATGGCAAAACCTGAAGCTAAATTAGGATATTTAAAAAATTGTGGATTCTCATAAAAAGCAAAATGATGTATGATAGTAGCTGTATCATCGTGCAAGGCGCTGCCAAACCAAATTTCCTAAAAAATAAATAAATACGAGGGTAACGTTAAAAAATTATATAAACTAATCTACTAATATTAGATCCACGTCATAAAGCACAAACTTTTTCCTTCAGGTTCATATTTACAAAATCCGATATTACGATAATTTTAGCGAAAAGGTCATAGACAATCAAATCGAATTATTAACGAAATCAGCCCTCCAAAGATTCCGAAAATTTTGGTATAGATGTAATAGCTTTCTTCCAAACATTTAGTAGCAAAAACCCAGTCCCAGTCGATGAAAATTCTCGGAATATGAAATTACAAAATATTTATCTGAAGGAAGGGCTGATTGTTCAGAAAATGCATTAAAATTGTGAAAGAGTCATGAGACTACATTTCCAATACTATCGAAAATCAGAGGGGCAATGCCCCTCCCCCCCAATGTGCGACAATCAGAGGATATTTCTCATATCTGCGTAAACCAAATTTTAATGTTTTTAAATTTTTTTTGTAGATTCTAGATCCATTTATATCCTAAAAAAATCACTTTTTTCCTCAAAAATGGCCCAAACATTTTTTTTTTGGTAATTTTGACATTGTCAATCGTTTCTTATACAAAATTTATTCTGCGTAAACCAAATTTAAATTTTTTTGATTTTTTTCTTGTAAATTCTAGGTACATTTATATCTCAAAAAACTCATTTTTTCCCTCAAAAATGACCCAAACATTTTTCTTCGGTAATTTTGACATTGCCAATCGTTTCTTAGGCAAAATTCAATCTGCGTAAACCAAATTTTAATTTTTTTGAATTTTTTTGTAGATTCTAGGTCCATTTATATCCTAAAACACTCACTTTTTCCTTCAAACATGGCCCAAACATTTTTTTTCGGTAATTTTGACATTGCTAATCGTTTCTTATACAAAATTCATTCTGTGTAAACCAAATTTTAAATTTTTTGAATTTTTTTTGTAGATTGTAGGTCCATTTATATCCTAAAAAACTCACTTATTCCCTCAAAAATGGCCCGAAATATTTTTTTTCGGTAATTTTGACATTGCCAATCATTTCTTACACAAAATGCGTAAACCAAATTTAAATTTTTTTGAATTTTTTTGTAGATTCTAGATCCATTTATATCCTAAACAATTCACTTTTTTCCTCAAAAATGGTCCAAACATTTTTTTTCGGTAATTTTGACATTGCCAATCGTTTCTTATACAAAATTCATTCTGCGTAAACCAAATTTAAATTTTGTTGATTTTTTTCTTGTAAAAATGGCCCAAATATTTTTTTTCGGTAATTTTGACATTGCCAATCGTTTCTTATACAAAATTCATTCTGCGTAAACCAAATTTAAATTTTGTTCATTTTTTTCTTGTAAATTCTAGGTACATTTATATCCCAAAAAACTCATTTTTTCCCTCAAAAATGGCCCAAACATTTTTCTTCGGTAATTTTGACATTGCCAATCGTTTCTTATACAAAATTCATTCTACGTAAACCAAATTTTAATTTTTTTGAATTTCTTTTTAAGATTCTAGGTCCATTTATATTCTAAAAAACTCAATTTTTCCCTCAAAAATGGCCCAAACATTTTTTTTTCGGTAATTTTGACATTACCAATCGTTTCTTATACAAAATTCATTCGGCGTAAACCAAATTTTATTTTTTTTTAATTTTTTGTAGATTCTAGGTCCATTTATATACTAAAAAATTCACTTTTTCCCTCAAAAATGGCCCAATCATTTTTTCAGTAATTTTGACATTGCCAATCGTTTCTTAGACAAAATTCATTCTGCGTAAACCAAATTTTAATTTTTTTGAATTTTTTTGTAGATTCTAGGTCCATTTATATCCTAAAAAACTCACTTTTTCCCTCAAAAATGGCCCAAACATTTTTTTCGGTAATTTTGACATTGCCAATCGTTTCTTATACAAAATTCATTCTGCGTAAAACAAATTTTAATTTTTTTGTAGATTCTAGGTCCATTTATATCCTAAAAAACTCACTTTTTACCTCAAAAATGGCCCAAACATTTTTTTTCGGTAATTTTGATATTCCCAATCGTTTCTTATACAAAATTCATTCTGCGTAAACCAAATTTTAATTTTTTTGTAGATTCTAGGTCCATTTATATCCTAAAAAACTCACTTTTTCCTCAAAAATGGCCCAAACATTTTTTTTTGGTAATTTTGACATTGCCAATCGTTTCTTATACAAAATTTATTCTGCGTAAACCAAATTTAAATTTTTTTGATTTTTTTCTTGTAAATTCTAGGTACATTTATATCTCAAAAAACTCATTTTTTCCCTCAAAAATGACCCAAACATTTTTCTTCGGTAATTTTGACATTGCCAATCGTTTCTTAGGCAAAATTCAATCTGCGTAAACCAAATTTTAATTTTTTTGAATTTTTTTGTAGATTCTAGGTCCATTTATATCCTAAAACACTCACTTTTTCCTTCAAACATGGCCCAAACATTTTTTTTCGGTAATTTTGACATTGCTAATCGTTTCTTATACAAAATTCATTCTGTGTAAACCAAATTTTAAATTTTTTGAATTTTTTTTGTAGATTGTAGGTCCATTTATATCCTAAAAAACTCACTTATTCCCTCAAAAATGGCCCGAAATATTTTTTTTCGGTAATTTTGACATTGCCAATCATTTCTTACACAAAATTCATTCTGCGTAAACCAAATTTAAATTTTTTTGAATTTTTTTGTAGATTCTAGATCCATTTATATCCTAAACAATTCACTTTTTTCCTCAAAAATGGTCCAAACATTTTTTTTCGGTAATTTTGACATTGCCAATCGTTTCTTATACAAAATTCATTTTGCGTAAACCAAATTTAAATTTTGTTCATTTTTTTCTTGTAAATTCTAGGTACATTTATATCCCAAAAAACTCATTTTTTCCCTCAAAAATGGCCCAAACATTTTCCTTCGGTAATTTTGACATTGCCAATCGTTTCTTATACAAAATTCATTCTACGTAAACCAAATTTTAATTTTTTTGAATTTCTTTTTAAGATTCTAGGTCCATTTATATCCTAAAAAACTCAATTTTTCCCTCAAAAATGGCCCAAACATTTTTTTTTCGGTAATTTTGACATTACCAATCGTTTCTTATACAAAATTAATTCGGCGTAAACCAAATTTTATTTTTTTTTAATTTTTTTTGTAGATTCTAGGTCCATTTATATACTAAAAAATTCACTTTTTCCCTCAAAAATGGCCCAATCATTTTTTCAGTAATTTTGACATTGCCAATCGTTTCTTATACAAAATTCATTCTGTGTAAACCAAATTTTAAATTTTTTGAATTTTTTTTGTAGATTGTAGGTCCATTTATATCCTAAAAAACTCACTTATTCCCTCAAAAATGGCCCGAAATATTTTTTTTCGGTAATTTTGACATTGCCAATCATTTCTTACACAAAATGCGTAAACCAAATTTAAATTTTTTTGAATTTTTTTGTAGATTCTAGATCCATTTATATCCTAAACAATTCACTTTTTCCCTCAAAAATGGCCCAATCATTTTTTCAGTAATTTTGACATTGCTAATCGTTTCTTATACAAAATTCATTCTGTGTAAACCAAATTTTAAATTTTTTGAATTTTTTTTGTAGATTGTAGGTCCATTTATATCCTAAAAAACTCACTTATTCCCTCAAAAATGGCCCGAAATATTTTTTTTCGGTAATTTTGACATTGCCAATCATTTCTTACACAAAATGCGTAAACCAAATTTAAATTTTTTTGAATTTTTTTGTAGATTCTAGATCCATTTATATCCTAAACAATTCACTTTTTTCCTCAAAAATGGTCCAAACATTTTTTTTCGGTAATTTTGACATTGCCAATCGTTTCTTATACAAAATTCATTCTGCGTAAACCAAATTTAAATTTTGTTGATTTTTTTCTTGTAAAAATGGCCCAAATATTTTTTTTCGGTAATTTTGACATTGCCAATCGTTTCTTATACAAAATTCATTCTGCGTAAACCAAATTTAAATTTTGTTCATTTTTTTCTTGTAAATTCTAGGTACATTTATATCCCAAAAAACTCATTTTTTCCCTCAAAAATGGCCCAAACATTTTTCTTCGGTAATTTTGACATTGCCAATCGTTTCTTATACAAAATTCATTCTACGTAAACCAAATTTTAATTTTTTTGAATTTCTTTTTAAGATTCTAGGTCCATTTATATTCTAAAAAACTCAATTTTTCCCTCAAAAATGGCCCAAACATTTTTTTTTCGGTAATTTTGACATTACCAATCGTTTCTTATACAAAATTCATTCGGCGTAAACCAAATTTTATTTTTTTTTAATTTTTTGTAGATTCTAGGTCCATTTATATACTAAAAAATTCACTTTTTCCCTCAAAAATGGCCCAATCATTTTTTCAGTAATTTTGACATTGCCAATCGTTTCTTAGACAAAATTCATTCTGCGTAAACCAAATTTTAATTTTTTTGAATTTTTTTGTAGATTCTAGGTCCATTTATATCCTAAAAAACTCACTTTTTCCCTCAAAAATGGCCCAAACATTTTTTTCGGTAATTTTGACATTGCCAATCGTTTCTTATACAAAATTCATTCTGCGTAAAACAAATTTTAATTTTTTTGTAGATTCTAGGTCCATTTATATCCTAAAAAACTCACTTTTTACCTCAAAAATGGCCCAAACATTTTTTTTCGGTAATTTTGATATTCCCAATCGTTTCTTATACAAAATTCATTCTGCGTAAACCAAATTTTAATTTTTTTGTAGATTCTAGGTCCATTTATATCCTAAAAAACTCACTTTTTCCTCAAAAATGGCCCAAACATTTTTTTTTGGTAATTTTGACATTGCCAATCGTTTCTTATACAAAATTTATTCTGCGTAAACCAAATTTAAATTTTTTTGATTTTTTTCTTGTAAATTCTAGGTACATTTATATCTCAAAAAACTCATTTTTTCCCTCAAAAATGACCCAAACATTTTTCTTCGGTAATTTTGACATTGCCAATCGTTTCTTAGGCAAAATTCAATCTGCGTAAACCAAATTTTAATTTTTTTGAATTTTTTTGTAGATTCTAGGTCCATTTATATCCTAAAACACTCACTTTTTCCTTCAAACATGGCCCAAACATTTTTTTTCGGTAATTTTGACATTGCTAATCGTTTCTTATACAAAATTCATTCTGTGTAAACCAAATTTTAAATTTTTTGAATTTTTTTTGTAGATTGTAGGTCCATTTATATCCTAAAAAACTCACTTATTCCCTCAAAAATGGCCCGAAATATTTTTTTTCGGTAATTTTGACATTGCCAATCATTTCTTACACAAAATTCATTCTGCGTAAACCAAATTTAAATTTTTTTGAATTTTTTTGTAGATTCTAGATCCATTTATATCCTAAACAATTCACTTTTTTCCTCAAAAATGGTCCAAACATTTTTTTTCGGTAATTTTGACATTGCCAATCGTTTCTTATACAAAATTCATTTTGCGTAAACCAAATTTAAATTTTGTTCATTTTTTTCTTGTAAATTCTAGGTACATTTATATCCCAAAAAACTCATTTTTTCCCTCAAAAATGGCCCAAACATTTTCCTTCGGTAATTTTGACATTGCCAATCGTTTCTTATACAAAATTCATTCTACGTAAACCAAATTTTAATTTTTTTGAATTTCTTTTTAAGATTCTAGGTCCATTTATATCCTAAAAAACTCAATTTTTCCCTCAAAAATGGCCCAAACATTTTTTTTTCGGTAATTTTGACATTACCAATCGTTTCTTATACAAAATTAATTCGGCGTAAACCAAATTTTATTTTTTTTTAATTTTTTTTGTAGATTCTAGGTCCATTTATATACTAAAAAATTCACTTTTTCCCTCAAAAATGGCCCAATCATTTTTTCAGTAATTTTGACATTGCCAATCGTTTCTTAGACAAAATTCATTCTGCGTAAACCAAATTGTAATTTTTTTGAATTTTTTTGTAGATTCTAGGTCCATTTATATCCTAAAAAACTCACTTTTTACCTCAAAAATGGCCCAAACATTTTTTTTCGGTAATTTTGATATTCCCAATCGTTTCTTATACAAAATTCATTCTACGTAAACCAAATTTTAATTTTTTTGAATTTCTTTTTAAGATTCTAGGTCCATTTATATTCTAAAAAACTCAATTTTTCCCTCAAAAATGGCCCAAACATTTTTTTTTCGGTAATTTTGACATTACCAATCGTTTCTTATACAAAATTCATTCGGCGTAAACCAAATTTTATTTTTTTTTAATTTTTTTTGTAGATTCTAGGTCCATTTATATACTAAAAAATTCACTTTTTCCCTCAAAAATGGCCCAATCATTTTTTCAGTAATTTTGACATTGCCAATCGGTTCTTAGACAAAATTCATTCTGCGTAAACCAAATTTTAATTTTTTTGAATTTTTTTGTAGATTCTAGGTCCATTTATATACTAAAAAATTCACTTTTTCCCTCAAAAATGGCCCAATCATTTTTTCAGTAATTTTGACATTGCCAATCGTTTCTTAGACAAAACTCATTCTGCGTAAACCAAATTGTAATTTTTTTGAATTTTTTTGTAGATTCTAGGTCCATTTATATCCTAAAGAACTCACTTTTTACCTCAAAAATGGCCCAAACATTTTTTTTCGGTAATTTTGATATTCCCAATCGTTTCTTATACAAAATTCATTCGGCGTAAACCAAATTTTATTTTTTTTTAATTTTTTTTGTAGATTCTAGGTCCATTTATATACTAAAAAATTCACTTTTTCCCTCAAAAATGGCCCAATCATTTTTTCAGTAATTTTGACATTGCCAATCGTTTCTTAGACAAAATTCATTCTGCGTAAACCAAATTGTAATTTTTTTGAATTTTTTTGTAGATTCTAGGTCCATTTATATGGGGCCATCCCAAAATATTAAACTTCTTTTATCCCCAAATCTCTGGGCTGGAGCCGCCCTTGTCTAAAATGGCTAGAGATTTTCTAGCGTCAATAGAGAGGATTTTTTCCAGAGCTCCTCTCACAATTACCAAAGGAAGGAATAAACTAAATGATGAATCTGTTAGATGTTTAATGTCATTAAATTGATAGATAAATAATAGTTTAACAGACCGATGCAAATGCTGAATTTTTTTCAAAACACTTAATTCTACGGTATTACAAGAAGAATGGAATTTTTGTTTTTATAAATGTTTTATCATAGGGATAAATGGTGAATATTTTGAAAAACAGATTGTGTAAAAAATGAATTTTATAATTATCATACCTGAGAGCTATCATATTTATCAAAAACTTCTAACAGTTTTTTTAGTTTTACCGACGTACAATCTTGTACGAAAAAAATCCAGGATGCATTGTGTCGATGTAAATCCACCAAATACGAGAAAAGTGGAAAAAATGTCCAATCGGCTTTGTCAGGAAAGTCTTTATTGGAAATGTGGACCACAGGTTGTTTCTGGAAAAAAATATTAAAACACAATTGCGATTATACTTATCAATAGATGATCAGTAGCATCAATAATAAACTGCGATATAAATTATTATAGGATAGCGTTATTTTAAATCAACCTATAAATATTAAAGTTTCGCAGACATGAAAAATCCAAAGGAACGTGAAGGAAAAGCGTGTAACTGCGGGTAAAATCGACTTGTTTTATAAACTTGAAACTCCATTTCGAAGTATAATTTATTCAAGACGCCATTTTCCATTTTCCCGCCTCTTACACCCTCCACTGAACCATAATCGACTCGTTACGGGTACGAAAATACAAATTTTTATTGAGAACTATTTTTGTAAATTAGTTTATAGTCCCGTATACAATATACAATTAAAATAAAACCAGGAAAGTCTAAAAAATTTGCAATAAATTACCTAAAGATTTTTTCACACGAGAGCTGGCAATTTAACGAAAAAAACTGCCTATGAGAAAATTACGAGTCCGTAGGACGAGTAATTTTTTCTGGCAAATGTCAAGTTTACTTCGACTCAAAAAAAAGCTAGAGTGTAATTCGGTAAGACGATTTAATGAATATGTAAATCAATAAATTAAAAAATGAGATGTAAATTAGTTTATTTAATTTAACGGAAAAGTACAATTGTTAAAAACACAATTATTAAAAATAGCTTGATTTTCAGAACTTTCGTGTCTTTTGTTAATATTTTGCTGCATGCTAGTATTTTGAGCGGTGGTAGTAACTGTTTCCTGGATGGTAGTACGAATGGAACCAATGATTTCTCTATGATGTTCTTCATCTAACTGAAGGTACGGTTTTAATGACGATGTCCCGTAATTTTCACATGTTTTTGTTCACCTATACCACTCATGGACAATTCAGTTACGGCGGCAGCTCGATTAGAATGGTTCCATTTAGATATTTCGTTTATCCCAATAGGAGAATTCTTATACCATCCTTTCGAATTTGTTTTTTGCCAGAAAGGATTTGGAGTTTAAAGTGATTTGAACAACTTTGCAGCGGTTTCCCGGTACAGCCTTGTTTTGCTGACCTTTTAAACCCTGTTTGATTTTTTGATTTCAATAATGTGGACTGTATATGTAGGACTTCCAAGAATTCTTTTCCCCGTCTCTCCAGTATTACCAATAAAACATCAGGAATTTCATAACACCTTTTATTTAACTTTCTTTAACGAAGAACAAGAACAACACATAAAAACATGTACTATAATTTAATTATAACTAACTAGTGTGATACCTCAACTAGTTGAGCAATTCACTGAAGTGAATGTTTAAAAAAATGAATTTGGAAATTTAAGTTGAAAATATTCGATCGCATCGATTTTGTGCGATCCGAACAGTACGAGATGTGAGTGAAGACTAAATTACGATGTTAACTATACGAGATGTTGAGCGATACTGATTTAAATTGATTTGAAAATTTGCTAATGATCGATCGCCGCGATTTGAGCGATCTGGACTGAACGAAGTGAACTAGACGAGAGTTGAGTGAAAACTAATTACGATGTTAACTAGACGAGAGGCTGAGCGATACTAAATAAGATTACGAACACGCGCTGCTTTCCGGTAGCAAAACGAAGCATCAAGAGACCAAAAGCTGGATAAAAAAATTGTTTTTCGCTTGGCTAATATTCTAACGTTCTAACGGTCGAACTCAAGGTTGAGTGTCTATAGTTTATTCAACGTAAAGAAAAGTAAAGTAAATAGCATGGTCTAGGCGTGACTCGGCAAAGAACCGCTACGATTGGTTGGTTTGCGGAGTGCGAGTCTGTTCAGGTATGGACTTGCCTCGCTATACTTATGGGTTTGGTAGGGGATACTATTGTATCATTATTATTATTACGATCTATTGATATTGTTCGTTAGTGTGTTAGTGTGATTATAATAAGAACTTTTGTGTATTTTCGTTTAGTTATATATGATTTTTTTTTAATTTGTGTCGAGTTTATGTGTTAAGCAACTATTCTATTTTTCGAACAATTAGATTTTTTTGTTTGAAACGATTCAAAGGGATTTGAGTGGTAAGTTTTTCTAAAATAAATATTGCTTGATTAATATATTGCAACAGAGACATTTTAGAAAAAGGTATCCCTTTTAAAAACTACTTGATATTTTTTATTAGAAATAAATTTAATACACAAGGCTGCTTATAAGGTTTAAAAAATATCAAGGTTTAAGCAGCCTAAGTTTATTATTATTGAGTAGGTATATCGTGAAAATTTCACAAAAATCGGACTAAAAATAAAGGCTCAGGATGCTTTTAAAATGTTTCTCAAGGTACACGGTTAATAAGCCGAAAATTAGTATTTTTGTTTGGCTTCTAGTTTCTCGATCATTTTCTTTCAAATTTGGTTCTGATTCTGAAAACATCTTTCACTTTTCAGAAGAAAGTAAAAATTATTAATCATGTCTGAGACAGACAGTGCCGATGAAATTGCTTATAGCCCCACAAGAAAGCGATCAAAAAAAAGCCATCTGACTTTGGAAACTAAAGAAATAATACTAAATGTGCATAAACATGAATTAAAACTGAATCCCTCACTACCATTGGTCCATATGAACAATAAGGTAGCAGAGATTGTGGGCGTCAGTAATAGTAGTGTTTTCAAAGTTATAAAAGAACATAAAACTACAGGGACATTATGTGGACCAAAAGAACAGAGAGATCGTACAAGTACCCTGGACTGTGTTGACGATTTCGACAGAAATGCGATAAGACGACAAGTGCACCATTTTTTTTTTTAAATGAAATTCCTACTATAGACAAAGTGTTAAAGGCAGTAAACGATGACATGGACCTGCCAAATTTTAAACGCACTACTTTTTATAAGTTATTAAAGGAACTTAACTTCAAATTTAAAAAGCGTGGAAGAAATAGTCTTCTGCTGGACAGAGACGAGATTATATTATGGCGCAGAGATTACTTAAAAAAAATTAGAGCATATAGGAATGAAAAACGCCCAATTTACTACCTTGATGAGACCTGGCTAAATGCTGGTCATACCAAATCAAAAGTATGGGTTGATGATACTGTGACGTCATCTAGACAAGCATTTCTAAATGGGCTTTCCACAGGTTTAAAAAATCCTTCAGGTAATGGATTTTTTATATTAAAAATCTATACCAAAAATATGTATTTTTAACTTGCGACATTTTTAGGAAAAGGAAAACGATTAATAATTTGCAATATGGGAAATGAAAAAGGATTTGTTCCTGATGGTCTCTGGGCTTTTGAGTCAAACAAAACTGGAGACTACCATGAGGAAATGGACGGAAAATCGTTTGAAAATTGGTTTTTAAACATACTGCCCAAGTTGGAAGAAAATTCCATAATTGTACTGGACAATGCTCCGTATCACTCGCGTAAACTGGAAAAACTACCAACAACTGCTTTCAGAAAATCTGCAATTCAAGATTGGCTGCGCTCAAAAAATATTCCTTTTGAAGAGTCAATACTAAAAGTTGAACTGTTAGCAATAGTTAAACAACACAAAAAACAGTATGATAAATACATAGTAGATGAAATGGCCAAAAGTCATAATAAAACCGTGTTAAGGCTGCCACCGTACCACTGCGAGCTCAACCCTATAGAGCTGGTGTGGGCAGATATGAAAAATTATGTTGCTGCAAGAAATACTTCTTTTAAGTTTTCGGATGTTAAGAACCTCTTTAACGAAGCTGTATCAACAATTACTGCAGAAAAGTGGGAAAAATGTGTCCAGCATGTAGTACAAGAAGTAGAACCAAACATGTGGAAATTGGATAATATAATTGAAGTACAAGTGGAACCCCTTATAATAAATGTCGGCGATGCTGATGACAGTAGCACTTCGAGCTCTTCAGATTAAATTTTTATGTACTTTTATGTTATTAATTTATTATATTGGTACCTAAGTAGGTATGATTCAAAATTGTTATTTATTATGGATAAGGAATTCTTGCTTACGACGTACCTATTCTGATTGCGGCCCTGTCTAATGTACTGCCAGATATCAGATCACGTTTTGACGGCGTGATCTACTTTTCTTTAAGTTGAATAGACTTTAGACTGTTTTTTCATTGTTATTTCGGCTTGTGCGAGGTGGCATGTTTCCACGGCGTTGCCGGATTTATGCAATGCTAATAATCGTTATGCAAATTACGATTTATGTTCAATTTTTGATTGAAAATTGAACAGAGTTAAAAAAAACTTTTCACATGTGATATGGTTTTCCCGTCTTCCCATAATTTGTTTAAACAATCTTACTGGATAAACACAATCTTCTGCAGTGTTTGCTACCAACCATTTACTGTCGGCTAACTTCTGATTTCCCCCTTGTGCTGTCTTCGAAAACACTGGGTTATATTCAACTCTTCCGGTCTCTCTTCCACGGTTGTCTGTATCGATTTTAAAATAGAATACCTTACAATTTGCTGCTTCTCCACCTCTCCAAGCCAATTCATACGCAGCAATGTGATAAAATTTTCTTTGGAGACCTACAGGTCCTTCTTCACTCCAGGACAGTGCCATTTCAAAAATTTCTCGTTTTGTGAGAGCATTAGAACTCACCTTCCTTTTTTCTGGGATGGCTTGTAAAATTTTGCGTTTTGTGTCCCGTGCATTTCTCGCTTTCTTAAATTGTATGTCCGTAAACGGATTAAAAATTCTTTTATAATCTTTAAAGTACTTCTCTTGTAACATTTTTGCTGAAGTGTTCCAAATCGTGTTTACTGCACTCTCTTTATAATCTTATCCATTGTTCTTCTTCATGTTGAATGCCCAGTCACATAAAATAGAAGCTAACTCTTCACTGGAAGTTTCTGCAAAGAGTTCATCTTTTTTTTCCAAACAAAACATCGCATTTTGTCGCCAAATTGATGTACTTGAATTCACAGTATTGCGAAGACTCTCCAAATCGCGACATTTCCACAAATGAAAACTTTTCTGACAACGCAAGTTTGAGAAAAAGTTAGATTCCGTTATTGTCGCTGGAAAAGTTAGGGTAAACTTTTTTCGCTGTCATAATGACAAAATCACGCGGCTTATGGGATTGTTTATACACGAATTATTAGCAGAGGAAAGTAATATAACAAATCAACAAGATTAGTTTTGGTTTATTTCTTTGTTAAGAAAATGCTATGTATAATTATTATTTTTTCCTGGATTGTAATTGCAATTCCGAAGAATTATAACCTAATGAAAACTACTTTTGTGTTATACCAGAAAAACCTCGAAAACTTTTATGAAGCGCATGCACGCGCTGATTAACTACCAATGCGTGATATTGGCTACAACAAGTATGTACTACTTAGTCTAGTGTGTCAAAGCAAAGAAAGGATCTTTTCCCTAAACTTGAATAATATCAACTTATTTCAATTTCCACGAATTTATTGAGTGGCTAGGTAAAGAAAGATGCAGAAGACACCAATATAAGTAGAAGTAGAAAAGAACTCCAACAAGCGATCAAAATATTGGAAGAAACTGCAAAGAAAGAGGTTTAGAAGTAAATGAAGAAAAAACTAAGTATATGAAACGGACAGATGAAAATTTTATGAGAGGAAATAGTTTTAGATCAACGACAAATACTGCAAAATATATAACTTTGAAGAAGTCGATCAGTTTGTCTACTTGGGAGCAATATTTACAAGAAAGCCTGGTACGCAATTTCAATTTATTATTATGGTTTGTTTTCTATGCATTTATTAAAACAACTTCAACCCTGTTTCCCTCCCGCCGTCGGCGACCGTCTAAATTGATTATAGAGACCATTTGTTTTCAACTGCTTCAGATGGCGATTAAGATTAAAACGAAAAACTATCAGCAATTACACTTTATTCGTTCCTGATTGATATAAAAGTTTCAAAACGACCATTTTGTATTCTGCGTTTATTTTACTTTCAACAGGGCACAAAGTTGATTTTTTTATCCAAATGATTCATATCTGTAAACTACTCAAAAGAGAAGAGTGAAATAAACAATCTGTTTAAGATAAAAAAGGACAAAATCGAAAACTGCTACTAAAATATACAGGGTGGAATTTTAAATACAATAGGTGGACAGGAAGTATAAAAATATAATCAAAAAGTACATTAGGCCGCCATATAACTTCGGTTTGAAAATGATACATCGAAAAATATAGAAGATACAAATTATATAGTCGGTATGTCTTCCAGTATTTATCAATGGAGTACTTCATTGGCTTAGTGATTACTTACAAAACCGAAAACAGCGAGTTCGCTATGGCGATCAAACATCTTCTGAAATGGGAAATGATACAGGAGTTCCGTAAGACAGTGTACTTGGTCAACTGCTATTTATATTAAACATTAACGATATACAGGGTGCGCCAATTATTTCCACTCGATCTCTAGCACCGAAACTAAAAGAGATATCAACAAGATTTTTTGTAGTGTCACTCGGACTACAATTTTAAAATATTTTGATGTATACAGGGTGGCTAATTTTTGTGGAATGAAAATTAATTTGGTTTTTTTAAATTGAACACCCTGTATACGATTATGTCTTCTGATTCTACTTAATATTAGATTTACGGTAGTTTTTTGTATTTGTAAATCCGACGCGGCGTTGACAAGTTATTCCTATTTTAAGCAGATTTAATGAAAAAACAGCATTTCAGAAATATTAGCACAAAAACCACATTTTCTAAAAAATTCCTCAAAAAAGCTACTATGATGTAAATGAAACATGCACCTATCACAACAATCACACAACATCTTCACCTGTTGCACAGGGTGTTTGCCGATGGCGTGCCAATAGTCTAGTTTTCAAATGGCAATAACTTAATTTTTTCAAATATTTTTCTTCAGTTAGAAGCTCTCCCTAATACGCATTAAAAAAATATAGGGTTTTGCACATCTAACTTTACTATTTACTTTAATAATTGACGTTAAGTGACAAACAACATATTTTACACAATTTTTAATAAGTACAAAATTTTACAAAGTTTAATCGTAAGAAAACTACAATAGTGAAAGTTAAAATTTATAGTAGGTGTTCAAAATGTCTTCTTCCATTTTCATTTATACATTTTCTTGCCCTTTTTTTCATTGATTTACGCACATCTCTTAGCATTGCAGGGGTCACCTATCTAAATGCTGCAGTAATTCTTTCTTTTGTGGTAACCTCTTCTTTGTAAACAATATTTTTAATAAAACCCCACAAGAAAAAATCGCAAGGTGTAAGGCAAGGCGATCTAGCAGGCCAATTTATAGGTCCTCCCCTTCCTATCCAACGATCCTGAAATTCCCTATTTAACCAATTGCGAACATCTAATAGGTAATGTGGTGTGGCACCATCTAATTGAAACCACATTCCGTTGCGATAATTTTGAGGCACATTTTCCAATAAGTTGCGAAAATCATGTTCTAAAAAATCTAAAAATATAGCTCCATTTACAGTTCCATCAAAGAAATAGAGACCTATTATTCCCGCCCACACATTCAAAGACCATCGATACTGTGATGTGGTTCTAAATAAATGTTCATTGTGGCACGAATAATAATGGAAGTTGTGTCTATTTACACAACCGTTCTTATGAAACGTGGCTTCGTCGGAGAATAAAACTTTGTTTAAAAAGTTACGCTCTGTATTTATCTTGTTTATTAACCATCTACAGTATTCCACTCTACGCGCGAAATCACGTGGTAACAATTCTTGGTGAAGCTGGATATGATAGGGGTGATATTTATTCTTTTTTATTATGCGTCTAATTGTGGTATTGGAAATATCTAACTAATTGCTTAATTGCCTTGTGCTTGTATTGGGATCTTCAACTATGCTGATCATTACCTTATATTCGTTGTCAATAGTAACAGCTGTAGTTTCACGTGAATGTTTTTCATATTTGACGGTTCCTGTTCTATCAAATCTATTCTTTAAATTCTCAAAAGTATTCTTTTGTGGATGACGTATTTCTGGGTATCTTTGACCCTACTAGCAAGAAACGCATTTTTTTGACATTCACCCAGTATCCATATCATATCAATATTTTCTTGAACACTGTAATTCTTATTAAAATCCATTTTTATACACAATACCGATTAAATATAGTAGACGTGATACAATACAAAATTTTATGTTGACAATTAATGCCATAACAAAATATACCTACTGTCATTTTCATAGGTAACTTGATTTCTTATTAAAAATTGTGTAAAATATGTTGTTTGTCACTTAACGTCAATTATTAAAGTAAATAGTAAAGTTAGATGTGCAAAACCCTATATTTTTTTAATGCGTATTAGGGAGAGCTTCTAACTGAAGAAAAATATACAGGGTGTCCCATTTGAAAAAATTAAGTTATTGCCATTTGAAAACTAGACTATTGGCACGCCATCGGCAAACACCCTGTGCAACAGGTGAAGATGTTGTGTGATTGTTGTGATGGGTGCATGTTTCATTTACATCATAGTAGCTTTTTTGAGGAATTTTTTAAAAAATGTGGTTTTTGTGCTAATATTTCTGAAGTGCTGTTTTTTCATTAAATCTGCTTAAAATAGGAATAACTTGTCAACGCCGCGTCGGATTTACAAATGCAAAAAACTACCGTAAATCTAATATTAAGTAGAATCAGAATCATAATCGTATACAGGGCGTTCAATTTAAAAAAACCAAATTAATTTTCATTCCACAAAAATTAGCCACCCTGTATACATCAAAATATTTTAAAATTGTAGTCCGAGTGACACTGTCTACCCCTACAAAAAATCTTGTTTATATCTCTTTTAGTTTCGGTGCTAGAGATCGAGTGGAAATAATTGGCGCACCCTGTAGAACTATTCATAAAATGCGACTTTATCAAGCTATTTATGACTGACTTAAATTTAGAAAAGGTCATTCAAAAAATGAATGATATCTTAAAAACTCTGAGTAAATATTTAGACAATAATAAATTAACACTAAATGTTTCAAAAACCCACAATGGTTACAACTAAATACAAATATAATTCATTGAATACAAATAATATACATAAATAATAGAAATTGTTACATCAGTGAAGTATTTGGGATTTTACTTAGATAATTTATTGACCTTTGAAGGCCACTTTGATTATATTTCCTCCAAAAAAAAAATATTAAAAAAACTTTATTTTTTTAGTAAAATAACTCAAAATTTATGTTAATACAAGAATCACTTTATAATACGATTTTTCAACCTCACTTTGATTATTGTGCATCCATTTTATACTTACTAAAACTCAATACATACTTCAAAAACTTCAAAACCGTGGAATGAGAATAATCCTAAGAATTAATCGTTAAGAAATATGTTCTATTCTCTAAAATGGTTTTCAGTAAACGATAGGTTATTTTATTTTTCCAAAATTTTGGTTTATAAAATTGTAAATCAGATGGATCCGGAATATTTGCATCAATATATTATTTCTCAGTAAAGATGTTCATTCACACAACACAAGAAATATTAATAACATATATATTTCGCGAACTTGCTATAAAAGTACAATGTTTTTTAAAGTTTTCTCAGACTTTAACAATCTAACCATAGATGTAAAAAATTCACAATCTCTCAGTGTCTTTAAAATAAAGATCAAAGAATTTATCAGTATCAGATAAAATTGTCCAATGGTAATAGTTTTTTTGTATTGTAGTATATTTTTAATATGTAATAACTTTAGTGTCGTATTATAAAATTCTATTTTTAATTCCTATTTTAATAATATTTGTAGAATAATTTTAACAAACTGTTTATTGTATTTTTTATTTCTTATACTGTGTAATTTATATCTTATATGTATATTATGGGTTCCTATTTAATAAATAAATCTATCTATATGTCTATCTAAAAACGATAGTAATTTGGTAAATTTTATCTGTACCTACTTTAGGATATATTTGTGCTTTATTCAATTTTTTTTTACAGAAAGTATTAACGAACTTGCTGATTAACTCAAAATTGTGCTTCGTAGTTATTATCCTTGAATATTGACGTCTGATTTACCCCAACTTACCTCATAAAGTAGTTTGGACTGTTCACATATATCTTGCGTTAAATTTTCCGCTAAGCCTAAATTATATTTGTTATTTTGGCTAATGATAACGACTACAACTTCATGAATATCTGAAACAAAAGAAAATACTTCAGAAACAAGCAAAACAAACGATAGAAAACAACACGAATTTAAAAAGAAAAAAATTACTGCATTTTAATTACTCACAAAAACTATTATTTCTCATTTTATGTTATTTTGATGAATATGAGGTATAGGAAGTAAAGTAAGTGGAAAGTTGGTGTGATATTTTATCAGGAAGTAACAATCTGTGAGGTAGGATTTTAGGAGAAGATAATGAGTAGTTGGGAGGGTTATTTAGGGTTTATAAAGGGGGCTGTCGTGTCATACACATGTATTAGTTAAAAGTATGAACTATTAAAATTACATTTTTGTGATAAATATTTGATAACAACTTACAAAAATATTAAATTACCATTTGTATGATAAAAATACCTTCTCTTTATACCGTAAAAAGAGCGACGTGCTGATTCGCAACGTCTACGTCGTTAAAAGCGCCGGAAAAACACGGAACATTTTATATTAGCTGAAAACAAAATGTAACTAAGTAAATAAAGACAAATGTCTTGGCATCTTTTGTCCATTTATCTTTCTGAGAAACAAAGTCGAATATTTAATGGAAGAGGAAACGAGAGAAGTCACCTATTAAAAAACAAATTTGTTTTTTTAACTTAATAAGTCAAAAGATTACATTCCGAAACTCCTAATTTGAATCGGCATTACAAGCTGAGCAGAACCGTACCGAGGTGGATAAATTGTATTTTTTAAAGTAGTAAAACCTCTTTTTCGGACTTTGTATATCAGTATTGCTGGTATTTCTATATATTTTAAAAAAATTGTGAATTCACTAAAATTTTTAAACATATTCACCAAAATTTTAAAAGTTGCGGTGTATCCACCAAAATTTAAAATTTTAACCTATTTTAGAATAATGACGAAAACTCTTGGACTGACCGAAGAAAAAGGTAAGTCAAATATATTTTATTTTTCCGGACAGTACCTACACCGTCTGAAAAAGTACTTTTGACGCCCGGTATATTAGCTTATATATTAACAATAAATACAAACGCATTGTTTTGTAGCATTCAATAATATAAATATCATTTCCTTGAAAAACTAAGATATTAAAATGATATGTTATTAGTAGAAGAAGAAGAAAGCACCTAGATGCAGAGACATCTGTATGTGCTTAGTAGAACAATTTAATTGAACTTTGTAGAGTTTCTATGTCGAGTACAATGGTTATAGGTAACTCGGTTTAAGATTGCAGCGCTCATGCGGTGAAATTGGAACTGTGCTAAGGAGTAGTAGTTTGTTTACTTCGTGCTTTCTTATGGGATATTTCATGTGTATTTAAGTTGTTTATTTGTTATCAGTTTTGTTTTTTTGAATTATTTCTAGGTGTAAATTGTGTATTGTTTTTGTCTAGTGTTTAGTGTGACATTCATTTTATTTTATAAACTATACATAAACATTTATTTTATATCTTTAAAAGTGTGATATTTCCAGTTGTATTTAGGTGAGTAGTAGTCAGGAGTTTTACTCAAATACATTTTAGTCTCAAATTATTGTTTCCATTATTTTTTAGAAATGAAGTTAAGCATTTTAGAGTACATGAACTATTTGGGCGGATCGGCTAATTCTAAATCTGTAGTTGAAGGTGAAAATGTCCTGAATGCAGGACATCTTATTTTAGCGGGAAAGACCATAGAAACTTATGAGTGGATAGAAATATATGGTTTGTGTTTACAAACGAGTGCATTGGAATCTAATCCACATGAAATTACTGGGAAATTATCTATTTCTAACACTGTAAAAGTGGAGAACCTCTTATGTTCTTGTAAAGTTATATCATGAGGCTTTAATGTTCTCCGTTTTACTCTAACTGTAAATAATAAATCAAAGCAAAGTGGTAAATAATAATTAAATATTTTTACCATACCTTTTTGAATAAAATCACTTTCAGTAAAATGTAGAGAACACACTCTCATGGTATTTGAAACTTTCTTGCCAATTTTTAATGTTGTGATCCACAATCTTTTCCTATCCACTAATTCTCTATTGCCAAGTTTGGTTTCAAAAAAAACTTTGGACGTTCCTGCTTTTGGAAACGAATGAAAACTTAGTTCAGGGTTTCTTTTTCTTCGTGATGAACACTTAGGTACACAACAATAATGATTACTCATTATAAAAAAGATCAACAAATCAAAATTATTTGTAAAAACAAGACAAAAACACTATGAAAATTACTTAACAACGCTAAAGAAATAATCCCAAATGTCAAAACTACTCCTTAGCTCAGTTTTCGCAGTTTTCACCAGAGGGAGTATCAGTTAGGACGAGAAGCCAATTGTTTATGAAGTATTTTTTACTTTGTCAAAGTTTTTAATTTTTACTTTGCTTCTAATTTCAAGTGGTAGATTGTAAAGTTTAATTCCTATATGATTTATTGATTTTAGGTTTAATGTAGTCTTAGATTGAGGCAGTGCTAGTATCTTGTTCTTGTTCAGTATTGTCAGGTGACAATGATTCACAAACATTTTCAGTTTGGCATTTATATGTATAAATGAACATGAGAGTATATAAAACAATAATTTTGAAAATGTAAGTATTTTTTTTACTGTAGATAAGCCAAAATTGATCCTGACGCGTTGTTTATCCAAAGTTCTTCCGAATTGAAAATAACCAAGATAAATGATTGGGAAATCGAACAAAAGTAAATAAAAGAAGGAGAAGCAGATTCGGGGCAGATCATATTGATAAAAATTCACTCATGAGTAGATTTGTGACGTTGCTTTCAAACTTGAATGTGCTTGAAAACTTACCACCTAAGTTACTTCGGAATTTTTAGAATGCCTTTATTCCTGAGATGTAAAAGGATTTCGATCGATTTTAGAAGAAAACAATGCGAGAATTTTCAATGGAGGTGATTTCTGAAGTGTCGATATACGAGGAAGCGCTAATGAATCCATAACTTATTCATATCATTATACTGACGGGTTTTAAAAAATATACATGGTTTTATTGAGGCACGTATTGAATTTATTCGATAAATAATAGGTCATACATTGTTATTAAAAAATTAGAGGTCACTTCTTTGTCAGGTATGATTTCTAATTAATTATTTTTTTCATCTGTCAAAACAGTCAGATTTTGCGGTTTCGGCCAATAACAGCTCAGGATCCTAACCAATCATTGTGTTTTATACTGATAAAACCGCTTCGTCGTTTTTGTTTTTTGATTAAACTGTGTTTACCTATTTGAGATGTCAAATGTAAACATTTATCAATTATTATTATACTAAAATGTATTGCAAATCTATGTTAATAACCAAATTTCAAAATGTATTTGTAAACTAACCTGTTTTTATTAGTTTATTTCAACATTCATTTAACATTTTTACATACCTCACTTTAACACTAAACTTAAAATTAATTAAATTAAGAAAGACTTCATTTCATTCTTCTTCTTCGCTTTTATTTACGGCGCCGTTTCGCGGGGTAGCCAGTCAAAAAATCGCCTTGGTGGCCCTGTATGTAAAACTATAACAGCTCAGGTTTCAATTTAAATTGGTAAAGAAAATTTTCAATATTTGTGTGTAAAGTGTCTTCTGCATAAATGACTGTGTTCTCTGTTTTTAATACAAAATGATTCAAAAAATAATCCTTTCAAATACGACTCGTCCTCTGAAATTTTATAGATTAAATTTGGAGGACTCGTGGTATTACCTTTGATAAAACCGCTTCTTCGTTTTTGTTTTTTTGATTAAACTGTGTTTACCTTTTTTGAAATGTCAAATGTAAACATTTAACAATTTTTATTTAGCATTACCAATTGTTATTATACTAAAATGTATTGCAAATCTATGTTAATACCCAAATTTCAAAATATATTTGTAAACTAACCTGTTTTTATTCGTTTATTGTCAATACAACACAGCTCCATCCATAAATTCGTTTAAAACTAACATAATGTCAAAACGTCTAAACGTTACACTTAATAAATAATCTTAAATGCCTACTACTAGATAGGCAACTTATATTACGTTTGTAATATTTGGCGTTTAAATGTAAAAGAAAATGAGTGTAAAGTAAAAAATAATCTTTCAAAATACCACTCGTCCTGTCAAATTATATAGATCAAATTTTCGGTTTCCATACTCAAACGCCTTTATTTCAGGCAAAATCACTCAAACAAACTGATTTGAGATAAAATCACTCGTCCTGCGGACTCGTGATTTTATCAATCAGGTTGTTTTCGTGGTTTTTCCAAATAAAGCCGTTTTCGTGAAAACCAAAAATTTAATCGATAAAATTTGGAGGACTCGTGGTATTACCTTTGATAAAACAACCTGTAACTCAATTATTTAGACCTCTACCTACTTTTAAAATATCTGGATCTATTTTTTTAACAAAAACTTGATTAAACTAATCCACAACGAACTGTGATATATCAAAATTTAATGAACTATAACATAAATACCTACACATGTGACACAAACGTTAAAATTTTACAATATATCCTTGGCGACACAAAAAACATCAAGTCAAGCTGTCGCTGACGTTAGAAATGGGATCCTAAAGATTCTCAAACTGTATGAAATAAATGATTAAGTTGAAAATCCAGTAAATTCATTTTCTCAACATAGAATAATTCTTAAAAAACGTTCCTTTGGTATATTGTTTATCGATAAAAAGTTACAATAAATTCAGTAATTTATCAAATTTAACGCGTCTAACATTATAGCTAGTTATAAGATAATCAAGTCTGAAAAACCCAAAACGATCATCCATCAATTACGAGTGAAAAAACAAATTTTTGGGTCAATACATGCACGATCCATCGCAATAGGGGTATACTAATTAAAAAGGGTAAAAGTTGCGGCCAGTTTTCTAGCAAATGTGAAAAAATTATTTTGATTTATACCAATTTTTTTAGAATTTAAAATTTAAAATTCAAACACCCTGTATCTCAAAAACTAAACCCAATTAAAGACCTATATTTTTTCTCTTAACAATGTCTTCTATTTCTAAAATTTGTGGTCGTCACAAATTTAAAAATATTGTTGAAAATGTGCACATGAATTGAGACAAGATATCAATCTTTACCGGAAAAATCGACGATGGGTGTTAGTTGAAAATTCACTGCAGTAGGGAGTAAAGTGCATCATCTACTTTAAAGGAATCTAAATCGCATTTTCGGGGTCCGGAGACAACATTATCGGCATCGGGTTCCCTGCCGATTTATTTCAAGAGATTTACTGCATTTCTTTGATTTATACAAAAAAGGGTATCACTGCATGCTTTTATTGGCACATACAGTTTTAGTAAGTATTTTTTTGTGGTTTTAAATATAAATTAATAATAATATAAATAGAAGAAAAAAGAAGCAAACACTTATTTTATTTATTTCTGTTCCAAACAAGAAAAAATTTAGTAAAATTATACTCGGTGCACCCGAATTGCACCGACTATTTCACTCATCTTCGAATTTTCACAAAATCTGACCAATCACAAACCAAAGACAGCTGGTATTATCGCGATAATACCAGCTGTCTTTCAATCCTGATTGGTCTATCAGCGTGGTATTTTCACGGCGTAACTATGGATACGAATTGCAAAACAAAATTTGACATTTTGAAAAAAGTAATTACAGCTACAGACGTCAAAATGAGACCTTTTACTTTGTATAATTACAGCTACAGACGTCAAAATGAGACCTTTTTCTTTGTTTGTGAAATAGTCTAATAAAATTCCACTCGTGATTGAATTCATCTCATAAGTCTGTCGATTCGTTTCATAACTCAACTGAGATGCTTGAAGAAAACACCACTCGTCCTGCGGACTCGTGGTGTTTTTAAGCAACTCAGTTTCGTTATGAAACGAATCGACAGACTTATCGCGAAAATTCAATCACTTGTGGTATTACTATTGAAAACCCATTAGGCTACTAATCCCTACTTGAATTGCACCGAAAAATTTTGTGTACATATCGGTTGGTCCAGTAATCCAGTAAGTTGATTGGTTTTAGAAAAGGGCTAAAAGGTAATCGAGAAAATTATTTAAAAGAAAAAATTAGGCAATTAATGAAATATGTTTATTGCAGTTTGTAAAATTGTGTTCCCATTATTATAGTTTTTAATGTAGTTACTTTAACACTATCTAATTTTATATTTGTGCCTTATTTAATATATTTTTAATGTTATTAAAAATATTTAGTTAATTAGTATTTTCTTTAATACAGTTTTTTTCGTTAAATTGTCAGGAAACAAAATTCTTATTGATACATGTCAAGTTTACTTCGACAAAAAAAAGCTTTCGTGTAATTATAAGTGATAAAAATGTGGTAAGTCTCTCAAAATATTTTGGTGAAATACACCATTGAATTTATTCTCATTTTAACCAACGGTGGTAAAACGAATTATTCTTATGGTGTTTTATCTAGCACCAGAATTAAGTTAACGGTGAACTATTTAAACTCTATTTTATTGAATGAAACTTTCCATGCTCCAAACTTTGCATTCGTTTTTATGCATGGGTTCCAGTCTGGTACATTCTTTCTCATTTTATGTTCTTTTACTTTTGAATTTATTTCCGACAAATTCCCTCAATCTACCGGGCGATTTTTAAAAGCCGTGGAATATCCGAGTAGGAAACTAATTCTGATGAGACCATTCTACCTTCCTAAAGCCAAATAAAGACATAATATAGCACATTATATACGAAGTATCTAGGTAAAGGTGTAAAACAGACTGCAAATGTTACAGTGTTGCCAAACTAAAAGAGATGATATGAGAAAAATTGTATTAATGGACAAAAAATAGCATGTCAGAATTGCTCCAATGATTGGCAAGAAAATACAGAAGAGAGAGAGAAAGAGAAGTATTTTCAATCGTATAAATGATTAGACTGGGACTAATCGTCTCAAACCAAATCATCTAGAAAGCTTATAGCCTCTCACTCCATGGTGGGTGCCTAACATCATATTCTAGCGTTCTAAATTAACGGTTCTGATTGGCAGTTGCAGATAAAAATACATGTTAATTTTGATTACCCTGTATTAATTAACAAACCGACTATCCCCATTGCCAGAGTCCCCCATTTCGCTTGGGGCGCCAGGGAGTCTTTCGCGACAAAACCAGTAAGTTATCTCTCAATCCACTCCATCCTTCCAAAGGAAACCCGCGCTGAATGGAAAGTACAATGCCCGAATAACCATCCGAAAATTACGGAGTATGTCAACTGGATCATAAACTCATCGAAATCTTAATCCTATAAATTATATATTTGTAAATTATTGATTTAATATTAATTAACCAGGAAAGTAATGACCTAACTTACTCGGTTGCAACATTAATAATAATAATAATAATAATGTTTATTCATTTCATAATCTACATAATACAATACAATATAATTGTTTAGAATATAATATATTATATCGACCATGATTTAAATAAACATAAACATTACCACGGAAGTATAATAAATACTCGTTTGTGGTTACAAAATTGTAATATATAATTTAAAACTATAATTAAAAAAAATTTAAAGAATGAAATCAAAGTTTCATCTGTATCAGTGGCGTAGGAATTTTTCGAAGGCCCACCATTTCTCGTGGATAATACTTACTATAAATACTTTTTTCAGCACTGATGGTGTAAATATTCAGTCAAACACAACCGTTCTTATGAAACGTGGCTTCGTCGGAGAATAAAACGTTGTTTAAAAAGTTGCGCTCTGTATTTATCTTGTTTATTAACCATCTACAGTATTCCACTCTACGCGCGAAATCACGTGGTAACAATTCTTGGTGAAGCTGGATATGATAGGGGTGATATTTATTCTTTTTTATTATGCGTCTAATTGTGGTATTAGAAATTTCTAACTGATTGCTTAATTGCCTTGTGCTTATATTGGGATCTTCAACTATACTGATCATTACCTTATATTTGTTGTCAATAGTAACAGCTGTAGTTTCACGTGAATGTTTTTCATACTTGACGGTTCCTGTTCTATCAAATCTATTCTTTAAATTCTCAAAAGTATCCTTTTGTGGATGTCTTTCTGGGTATCTTTGACGATAGACCCTACTAGCAAGAAACGCATTTTTTTGACTTCACCCAGTATCCATATCATATCAATATTTTCTTGAACACTATAATTCTTATTAAAATCCATTTTTTATACACAATACCGATTAAATATACAATACAAAATTTTATGTTGACAATTAATGCCATAATAAAATATACCTACTGTCATTTTTATAGGTAACTTGATTTCTTATTAAAAATTGTGTAAAATATGTTGTTTGTCACTTAACGTCAATTATTAAAGTAAATAGTAAAGTTAGATGTGCAAAACCCTATATTTTTTTAATGCGTATTAGGGAGAGCTTCTAACTGAAGAAAAATATACAGGGTGTCTCATTTGAAAAAATTAAGTTATTGCCATTTGAAAACTAGACTATTGGCACGCCATCGGCAAACACCCTGTGCAACAGGTGAAGATGTTGTGTGATTATGAGGTGCATGTTTCATTTACATCATAGTAGCTTTTTTGAGGAATTTTTTAAAAAATGTAGTTTTTGTGCTAATATTTCTAAGTGCTGTTTTTTCATTAAATCTGCTTAAAATAGGAATAACTTGTCAACGCCGCGTCGGATTTACAAATACAAAAACTACCGTACATCTAATATTAAGTAGAATCAGAAGACATAATCGTATACAGGGTGTTCAATTTAAAAAAACCAAATTAATTTTCATTCCACAAAAATTAGCCACCCTGCATACATCAAAATATTTTAAAATTGTAGTCCGAGTGACACTGTCTACCCCTACAAAAAATCTTGTTGATATCTCTTTTAGTTTCGGTGCTAGAGATCGAGTGGAAATAATTGGCGCACCCTGTATATATTCCTAAATATTTGATTTTTTTGGCAAGTTTTATGGAGAATTTTTTTTGGATATTTAGGATGTAATCTGGTAAAGATGTTTCAAGGCTGCTAAATGGTAAGTGTACAGTTTTATCAAAGTTAATTGAAAGTAATCTACTGTCAAACCAGTCTTTAAGTTTACTGAGATCATTTTCTATGTTTAATTTAAGAGAATACCGGTTGTCATTTTTGTAATATATAATGGTGTCATCCGCGAAACTAATAATTTTACCGATTGTTTCTTGTAAGAATAGATTGTTTAAGTAGATGACGAATAATACAGGCCCCAGTACTGTTCCTTGAGGTACACCGCATGTAATTTTTGTGTCTGTGCTTCTTTGGTTTTTAATTTTCACTTTTTGATTTCTTTCTGTTAGATAACTTTCAAATAACTTGTGTATGTACAGGGTGGCCAAATAAGAATGCGAAGTACTGTATCTGGGAAACTATCGATCGTAGAGGCTTGCGGCAAATAAACTTATTACTAAAACGGCCAAAAGAAAAACCTGAAAAATATTTGCAAGTTTCTGAAATGGCCGATAGCGGGCGTAACTGCAATCTTAAATCTAAAAAAGTGATGTTTCTGTAAATTCCGCTATATTAACCTAACAAAAAAATACCTGATCTCTAAATTCGAGGATAATCTGAACATTTTTTGCTGTATCTCTAAAAATAAAGTTTTCAGTAAAAAACATCCTCTATATTCGAAACGGCTGAGCTGATTTTAACAAACTTGGGCTAGTTGAAAAGTGCTATTCTTGGACTACAAATGTTATAATATTTGAAGTTTTGTTAGTTTCACATGTCGCCGCTAGAGGGCTTTTTTCGACATTTCGACAGAAATGATTAATTTTCTCAAAAAAATTAAATGCATTGGTATGATTTCTTTTTCATGAAAAAGTATCTAAATGATGCCTAAACAAGCTCGCGAAAACCGCATCTCCATATCTTATTCCTAACCTAAAATTTAGACCAAAGAAAATTTTTATACAGAAATCCCTTAAATTTTTATTTTTTAAACTAATTAATTCCTTTTGTTATGTAAGTTGTGGCCCTAAAATGGACCGATTTAAATAAGAAAGGTTTTTAATGCCCCCGTAAATGATCGAAATGCTGACCATCACGCTCTATGCATTGCTGAAGCCTCTCATGGGTAGACAAAACTGCAGCTTCAATTTCGGCTCTCGGTTTGTTACATACATTCATATCTTCTTTGGTCGTAGGTTGAGTCTGAAACTCAAGACAAGTTAAGTCTGGTGATCGCGCAGACCATGAAAGCAGACTTCCTCTTCCATTCTACCACTGTTGGAATACTGCATTAATATGTTCTCGCACAATAATTAATAGCATAATGTGCTGGGCAACCATCCAACCGCAAAAACGTGTTTCCAGTGGCACATCTTCCAACAACAACGGTAATTTATTGGCCAAAAAGCCAAGAAAGATATTGCCGTTTAGGGATTGCTCGAAAAAATATGGCCCAATAATTCTGCCTACCAGTATTCCACACCACACATTTAAACTCCAACGTCCTTGGTGCTGAACTTCACGCAACCAATGCGGATTTTCTGCAGACCAATAATGCAAATTATGCAGATTTTAAAGGTGGCTTCATCGGTCCAAAGAATTTGAAATAAAAATTCTCCATTATCGTTCAGATTATCATCTACTTTAAAGATCAGGTATTTGTTTTGTTAGGTTAATATAGCGGAATTCACAGAAACGTCACTTTTTTAGATTCAAGATTGCAGTTACGCCCCCTAGCGGCCATTTCAGAAACTTGAAAATATTTTCCAGGTTTTTCTCTTGACCATTTTAGTTTTTTGTCGCAAGCCTCTACAATGGATAGTTTCCCAGATATATATCTCGCGTTCTTATTTGGCCACCATGAATATATTTCTTAAAACTATTAAGAAATTTTATTTTCGAAACGTATTTAACTATGTTCATTATTCTTAGGAGGGCAGTATGTCAGCTTATATTGTTATAGACTTATTTCTGAATGGTTTGGAGCAATAGATCTGCACCTCGTTACGTCCAGGGCATCCGGAATTTATTTCGAAGGAAACAACTCCGGGCCTTTTACAAATTCAATATTAGCAATTTGTTAAATCGCATCACGTCCTTATAATCCTTCTTTCGTGGAGCCAACACGGCGCTACCGATGATCCGCCAAATAAGTTGGCTTAGGTTACCCCTAAGGGGGTTTATTAGGACTTTAGAGTTGCGGGTTAGGGACTATGATAGGGGACGACACTGGAGAAATAAAAAAAGTAATATTTATATATTGTAGGTAATACAAATAAATTAAATTGTACGTAAAATTAAAATGAATTACTGCAAATCAAATATGCAAATAAGCATTTAAAATTTTTGCTCCGTTTCGACCAAACATCACTTCCCTCTTGACTAGTGAATATTTTGTAAAAGCAAACAGTTTATTTTCGTTTAATTTTATTTTACTCCAAAAGTCTGAAGAAATTTTCGTTGCACTATACTGTATTTGAAAATCAAGAGAGAGTAAATTCCCAGAAATGTTTTGCAGTTATCAGTGTTAAAGGCAGTAAACCATAGACGTGCGTTTTCAAAATTAAATTAATATGGAAATAGAAATATTTAATTTGTTTTAGTTATTTATACCTAGATTACCAATTTTAGATAGATAAACATAATTCGTAAGTAGTAATTTAATTTGGGTAAAATGAAGAAAAAGTCAATATTATTTTAGGCATTTTGTTTTAGACATATGTTTATTTACAAAATATGTATATAATATGTACAGATAATTACAATTATTTATAAATTAATATGAGGAGCTAAAAAAACAATTAAGTAGGTATATGAGAAAAAAAAAACCAACCGCAAGGATAAAATTTGACGAGCAACATGCAAAAAATACGACAATATTAAATCTTAAAAAATAAAAATCTAAAAATAAAATTAAAGTACATAAATTAATAATTTTAAAGTTATGGTTCCTCGCACTCTGTGTCAGAAGATTCACCATCTGATTCTAGAGAAATTACAATGGGCTCTATAGTAATATCAATTATGTTATCTAGCTCCCACATTTTTTTTTCTATTTCTGTAACGTGTCTAATACATTTTTGCCAATTTTCACTTGTTACTTCAGATATTGCCTTATTGAAGAGATTTTTAACATCTGATAATTTAAAAGTAGTGTTATTTCTGGCAACATAACCTTTAACTTGAGCCCATATTAATTATATCGGATTCAGCTCACAATGGTAGGGTGGTAAACGAAAGATTTCAATTTCTCGTTTTTTGGCTATCTCCTCAATATTATATTTTTTATAATTTTGCTTATGTTTTTTAGCAATAGTTAACAATTCTGCCCTCAGCATTGTATTGTCAAAGGCTAAATTTTTAGAAGATAACCATTTTGCAATTTCACCCTTTTTCCATTTAGTGGTTGGTAAAGGTTCAAGTAATCTGGAGTGGTAACTTGCATTGTCCATTACAATAACCGATCCTTTTGGTATGAATTGAATCATCTGTTCAAAATATTCCTCAAACACGTCTCCATTCATTTCTTCGTGATAATCAACGGTTTTTTTTGATTCAAATAAGAGTAAACCATTCTCAAAAAAACCGTTTGTACTGCCTATATGACAAATAATTAATCTTTTACCTTTTCCTATAGGTTCCTTAAAACCAGTAGTATATCCTTCTAGAAAAGCTTGATGGGATGATTTTATATTTTTGTCTTTCCAAACTCTTCCTACACAATGTCCTTCATTAACCCATGTTTCATCTAAGTAATATATGTTTTTATTTTGAGCTTTAACTTGTTGTATTCTTTTGAGGTACTGTCTTCTCCAACATACAATTTCTTCAGAATCAATTAGCATTGAGTGTCTGCCCATTTTTTCAAATTTAAAGTTTAACTCATGTAACACTTTCCATAGTTTATCCCGGCTTATTGTGGGTAAATCAACATCATTCGTAATGGCTTGCAAAACTTTATCTAAAGTTGGTATTTGCTTGTTTATAAAAAATGAGTGAACAAGCTTACGAATAGCATTTTTAAAAAACTCGTCCACGTTGACTTTTAATAGTTTTGGTCTACCTGGTTTCGGCTTTGGTGATTTTTCCTCCTTTAGAACTCTATATATTGTAGATTTTCCATATCCCATTGCCTTAGATGTTGTTTCAACTACACTGTCAATAGTGTTTGAGGGATTTTGATGTTTAAAATAGTGGTACACATTCACTACAGCACTCTTTTCATTGAGCGATAAATGGTCTAGTTTTAATTTTTTCACTGGCGTATACTCACAAACTGCTTCCATTTTTAGTCACTACTATTTGTCACGTTTATCGAAAATCAAATAACTGCATTTCTAGAAACTATTTAAGTCAAAATATCTGTCATTAGAAGCTGTTGCCATTCGGAGGTCGTTAAATAACAATTATCCCTTTCTATTCTGGTTACGCCTATGACGCACGTTAATCCTCTTAGGCCTACTGTAGTAACAATGAAAGATCATAAAATAATGTGATAGTCCAAGAAATTTAATAAATTTTGTATTGAAATTAACAAAAACAATTTAGAATGCATTACAAATATTGAAGTTTTACCGCACGTACTGTACTATAGTTTTGCATACCGAATTACTTTTTATTCTGGGAATTTACTCTCTCTTGATTTTCAAATACAGTATACAATTTTTTCTTTTTTGTAACTTGTTAACAAGCAATACTGCTACCAACATATTCATAGACACAATAAAAAAATATATAAAAAAAAGCACAACGAATATAAGAATAAAAAATTCCCAACTCAAAAGGGAAAAGTGGATGACAGATGGTACATTGAAATCTGTTAACCATAAACATGAATTATATGCCATAAAAATGAAATTCCCAACAGAAGAAAATATTAAATATTATAAAAAATATAGAAATAAATTGACTGATGTAATAAAACAGGCAAAAAGAAACTACTATCAGAACGAAATTTTAAAAAATAAAAACAGTTCGTCTAGTTTATGGAAGTGTGTAAATGAAATTACGGCGAAAACACAAAAAAATGGAGTTATAAATAAAATAACTGCTAAAAACGGTGGTGTACTCACGGATAGCAAACAGATGGCAGATGAATTCAATATTTTTTTCTCAAGTATAGGTCAAAAAATGGCAGAAACAATAAAACAATCTAATAATATACAACCGCATGTTCCAAATCAATCGATGAACTCATTCTTCCTAGGAGAGACAAATGAAGATGAAATATATGGATATATTGATCAATTAAAGAAAAAAAAGCACCAGGTCTTGACAACGTGACCTCCGAGATTATAAAAAAAATTGCTAAATACATTGCAAAACCTCTAGTCTACATTATAAATCGGTCTATAGAAACTGGCATATTTCCAACCGCTTTTAAGATCTCTGTGATCAAACCACTGCACAAAAATGGAAGCAAAGAAAATGTATCAAATTACCGTCCAATCTCATTGATCTCTAATTTTGCAAAAATTTTTGAAATGTTACTGAAAACCCGTTTAACAAATTATTTAAAAAAATATGGAATATTATCTGAAAAACAATTTGGCTTCAGAGAAAACAGGTCAACTCAAGACGCCATAGTATATGTTACATCCAGAATATGCAAATATGTTGACAAAGCGAAACCAACATTAGCCATATTCATAGATCTCGCCAAAGCGTTCGACACTGTCGATCATCTTACCTTACTAAAAATATTGGAAAGTGTTGGAATTAGAGGAAAGCCATACAACCTGATGGAAAACTATTTGGATCAAAGAATACAAATAGTTAGAATCGGTGAAGAAATGGTAATAAAATATGGTGTTCCTCAAGGCACAGTCCTGGGGCCTATACTTTTCAATATTTACTTAAATGATCTACTTAAATTAGATCTAGAAGGAGATGTGGTGAGTTTTGCTGACGATACAGCAATCTTATATGTAGACGAGGATTGGAACTCTTTGAAAAAAAAAGCTGAAAAAGATTTGAAAATAATTATGGAGTGGTTTAAAAATCGTCTTTTAACAATGAACATCGGCAAAACTCACTTCATACCGTTCACTTCATACGCCAAAAACTTACCAGAATATAACACTCTTCAAATCGATGACAACCAAACAATAACAATGGCCCGAGATATTAAATATTTGGGAGTATTCATCGATTGTAATTTAAAATGGGACATCCATATCGCCTTTGTAGTGAAAAAATTACGCAGTACACTCTCAAAATTCAAATATTTATCGAATATCCTGAAAATTGACCAGCTTAGAATATTAT
This sequence comes from Crepidodera aurea, assembly GCA_949320105.2. Taxonomy (NCBI): domain Eukaryota; kingdom Metazoa; phylum Arthropoda; class Insecta; order Coleoptera; family Chrysomelidae; genus Crepidodera; species Crepidodera aurea. The sequence continues at coordinate 107,067,384 of OX439472.1, forward strand.
ATTATGCTCTAGTTGAACCCCACTTAAACTATGGAATTCTAGCCTGGGGAGCAGCAACAAATAATTTCACGAAAAATCTGGAAAAAATACAAAAGTGGATCATTGTGGATCACGAAATTGTTAGACGTTCGACAATTATATCTCTTCTCAACTGTAATGCCAATAGAAGTACATTGATAGCCATAACCCATAACTACAGCACAAGACATAAAAGCAATTCCTCTGTTATACCAAGACCCGAAAAAAACACCCTACAAAGAAGTTATGCCTATCTGGGACCTAAATTATATAGCTTGATCCCTCAAGAAATGAAAAAATATAATTCGCGTCATTTATTCAAATCAAAAATAAGGGAGTGGATAAGCAATCAACCACGCCTTGCCATCCATCAATATATTGATATTAAAAACGTATATTACAATTTGTTATAATAAAAAAAAAGGAAAAATAACAATCAGTAACAAAAAACTATTACCAAAAAATCGGTATTTTCGCATGTAAATAGAAATCATTTTTCCTTGGACTATTACCAATATTCTTCATAATATAATTTATTTTTAATCTTATATTCACAAAAACACTATCTTTATATTTTATAACTCGTATTATTTTTTATATTTTCTAACTTAATATCTTATATTTACAATAACATTGTCTCTTTTATATTTTATATATTTATTAACTTGCCCAACTTTATATGGAGACTCTGGATCTGAGTAGACAATTCCACTGTTAACAAGGTCCGCCTTTTGGTATTTTGCCTACTTTGACCAGATCTCTGGTTATTTCAGTACAACTATAAACATTTTGCTTAGCATCACATCGCTTTAATTTTCTGTATGTAGTAAAAGTATGATATAAAATATTTTAATTTCTCTCTCTTTCCACTGGATTAAAACCACTTAGTTGTTAAAAAAGTTTTTTTATTGACGTTTCGGCTTTCCAGATCGAAAGCCGTTATCAAAATGACATAAAATAAATAAATTTACTAGAAACAGAACACTTGATAATCTTGCAAAAATATGACATCAACATAGTATACATAGAATAAGATTTTGAGATTGAAGATGTCAAAATCTGTTTCAATCATATTTTTGTGACGTTTCTGGGAAGGAATTTTTGAAAGGATAGCGCATTTGCATATTATAAGAGAATTTATACTTCGTCATAAATGAAGTTTTCTTATTAATATTATCATAAGAAAAAACCAGATAAAAACTTATGATACTATCCCGATATAGAGGGTATCCTTTTTGCAATTAACTCTTTTTGTAAAATAGGTATCCAAATTTTTGAAATATCAACCGAACAATTAGAAACACATTCGTTATTATTTAAGCATATCAATGCTGCTTCTTTAACTTTGCGGTTATAATTATTCGGTTCTTTTAATAATCTAGTTGAAAAATTCCATTGTATTTTATGACCAGAATCCCATGCGTGTTCACATATTTTGGATTTTTCGAATTGTTTATTTTTAATGTACGATTGGTGTTCATTAAGTCTAATATGAAAAGGTCTAGATGTTTCTCCTATATAAAATTTATTACATTCGCATGGAATTTTGTAAATACAATTTTTTGTGTTTTGAATTTCATTAAAAGGTTTTGTATTTACTATTAAAGATTTTAATGTATTATTAGTTTGAAAAACTGTTTTTAAATTAAATTTATTGCCAATCCTTCTAATTTTTTCGGATAATTTTGGAATATAAGGGATTTTTACTATATTTGAAAGAATTATTGGGGGGTTTAAATTTTGATCTTTAGTTTTGATGTCTCGGTAAAGTTCACGATTTATAAATTTACTTGGGAAGTTGTTCTTAATCAAGACAGATTTAACAAGTGATAATTCATTATTTAAGATATTGTCATTTGAACAAATTGTTTTTGCTCTATCGGAAAGAGATTTGACAATACCTCGTTTAACACAAATTGAGTGGTTTGAATTAAAATTTAGATATCTATTTGTATGTGTTTCTTTTCTAAAAACTGATGTATCAAAACAATTGTTGTTATTGTGTATTAGTACATCAAGAAACGGTAATTTTTTATTATTTTCAATTTCAATTGTAAATTTAATAGTAGGTTCCGAATTATTAATAGTATATAAAAATGTATCAATATTTTCCCTATCGTGTTGCCAAATTGCAAAGATATCATCTACATATCTAAACCAGACAGAAGGTCTTAAATTTTGTTTGTTTACAATTTCCATTTCAAAATTCTCCATGAAAATATCACACAATTTTGGTGATAAAGGAGAACCCATTGCCATGCCAAAATTTTGCTGATAAAAATCACTATTTAATTGAAAATATGTAGTTTTAATACATAGTTCCAATAATTCTAGAATTGCTGAGACGCTTAATTTAGTTCTATTTATTAATGTATTATCACTTGTCAACTTTTTTCTCACAAGATTAAGAGTTTTATCGACAGGAACATTTGGAAATAAACTGACTACATCAAAACTAACCATTATATCTGAATTTGTAATTTTGATTTTTGATAATTTTTCTAAAAAATGTTTTGAATTTTTGATAAAGGAATTAGTATTTCCTGATAACGGATCTATTATTTTAAGTAGAAATCTTGCTAAATTTTGACAAGGTGAATTTATAGAACTTATTATTGGTCTTAATGGTATTTGTTGTTTATGAATTTTGGGTAAACCATAAAAATGTGGAGGTTTACTATAATGAGAAGTAAGAGATCTTCGTTCTTTATCACTTAGGAATTTTTTATTTTTATATAAAGTTTTGTAAATTTTGTTTTCAATACTAGTAGTTGGATCTTTATTTAATTTTGAATAGCTACCGTTTTCAATAATTTCGTTAATTTTGTTATCATAATCTGTTTTGTTCATGACAACCGTCGCGTTACCTTTATCTGCCGGTAAAATCTTAATTGTATTGTCATTTTTTAAATTTTTAATTGATTTAAATTCTGCGGAGGTTAAATTTTGATTAATTTTGTAAGATTTTTCTAATTCAATTTTGCAATGTACCTTGTATTCGTTGCTTAAGTCAGTTGGTAAATTTTGAGAAGCGTTTTCTATAGAACTAATAATATCAAATTTTGGTACATATTTTGGAGTTACCGAATAATTTAAACCTTTGGCCAATAATAAATTTTCTGTGTGATTAAGATCTCTACTTGAAATATTTATTACCGTATTTAAATTTTGTTCTGAATTTCTAAGGTTGTAAAAACTTTTTTCTTCAATTAGATTATTAAATTTTCTTAATTGTCTATTTTTGGTACAATTGAATTCTTTCTCATAACTATTTAAAACACAATGGATTATTTTATGGAAATCAAATCTGGATACCTGATTATACAAATATGATTTAATATCCTCGATATCTTTTTCTAAATTAAATTTATTACACCTATGGAACTGAATCCTCTCTCTTACTATCGCGTGCTATATATATATTTATATTTATCTATTGTTTGGTTTCACTCCCACAACCAAGACTTGCCTTGTTGGGAAGTATTTATTTATTTACCAATGTAATTTTTTATTGTTATGTATTTTGGGGTAAATAAATATTATTATTATTATTATTATTATTATTATTATTATTAATTGTAAGAAATTTTACTTTTCTTTCTTGAAAAACCGACCACAAGAGGCTATTGCATATATTATAAAGACATAAAAATGTTATAAACGTTCTCATATTTTCGTCTCGACATTTCTTTTATTTATCCAATTTCTCACGTCGTCGTAATAGAGGGCTTATGTTTGAGAATATCATAAAATCTGGATAAAATACTGAAATAAAAATGTATGAAAGCCACCATATCATCTTCCTCGGGTCCCAATATCAGATTTATGACGGTTCTCGTCGGCAAAATCTTTCTATTATGTTTGGAATCAACGCTTCACCTTTATTAGGAAACAAAAATAAAAAAAAATACAAAAGTTGTGATATTTTTCTTTTGGTAATTGCGATGTATCGCCTATTTTTTCAGCTAGCTTGCAGTTTTACCTACTTGTTTCAGTTAATTTAGTACTTGTACGTACAACATTGTTGGTAATAAACATTCTTCATAAAGCCTGACCATGTCAGTACAGGCTGGCCAAATAAAAATGCGAGGTACTGTATCTTGGAAACCATCCATCGTAGAGGCTTGCGGAAAAAAAAGTCATTGCTAAAACGACCAAGAGGAAAACCTGGAAAATATTTTCAAGTTTCTGAAATGGCCGCTAGGAGGCATAACTGCGATCTTGAAGCTAAGAAAGTGATGTTTCTGCGAATTCCGCTATATTAACCTACCAAAAAAATACCTGATCTTTAAAGTAGAGGATAATCTGAACCTTTTTTGTTTAACAATTTTTGCTATATCTCTAAAAATAAAGTGGTGGGGGGTATTCAAAGGTTTCAGTAAAAAACACCCTGTATATTCGAAACGGCTGAGCCGATTTTAACAAACTTAGGCTAGTTGAAAAGAGATATGCTTGGACTACAAATGCTATAATATTTGAAGTTTTGTTAGTTTCAGATGTCGCCGCTAGAGGGCTTTTTTGACATCTCGTCAGAAATGGTTAATTTTCTCAAAAAAATTTAACGCATTGGTATGATTTCTTTTTCATGAAAAAGTAGCTAAATGATGCCTAAACAAGCTCCCGAAAACCGCATCTCGATATCTTGTTCCTAACCTAAAATTTAGCCCAAAGAAAATTTTATACGGAAATCCCTTAAATTTTTATATTTTAAACTAATTAATTCCTTTTATTATGTAAGTTGTGGCCCTAAAAAGGACCGATTTAACAAAGAAAAGTTTTTAGTGCCCCCGTAAATGCTCTAAATGCTGATCATCACGCTCTATGCATTGCTGAAGCCTCTCATGGGTAGACAAACCTGCACCTTCAATTTCGGCTCTCGGTATGTTACGTAATGTATTAACGAATCCGGTTTTTCATATGTATCTGGTCGTAGGTTGAGTCTGAAAATCAAAACAAGTTAAGTCTGGTGATCGCGCAGGCCATGGAAACAGACTTCCTCTTCCAATCTACCACTGTTGGAATACTGCATTAATATGCTCTCCATTCAACTGCAAAAACAAGTTTTGACATGTTTCCAGTGAAACATCTTCCAACAACAACGGTAATTTATTGGCCAAAAAGTGAAAAAAGATATTGCCACTTAGGGATTACTAAAAAAAATAATTCTGCCTCCCAGTATGCCACATCACACATTTAAACTCCAACGTCCTTGGTGCTGAACTTCACGCAACCAATGCGGATTTTCTGCAGACCAATAATGCATATTGTGCAGATTTTAAAGGTGGCTTCATCGGTCCAAAGAATTAGAAATAAAAATTCTCCATTATTGTGTGAGAGCATATTAATGAAGTATTACAACAGCGTTGGATTGGAAGAGGAAGTCTGTTTCCATGGCCTGCGCGATCACCAGACTTAACTTGTCTTGAATTTTCAGACTCAACCTACGTCCAGAGAGATACGAAAAATCGGATTCGTAATGCATTACGTAACATACCGAGAGCCGAAATTGAAGCTGCAGTTTTGTCTACCCATGAGAGGCTTCAGAATTTCGAGCATTTACGGGGACATTAAAAACCTTTCTTTTTTAATTCGGTCCTTTTTAGGGCCACAACTTACATAATAAAAGGAATTAATTAGTTTAAAAAATAAAAATGTAAGAGATTTCCGTATAAAATTTTCTTTGGCCTAAATTTTAGGTTAGGAACCAGATACCGAGATGCGGTTTTCGCGAGCTTGTTTAGGCATCATTTAGCTACTTTTTGAAAAAGAAATCATACCAATGCATTTAATTTTTTTGAGAAAATTAACCATTTCTGTCGAAATGTCGAAAAAAGCCATCTGGCGGCGACATCTGAAACTAACAAAACTTCTAATATTATAGCATTTTTAGCCCAAGAATAGCTCTTTTTAACTAGCCCAAGTTTGTTAAAATCGGCTCAGCCGTTTCGAATATACAGGGTGTTTTTTACTGAAACCTTTGAATACTCCCCCACCACTTTATTTTTAGAGATGCAGCAAAAATTGTCAAACAAAAAAGATTCAGATTATCCTCTACTTTAAAGATCATGTATTTTTTTGTTAGGTTAATATAGCGGAATTCACAGAAACATCCCTAGCGGCCATTTTAGAATCTTGAAAATATTTTCCAGGTTTTTCTCTTGGCCATTTTAGTTATAATATTTTTTTGCCGCTAGCCTCTACGATGGACAGTTTCCCAGATACAGTACCTCGCATTCTTATTTGGCCACCCTGTACAATCGACTACCTTTGATTCTGTTGTTAAAGGTGCTTGTCATTTCTAAATCGATTTCGGCATCACTATATCTCGTCACTAGAAAATACACCATCCACATGGAATCTCAAACTTGTGTTAGAAGATGTCTGTTATAAGATACCTCCAATTATAGTTCCTCCTTTTAATTTCAACAAAGAATAAGAGAATCAATGTAGAAATTGAAGTAATGAATGACATTGGGAAAATTGGCGAATGGATAACAAATACGTAGTCATGCAAACAAGCAAGCAAGTATGAATTCCTTAAGGGGGTGACTAATAGACGTGTTATTTGTTCTAGGCATTTTATAACAGGTATTTTTGGCGATCTTTTATATGTATTTTTTTATTATTACTTGTGTAAATTTACGGTAAACCTGCTCTGTTAAAACAGTAGTGACAAATTTTTGACAGAAAACTGTAGTTTTTTAAATTTAATTTTACCAGGTGATATTGTTTTAGCTGACAGAGGTTTTTTAATTCAAGATTCTCTACAAATAATAGGTGCGAATTTAAATATACCAGCATTTACAAAGGGAAAAAATCAACTACATCCCACTGATTTGGAAAATACACATAATATTGCCACTGCACGAATTCATGTAGAACGAACTATTGGTCTTTTAAAAAAAATAAGATTTTTCATAAAACCAATAAGTATGTTGTCTAAAAAAAGAAATGGTTATATACTGCATTGGACAAAATTGTAGTAGTATGTAGTGCATTTATAAATATGTGTGTAAATTTTTTTTCATAATTTATTTTATTTTATGAATATATAAACATCTAAGATTTACAATTTGTTTTATTTGTATTATTTCTGTATATTAAACACAATTTTTACAATTTGGCTAAAACACTATGAACAGCCCTGGCCTCATACTGCTTATAGACTTTTGTAAGCCTTAAGCTGTTGTCCCGAATAAAAACTGTCAGTTATTATTCAAAATTTATAGAAAAGAGATTTCTATACAAGTTACTCATATTAGTTTCGTTAGCGCTCAAATTCAAATGCTCAAATGTCAAACTGCAGATAAACAAACAAACATTACGCGTTTCGGGCAGTTCAAATTAATACCGCTAGATCGCATAAAGTTGTGTTAATGTCAATAGAAATCTAATTTCCATCCACGACTAAAAATGCTACGTCTAGATGTCGTCCTTATCCAAGAATTGGTAACTATGCAACCGCAAATACACAGATGTATTTCATGCTGCCTAACAATTACTTTAGAGGGGGGTTCAGCGAAGACGTAAGGGGCGAGGATTTCGAGGTTATGTATGAAATTGACAGAGCTGATGGGTATAGAACACTCTTAATAGTTTTTTTACCGTTTTTGTTATTTTTCGTATTTTTTTCATTTCATCAGGCGTTTCAGGAGATCTATTAGCAGCAGTTCTTTTTCCTTTAATTTCCTCTATATCATCTTTCCCTTATTTTCCTGTTTCGGATATTATTTACTACTGTTACTTTAGATATTAGAGAGTTATTGCAACCTCTTTTTGGCCGATCTTTTAATAAAAGATCCCTTATTTTGACATGTACGTATGCGCAGTGAACAGTTCCTTAAGTTTTGCTTTTATTAAAATACAGGCGTCCTGTATTTAATTTAAATACAGGACAGGTTACCTTTAATTAAAGAAACTTTATTTTGACTTATGCCAACTTAATGAAATTCAAACTGTTAAAAATCAACAGGCACCAAATAAAATAAAAAAAAACTTGTAAGTATAGAGCAGGGCCATCAATAATTTGTAAAATAAAAAAAATTCTTAGCACTATGTGGATGGTCGGAAAATTTAAAATAAATTAAAAAAAATTAAGTGACAGAGTAAAAGTTCCAGAAGGGGTGTGGGGGTACGTAAATATATGCTTTTAGGGTTTGATATAGGATTTATACGATTTGTGGCAGAAATATACATATCCTATCGCAAAAAGTAGTAGATAATTAACCAAGCAAAAAATACAAAATTATCTACGAAGAAGCGGCTTGGACTATCTCAAAGAAAAAATGAGAAAGAGATGGCATTGGAACAGAAAAGGTTAAACATTGAAGGAAGAAAAGTAGGTGTGGCAGAACAGAATGTTGCCATAGCAGAGAAAAAGTTTCGTTTGGAGTCCGAACAGGAACAAAGTGATCGATAATCAGACAGTCATTAATAAATTACTAGAAATAGTTCAAAAGCATATTTGATGTAATACATATATGTTTTTCATTCACAATAAATATATGTACATATATAAGTAATACATACTTTTTGTTAAGATATTTATATATTTACGGGCCCATTTAAGATATAAATTACAATTTTAAATTATAATTAAAATACAAAGACAATATATATGTGTAAGTATACATTAAAAAATTGATATAAGAAAAGTTATAATAATAAATTATTAGTAGTAGTCTTCCTGATCATTAGTTGGTCTGCATATATTAGGTCGAACTGTACCATCAATAAATTCCTAACAGTTTGGGACAGCTGCTCCCACGTTGGTTATGGGCTAAAAATTAAAATTATTAAAAAATATTTGCTCACATAAGGTGTATTCAAAGTACCTGTGCATATAGTTGGTACCTATCCCTATTCAGCGATTGATGTGCATTCAAATTCTGTAACAGTTGTTGTAATAATGTGGCATAAGGATAGCTTCGTCTTTTTAATAATATACATAGTGCCGTCATCACTGTAAAGACACATTTGAAATATTTAAAAAAAAAATTCATTTTGCAAGTTACCTACCATCCACATTGTTCCTGGTGTTAGTGATAATGTGCGGTGGAATCAGCAAAGCATTTCTCAATCGCGGTATATCGTAACTATGAAAACGAAAATTTGCTTTCACTTCATCATCACTCATGTTATTTAAATTAAATTCCGCGGGTTCTATTACATTATTTTCCTCATTAGCTTCAACGGCAACACCAATTATGTTGTCTAGAAGTAAGTTTTCAATTTCTTCGTTATTAACATCCGCTAGAATAGCTATTTCCAATTGTTCTTCCAGGTTCATTGTATTGTTTATTATTAAGTTACAAAATATTGCAGGTTAGGAATACGATTTATGTCATTGTCAGAATAAAGGACTGTCAAAATAAAGTATGCTGATGAGGACCGTTGCAATAACTCTCATAAACCAATCGTGACATTTCGTAATACAGGATACTTTATTACAGGATCCTTTAATAAAGTTTGGCTTTGCAATAACTCTCTAATTATTAGATATATTAGGTATATACTGAGATGGAAGCGGAACTTTTTGTTTATGAAGGTGAAATCTACCACAAAAACACAAGTAGTATATTTTTAGATGTGCTGCTATAAAAGCTTTGTCAATACTCTCTTCTAATCATAGATGGCAGCACATCTAAAAATTTTATCTTATAGCGGATATGGGTGATTGTCATGAAATGGGGGTTTTTGTCGCCTCCGTAACCTGTACATTTTCCGCTTTTACGTCACGGCACTACGTTTACGGAAAAACAGTGCATTATTGCCGCGCGCCTAGGGTCTTAGCAGTGTTCCGAAACTGATCATCAGGGAATCAGATGATAACCCACCCTGCGTCACCCCAATGGCTCAGATAAACCTCCAGGGTCTTCATTTTGTAGATTAAAATAATTACCTTTTTTTTTTATTTTCCTCCCATCAAAATATAAAAATTCTCGCCTATTAAGATTTAGAATATTATGTTCATCATAAAAAACAAGTATAAATGTTATTGGATTAATAAACAACGCAGGACTCCGCTTACATTATGAAATATAATTCCATTGATTTTGTGTCGCCTCCGAAGCCATATAATTTCTATATAAACTTCTCACTGTCTATTCCTCGTGTGTATTTATGTATACAGAAAGTACTTCAAAATAATTTTGAAAACACATGAGAAAATTTTTTTTCAGCACTTTTTTGTTTGTTCACCAGCAAATCTTAAAAACCCCCATTTCATGACAATCACCCATATAGCTATTGACTTGTACGAGTTTGGAATTTTATTTATTGGATTTGAAAACCCTAACTGACGAAGCCGAAAGGCAGAAACCGGTCTTAGGATGTCGAATCTGATAAATTAAATTCCTTACTCGTTTTCTAACAAGTAGTATAGTTGTCTTATGTCCATTATTTTTATATATAATTCATATGACGGATACCTCGAATTTTTAGATAAAATTAATTTCCCATTATTTTCCACTACTTCATTCAAATTACTTTCGATCAAATTGCATTAACTATTAGTTGGACTTTAATTTAGAATTTTTTAATTAATTTTTACCACTACATTTTATCTTTTCACGCTTTTATCTAGTCCTGCTTGTGACAAAAATTAGTCAGAAAAAGTATAGTATGAAACTCAACACGAAATAGTTATTATGCAAAATTGGCGTCATTTCGTACTATACGATTTCATCATGCTATAACAAATTCTCTACCAGGGCCCCGATGTTTGAAATATGTGAGTACAACTCGTCTGCGAGAATGTACCACGTGACCATCTTGAAATCGGTCAACGTTGCCAAATTTAAATTTAGACAGTTCAACAAAGAGTAGAGCAAAATATATATTTTAGTTCACTTGAAACCTTCGTACAAGAAGAAATAGAAGAAGTGATTAAGACAGACAGCCAAATTATTGGATTCAGACCAATTATAAGCTCTTTAGATCCGTTATGGAAATATTAATTCTTTTATTAAAAATACAAAACATTTTTTAGAAAAATTATGAAAAATTAAAATGACAATTTTTCAAAGCAAAATATCTATTTTTCAGTTATACGAAGAAAAAGCCTAATTTTCAATCGAAAAAAAAGTTAGTTTATAATAATTAATGTTTTGTCTTGGCAAAATTACAGGTTATTTAAAACACAAAAAAGAAATTTCCAAATGTTGCTGTCGATAAATAAGTCTCTTAATCTTATGAGAAAAAAGTAGACAAGTTATAACATTAAAATTATAATTGAAATTGAAAATATAAAAAAATTACCGTTTCTTGATGTACTAATAAACATCAATAACAATTTGTTTTAAAACATCAGCCTTTAGAAGATAAAATACAAATACGATAAAACCATGTTTTTCGTTTTTAATTTTTATCTCTTGCAAAAATAATTTTTTTATGAAACCTCTGGTGAAAACGTTCTTTTTTGTGTATTAAAGTAGTAATTTTTTCAAAGCAAAATATTTAATTTTTAAATTTATACGAATTTAAATTAATTTTCAATCGAAAAAGTTAGTTTATAAATTTTCAATTCGTGTGCGAGAATGTACCACGTGATCACTCCTCACTCTCTCAGCGTCACAAAATCGGTATGTTTGAAACCAAGAGAAATCATCTACAAGTTCGCACAGAAGTGCTCTACTGGGTTGTACCAGTAGAGTTGAGTTTAGTAAGAGAGGAAACATGCGCAATAGTGCCGTGAAGGCGTTAAGTGCAGTGTTGCCGATGCCAATTTATCATATTCCCCAATATCCCAAGTCAAATTCCCAAAACTTGGGGACAAAAATCTGCTGATTCCCCAAAAATTCCCCTCAATAGGTTAAGTACCTTACCTTAGGATTGTCTTCTTTGTTTTGACCTTTTATTAACCATTTATCCATATTTGCACAAAATCGTATCGTTATTTCGCGACAGAATACAAAATTAACTTATCTAAAGCAAAGCTAGCAAATTAGAAGCGTCTAAAACTAAGGGAATCACAGAAAGGTTTTCTCTATGTGTTCGCGTTCGCATCGCGCGGAGATAAACGAACTTACCCGATTATAATATGATTTATTATAACAAAAGTAGGTACAATGGACAAATGATTTGCTGCTGTGCAAATGGTCTTTAGTTCTATGCCCAATCTGAACTGTTTTTTTATTTTAAATCCTGCTGATTATTTATTATATTGATTAACGATGAGATTTCAAAATGCCCGCATTTTCCCCGCATAATGCCAATCTTCAATAAATCCCCAAACATCTTGGATTCTCCGCAGTTTGGCAACGCTGGTTAAGTGTCGAGACTGTCAAGTCAAATTTAATTTAATTACTATATCTTTGATATTAATAGTTTGGTATGTGATTTATAGTTTTCTGTTTAGAGTGTTTGTGTATATTTCGTTAGGACTCAATTATTAGCTGTTTATTTTGCTGATTTGCTTATTGTTGTTTGAAAATATTAATTAATATTTAAAATTAATAAAATCTATAAAATGAAAAAGTTCTATTTGAAAAACAAACACCAAATAAAAAATATATTAAAACTTACCAGACTGAATCTACAAAACTGGAAAAATATTGGTAAACACAAAAAAATATATTTATATTGGCTGCGAACTTCACTAAACACTATTTGTTTTAGGAATAAATAAAATATTTATTGGAAAAGAGAATTTACAGATTTCTTTCCCTTAAAGTAGGGGAAACCAGGACTATTTTTATTATACTAATTTCCGTGTATACAGATTAAGCCTAGACTAATGCCGATTTACCCTAAAACAAATTTCAAAAGTTCCTATTTATTATAATCCTAAACAGATTTGAATGTACTTTATTGCCAACATATTCAAAGATTTCCTGTAATATACTTTTATGATCAATTCTGATGAAATTTCAGATATCAAAACCGGTAACCAGAAAGTTCATACAAAAAAATACACTTATATTATTATTATATTAAAAAAGCTTTTATAACTAACAGTTTTTTATTTAAAAACCTAAAATGCAACTATCTCATATCAAATTTTTTCAGTCGTATACGAGATTTGCCAAAAAATATGAAATTTACTCAAGAATAAAGTACCTTTATTTTTGAAATACCGGGTGTCCCAGAAGTTTCTGACCCATTTTAACTGCAAATATCTCGGAACTCAGAAACGATAGGAAGGTGCGGTTTTCACTGAACAGTTTCTTTTTTTATATAAAGTTGTTTTCAGTATAAATGTTTATTTAGTAAAATCTTATATAGGGTGTTTTAAAAAAGCGGTCTTTTTAAAATGCAAATAACGTCGATTTTTTTAACGACTCACCCTATATATTTTTATTCTATCTGAAAGGTGAACTCTTTCCCTTTACGAAAATGTATAATGTTGAAATTTAGATGAAAAATAAGTGAGTTATTTGATTTTTAAGGTTACGTAGACATATACCATTAGATAATTAACAAATGAGCTCTGGATAAAATTATAAATTGAAAATGTATAAACTAATTTTTTCGATTGAAAATTAAGCTTTTTCTTAATTTAAATTCGTATAACTAAAAAATAAATGTTTTCCTTTGAAAAATTGTCATTTTAATTTTTGATAATTTTTCTGAAAAATGTTTTATATTTTGAATTAATATTTCCATAACGGATCTAAAGAGCTTATAATTGGTCTGAATCCAATAATTTGGCTGTCTGTCTTAATCACTTCTTCTATTTCTTCTTGTATGAAGGTTTCAAGTGAACTAAAATATATGTTTTGCTCTACTTTTTGTTGAACTGTCTAAATTTAAATTTGGCAACGTTGACCGATTTCGAGATGGTCACGTGGTACATTCTCGCAGACGAGTTGTACTCACATATTTCAAACATCGGGGCCCAGGTCGTTAGTGAGGGGAAAGTGTTTTGTTGACCATAACTTATATTTTGCTACCCAGTTACGGTTATGAGAAACGTACATTTCCTTGGCTGTAGAAATAAGTTCGCGAAGGAAGGAAGAAGTTTGTTTGTCAAATATGATTTGTGTGTGTCTTCCCCAACTCTTGACTTTTCTACTCATTTCGGTCGAATTGTTTTTAACGTTGTAACCATCTTCGATCCGAATTCAGCGTTGCCCCTGTTTCTTTTGTTTGTTAAAGAAGAAAAATCTGGAATTATACCACGTATATTTAAGAAATGATATAAGAGGAGGGGTTGGGAATGACGTTTATACTGTGTAGCAGAAAAAGTATTAGCCAGATTCATTGTTTTTTAACTTTTTTTTGCAATTTCCTTATGTTTAGAATTGTCTAGAATTAACCTGCGCGTTAGTACATGTACACATAGTATTTGTTGAGGGTTCTGGAATAAACCCTATGTTGTGCCAGTTTCCCAGGACGGCCAACAATGTGTTACCGCCTTTTTAAACTGCATCGTAGTTCGAATTTCTAGTGGACTGTAATTTTAGATTGAAGATACGTGTACTGTAGTATGTTTGTCTTCTCAACTTCATCCAACAAAAACAATGAACACTTTTATTTAACCATTTATTAAACTTGTTAAATAAATAAATGAACAAAAACATCAACGTAACAAAGATTACATTAAACTAGTAATCATGAACAAAGTATTATAATTAGTTAAAAGAAATGATCACATCATTCAGAAAATATTATTTTTGCGTGTGTTCTGCGTGAGCGATAATTAGACACTGGAGGGTCCTAGCCTGATTCGCGGCTAGCAACACACTGATATGAACTGATTTGAGAAACGATATGTATTTACGTTGTGTTGGACAACGGAGGGTTCTAGCCTGATTCGCAGCTAGATACACACTGATATGAACTGATTTGAGAAACGACATGTATTTACGTTGTGTTGGACAACGGAGGGTTCTAGCCTGATTCGCAGCTAGATACACACTGATTTTAAAATCGGCGAAGTTTATCGGTTTCAAATGTATCCCTTCCCGATTGCGCAATTGTTCTAGAAAGTTCGTTAGCGTGAACCGCGTAAACAAGCATGTAAAATTTTTTCTATTGTCTAGACGAGACGGTTAGGTTTACGACGTGATATTTATTGTGAATTAGAGTAAAAAATTATCTTTGATGAAACCGCTTCCTGGTTTGAATGCCGTTTGCAAATGTATTTTGGTGCGGCGTTGCCGGTTGAACGAATATGAGTTTACATGTTTAATTATCTGAAAATTAAACAGTATTTTACATAAGAAATTGTAAGATTTTGGGATCTTCCTGAAGCATTTAAGAAATTTTGAAACATTTAGCAATACGAATTTGTTAAATTTCCCTAAAAGTAATCGAATACTCTCTCGTCTTGATGAAAAACAAAATGGTAAGAGCCTGGCACGGATCAATAGATTGGTACGTTAATTTGAACAGAAATACTTAAACTGCAATAAATTTACTGTTCAAACGAGCCGTCACTGTCGATTCGACAACTTGAACTTGCTTGTGGTCCCTTTTTCCTTGCCATTTTCTCTCGTTTGCCAAGTTTAACTTTTAAGTAACGCCTTTATTTTTCTTCTCGCTTGATGTCGATGCTACCGTTGAGTTTCTTTAATGAATTACAGTAGCTTTTGTTTCAAACTTTTATTAGATTTTTCTATTACTACTTTCAAAACTTTGTCACAAATAAAAAAAATTTGTTGATTGATTTCTAAGTTAATTAGCATCAGTTTTAGTAACGCTAATAATATTTCGTATTCGTAATTGATAATAAAAAAGGATTTTCTTTGATTTGAACAGTAGTCCTGGTACAATACTTTGTAGGAGGTTCGTTGAATGTCTTAACTAATCTTCTTATCCTCCAGATATTCTTAATTTTAATAACAATACGATGACATTGTTGGATCGTGGAATAAATCTCTGATATTCCATCGTATAGAGCTCGACAAGTAGATTCAAAATCACATTCATAGTTGGTGAGATATTGAAGTTCAAAGTTTTTAGAAAAATTAGCCAATTTTAAAATTTCGCCATTTTCTGGTATTCCATCGTATAAAGCTTGACAATTTTAAGTTTAAGGTAACATTAAAATCAAATACTATTAAACGAGCAAGGTTTGTATGTGTGTGTGTGTGTATGTGTGTGTGTCCAGAGGATCTCGAAATCCACTCGTCAGAATTCAATGAAACTTTCAGGGTAGACTAATTCCTATCTAAATCGGCAAAAAATGTAGGTCTCATGTCTGTGAAAATTCGATCTTCCGAGATATTTACAAGAAAAGTTAAGTTTTTAGTTTTATTTCCTAGCAACGGCAACTTGTTTCTATAGTAATATACTATAAAGGAGAGAGGATATAACGTCACATTCCATAGGCGTACTTTGCAAAATAAGTTTCTATAATATAAATAAGGTCACAGCATATAAAATATATATACCCACTTCGTAGATTAAATTTTGAAGTTATATTATTTACAAAAAATAAAAATAAACCTTATGCATCTGACACTTTAACATTGAACGAATTAAATTTAACCAATAAATAACAAGGAGGATTATATGTTGGGATTAAACTGTTTTTAATCTCTTGGCATTAAAAGTAACGCTTCAGTACTTACCAAAAACAAATTTCGCACATCAGGAAATTTAAATGTTTTATTGTTTTGAGAAACATAACCTTTTAATAATTGTGACCAGATCAGTTCAATGGGATTTAACTCTGCGTGGTACGGAGGCAATCTGAGAATTTTAATTAGTTTTTCTCTGGCCATCTCATCTATAATATATTTTTTGAATTTTGAATTTGAATTACTAATAATTCTGCCTTCAAGGATTTAGGAGGACTGATAATATTTTTAGAAGGAAGCCATTTTGAAATATATATTATTACAAAATTCCGAATCAATTAAAATACATACGATACGGCTATGAATAAATAAAGTCTGACTTATCTGTCAAAATAACAGGTTTATTACAGTAAAAACCATGGAAACAAGATTAATCTAGACAAAAACTATATTAGGCCGATCAGATGTATTAAAATTTAAATTTTAACTACAAATAAGCATTGAAGGATGAGGTAAAAATAAAATTTCTACCTCTTGAACCTGTACTACGTTCTGCAAATTAAATACTGCACTCCTTTCTTCTGTATAGTATAGTAGTAAAAAGGTTTGACTTTATTTAATCTCTGGCGTTTAAATCTGAAAGAATTCAATTTTAAATTTACCGCTTTTTATCCATAATGACCTACAAATTTTGACAACTACTGACACGCACATCTCTGGTTAAACGTTAAGAAAATGGGACCGGCTGGGATTTTCATGAAATTTTCGCAGATGCTATAAAACATGATAAAATCAATATACTTAGCAATAGAAATTTTTGCGCTGAAAAATATTTTTCACATTTTTTTATTCTGCAAATGCCCAAGTAGCAATTTATAACCAGAATAAACCTGAAAAGTATAAAAAAGAAAAGGTTCATTTGACGGAGATAAATAATTTGCTTGTCAAATGACAGCCTTCTCATAAATTCTAAGTTGAAAATACAACGTTGCCAATTCAATTTCAGAAATCATGGGTTTAGGTAAATATTTATAGGAACGTTGAGTAACACTGTTAAAATGGACACTTGTCAAAATGTGACACCTGTCAAAACGTGACAACTGTTAAAATGTGATACGTGTCAGAATGTTACAACTGTCAAAATGAACAAATGTCAAAATATGACACATGTCAGAATGTAACAAATGTCAAAATGTCACACGTATCGTACTTTGATTTATTTATTACACAGATCTAACCTAACCTAAAGCTAATCTTTTTTTTTTTGGCGGGTGGAAATGCTTTATGCACATCGGGTAAAGGTTCTTCCCTTCCCCGATAGTGTGAGACTACCCCTTACGGTTACTCACTAAAACCACCCCACTGAAACCACTATGCCCTACACGCTGATGTTGCCCGTCCCGGAAACGGGGCCTGTCCGCCGTGACTTCGCGAAGATCAAGCTGACATCTACTGACGTTGCCCTAAAAGGGTGAAATCTCCAGAAACTAGGCAACTTTTAATGCATTTAACTAACCTCTGTGACAAGCAGTTGATAAACGTCAACAACACATGCAGCAAATTGAAAATTAACACTGACAGCTTTTTTAATTTTCCCGCCTACTTTCAAGCCAATCGCCAATCAACTTTCTATTTATCTACCTTTCTGTAGTTCAAGTAGATGTCGCCCACTCCGTGATTTTCACGAATTAATTAATAATTTGTCAGGTTATAAATATACTTAAATTATATACTCATTGGACTGCTTAAAAATGTAGATTTGAATATTAAGAGCGAAGCTCGGTGACCAGATATTATATAGTTAAGTGACGATTCGCCTTTTTTGATTACTCCGATTCACTTGATATACAAAAATATAATTTGGTTTATACAGGGCACTCTTTGGACGAGGCCATTTGAAAATAATAAAATATGTGGCTATACAGTTTTTAAAAAGGAAATTTAAAAAATTAAATTATTTCTTTATTGTCAAATGTCATTTTTTAGACTTTAATTTAATGTTTTTTTAGTTAGGTTTGGTGTGTTTCCGGTTAAAAGGCGGTGACAAATTGAACGAAAAATTATTGAGTAATATAAATGCTTCAAAAAATTGCACATGGTTCCTTCAAATGTAAATGACAAATATGAAGATATAGGTATGCAACATTTTTATTTAAATAAACTAAATTATCCATTTTTATCAAATATGGCCAGAAAGGCTTACGATAAATCTACAAATATGGCTTATGGTTTAAAAATTGCAAAGGACCTAAGAATGATCCTTGAGGACTACTCGGACAAACACATGAAAACCTATAAGAATTTTTATCTAAATACATATTTTATATATAATATTTTATATAAAATGGGGGATTTTTGAACATGTCGTGTGAAATAATGGTTTTTTTACATTTTTTGAGATTATTTTGTTACCATACTTTTTACTCACAAACCTTGTATATATATATATTATAATGTATTTAAATAAATTTAAGTTTAACTTTAGTTTTATTTATTTTCAAATTTTTAAAGTCCACTACACATAATTTTACTCGTCAAACAAACAACCCAACCCATATAAAAATTCACAATTTTTTATATCATTACAATATCCCCTGAATTAAAGTTTTATTTGTTATCGCTCTTATTGATTGTTGATAAGAAAATGAAACATTCATTCACATATTTAATAATTAAAACTTTTATCTTCCTTAAAATTTCGTTTAACCTTTTAACATTTTCTTTATTCTTCATTCCATCATCCTCTTTTATTTGACATATTTCTTCAACACACTCCGTTCCTATTACTTTCTTAATTTTCTGCTCCTGTAACTCTTCTACCTCTGTTATTCATTCAATCATTTCTCTTCTAATATCGTTCCTTGTTTCTTCTATTTTTTATCTGTCTTGTGTTATTTCTTCTATTCTATTTTCTATACCTTTCATTTCTTCTTTCATCATATTCCCCAAATCTTCTTTGTTTTTATTCATTTGCTGTCCCATATCAGTCATCATCTTTATTAAAACAGGCATTTGGTCGTGATTTAATTTTTCTTGTTCTCGTTCTTTTTCAGGGTCTTCTATTATTGTATTGTCTATATCTTGTTCCTTGTCACTTGTTTTTTCATCTCCTTGTCCTATTTGTACTTCTTGCTGTCTTGTTAATCCCATTCTTTTACCATATCTCAAATCGATGTAATTTCAAACCACTATTCAATTTTAACTTTATAGAGCCTCCTTATTCCTTATTCTAGAGCCCCACGTTGGGCGCCATTTATAATGTAAAAGTTTAACTTTAGTTTTATTTATTTTCAAAAATTCTGACAACGTTTTTCTTTTATATATTACAATATCAATCAAAAACAAGATTGTCAATTTTTTTTAAAGTCCACTACACATAATTTTTCACTTGAAACAAACAAACCAACCCATATAATATCATTATAATATATATTTCCAATGCGGTTCACGATAAATTTCACATGACCAAGCGGTTCATCCAGTAAACCTAGTTTCTCTCTCGTTCTTTTGACCGCAGAAACCTTTCTGAACATATATATAGGTATACATGTATATAAAGGAAATTACATAGTTCTGACACATCCACATGGGCTCTTTAATAAATATCTAAAGTGAAGTTTAATTACCTCGTACGTATACGTACATTCCGAAGTTTAAACTAACTCCAGACCGAAACTCCCACTCGAGTTAAAAGATACAACTCCGACTTGTACTAAACAGATAAAACTAACGCTTCCCGGAATATATAGGGTGGAAGCGTTTCATGAGAAAGTTCGAAGTAATAATTATAAAAAATTACTTGATTTTTCCGAAATTACTTCTGGCGTACTACAGTCTTAGGGTGTTCATTTCATCGACAGTCACAATCTTCTTACAGATTTTTATTTATTTATTTAAAGCATACATTACAGGAAGATACTTAAATAGTACATAATAAAATCCTAAACCAAATACATGTTAATAAGTACAAAGTAAAAAGTAAAAAAGTAAAAAAATAAAAAGACAACAATGAAGTACAAAAAAAGACAAACAATGAAAACGTCAATGGCCACCGAATTTGTTAGCTCTTTTAAGGGCTGGCAGCTTAACACCAAATATATCGCATTCGGAATAAAACTTGTTATAGTTGAGACAAATGCCCTTTGTCCACAGTAGGTTCGATGATGACGAATGTGAAATAGCGAAGTATGTCATGTTCGCCGAGTAGGGGTTAGAAAACTGATCGTTTCCAACAGATTGCTGCATGAGATCTCTCCGTTAAGCAATTTAAAAAGGAACAAAAGAAGAGACTGTTTCCTTCTTTCTTCTAGTGACTGCATAATAATAAACGCGTTTCGTACGAAGAATTTTGACGTGGAAAACGAAGGTTAAATAACAAAATATCTGGTCACCGAGCTCTTAATATTCAAATCTACATTTTTAAGCAGCCCAATGAGTATATAATTTAAGTATATTTATAACATGACAAATTATTAATTAATTCGCGAAAATCACGGAATGGGCGACATCTACTTGAACTACTGATAGGGAGATAAATAAAAAGTTGATTGGCGATTGGCTTGAAAGTAGGCGGGAAAATTAAAAAAGCTGTCAGTGTTAATTTTCAATTGGCTGCAGCTGTTGTTGACGTTTATCAACTGCTTGTCACAGAGGTTAGTTAAATGCATTAAAAGTTGCCTTAGAGCAACATATACTGACGCTTGATCTTCGCGAATAGTCACGGCGGACAGGCCCCGTTTCCGGGACGGGCAACAGCAGCATGTAGGGCACAGGTCCCGTCAACAGAAGATCGCTCAGCTCACTCTATTTACCACTATATAAAAAAAACTCTATGTTCAATTGATTTTATTATTTATTGATCTGCAGTGAAGGAAAATTATAGGTCTGATATTCATACTTGGGTAAAAACCTCCACAAAAACCTGTGACCAGACTCTCGACGTGTGGCAGATATTGATATCATATTTTTTCAGTTACAAAAATAGTTCATTCGTACATTACATTACAATTTGTTAAAAATACAAAGTTACAATCAACCTTAAAATGTACTATGAACAGTTGTCACGTTTTGACAGGTGTCACATTTTGACAAGTGTCCATTTTAACAGTGTTACTCAACGTTCCTATAAATATTTACCTAAACCCATGATTTCTGAAATTGAATTGGCAACGTTGTATTTTCAACTTTGAATTTATGAGATGGCTGTCATTTGACAAGCAAATTATTTATGTCCGTCAAATGAACCTTTTCCTTTTTTATACTTTTCAGGTTTATTCTGGTTATAAATTGCTACTTGTGCTTTTGTAGAAAAGTTATGTATGCGTTTGTACTGGAAAAATATGTTAAATAACCGTTTCAACGCACTGAATTTGTTTGTCTTGGGAGTGAGTATCCCAACATATATTTTTTCATAAAAAAATGTGAAAATTTTTTTCCGCGCAAAAAAAAGTATATTGATTTTATCATGTTTTATAACATCTGTGAAAATTTCATGAAAATCCCAGTCAGCCCCATTTTCTTAACGTTTACCCAGAGATGTGCGTGTCAGTAGTTGTCAAAATTTGTAGGTCATTATGGATAAAAAGCGGCAAATTTAAAATTGAATTCTTTCAGATTGAAACGCCAGAAATTAAATAAAGTCAAACCTTTTTACTACTATACTATACAGAAGAAAGAAATGCAGTATTTAATTTGCCGAACGTAGTACAGGTCCAAGAGGTAGAAATTTTATTTTTACCTCATCCTTCAATGCTTATTTGTAGTTAAAATTAAAATTTTAATCAAATACTATTAAACGAGCAAGGTTTGTATGTATGTATGTGTGTGTGTGTGTCCAGAGGATCTCGAAATCCACTCGTCAGAATTCAATGAAACTTTCAGGGTAGACTAATTCCTATCTATTTACAAGAAAAGTTAAGCTTTTAGTTTTATTTCCTAGCAACGGCAACTTGTTTCTATAGTAATATACTATAAAGGAGAGAGGATATAACGTCACATTCCATAGGCGTACTTTGCAAAATAAGTTTCTATAATATAAATAAGGTCACAGCATATAAAATATATATACCCACTTCGTAGATTAAATTTTGAAGTTATATTATTTACAAAAAATAAAAATAAACCTTATGCATCTGACACTTTAACATTGAACGAATTAAATTTAACCAATAAATAACAAGGAGGATTATATGTTGGGATTAAACTGTTTTTAATCTCTTGGCATTAAAAGTAACGCTTCAGTACTTACCTAAACTCAAAGATTAAAAAAAAGTTAGTTCAAGAACTATCTTTAAAAGTCACCGTCTTCACTAAAACTACTGGTATCACTATAATTGTCTTTTCTGAGGTTTATTATTATAGGTTCTATTAATTTCTCTCTTTCCACTGGATTAAATAAAAAAAAAAAAAAAAAAAAAAACTTTTTTAACAACTAAGTGGTTTTAATCCAGTGGAAAGAGAGAGAAATTAAAATACAAACCACAATGAGCTTCCGAAATGAATTAGGTTCTATTAAATTATCCATTGATAGTGGATATACTTTCCTAAATGAATTTTCCACCTTTTTAACATGATCAATGCATTTTCCCCAATGTTCTCTATTTACATCTGAAAATGCCTTCAAAAACAAATTTCGCACATCAGGAAATTTAAATGTTTTATTGTTTTGAGAAACATAACCTTTTAATAATTGTGACCAGATCAGTTCAATGGGATTTAACTCTGCGTGGTACGGAGGCAATCTGAGAATTTTAATTAGTTTTTCTCTGGCCATCTCATCTATAATATATTTTTTGAATTTTGAATTTGAATTACTAATAATTCTGCCTTCAAGGATTTAGGAGGACTGATAATATTTTTAGAATGAAGCCATTTTGAAATATATATTATTACAAAATTCCGAATCAATTAAAATACATACGATAAGGCTATGAATAAATAAAGTCTGACTTATCTGTCAAAATAACAGGTTTATTACAGTAAAAACGATGGAAACAAGATTAAATCTAGACAAAAACTATATTAGGCCGATCAGATGTATTAAAATTTAAATTTTAACTACAAATAAGCATTGAAGGATGAGGTAAAACTAAAATTTCTACCTCTTGAACCTGTACTGCGTTCTGCAAATTAAATACTGCACTCCTTTCTTCTGTATAGTATAGTAGTAAAAAGGTTTGACTTTATTTAATTTCTGGCGTTTAAATCTGAAAGAATTCAATTTTAAATTTGCCGCTTTTTATCCATAATGACCTACAAATTTTGACAACTACTGACACGCACATCTCTGGTTAAACGTTAAGAAAATGGGACCGGCTGGGATTTTCATGAAATTTTCGCAGATGCTATAAAACATGATATAATCAATATACTTAGCAATAGAAATTTTTTCGCGGAAAAATATTTTTCACATTTTTTTATTCTACACATGCCCAAGTAGCAATTTATAACCAGAATAAACCTGAAAAGTATAAAAAAGAAAAGGTTCATTTGACGGACATAAATAATTTGCTTGTCAAATGACAGCCATCTCATAAATTCTAAGTTGAAAATACAACGTTGCCAATTCAATTTCAGAAATCATGGGTTTAGGTAAATATTTATAGGAACGTTGAGTAACACTGTTAAAATGGCCACTTGTCAAAATGTGACACCTGTCAAAACGTGACAACTGTTAAAATGTGATACGTGTCAGAATGTTATAACTGTCAAAATGAACAAATGTCAAAATATGACACCTGTCAGAATGTAACAAATGTCAAAATGTCACACGTATTGTACTTTTCTTTATTTATTACACAGATCTAACCTAACCTAAAGCTAATCTTTTTTTTTTTGGCGGGTGGAAATGCTTTATGCACATCGGGTAAAGGTTCTTCCCTTCCCCGATAGTGTGAGACTACCCCTTACGGTTACTCTCTAAAACCACCCCACTGAAACCACTATGCCCTACACGCTGCTGTTGCCCGTCCCGGAAACGGGGCCTGTCCGCCGTGACTTTTGGTGACTTTTGGTCTAGATTTAATCTTGTTTCCATGGTTTTTACTGTAATAAACCTGTTCTTTTGACAGATAAGTCAGACTTTATTTATTCACAGCCGTATCGTATGTATTTTAATTGATTCGGAATTTTGTATTAATATATATTTCAAAATGGCTTCATTCTAAAAATATTATCAGTCCTCCTAAATCCTTGAAGGCAGAATTATTAGTAATAGCAAGGCAACATAAAAACAAATTCAAAAAATATATTATAGATGAGATGGCCCGACAAAAAGGAATTAAAACTCTCAGATTGCCTCCTTACCACGCAGAGTTAAATCCCATTGAACTGATCTGGTCACAATTATTAAAAGGTTATGTTTCTCAAAACAATATAACATTTAAATTTCCTGATGTGCGAAATTTGTTTTTGAAAGCAGTTTCAGATGTAAATAGAGAACATTGGGGAAAATGCATTGATCATGTTAAAAAGGTGGAAAATTCATTTAGGGAAGTGGAAAATTTAATAGAACCTATAATAATAAACCTCAGAAAAGACAATTATAGTGACACCAGTAGTTTTAGAGAAGACAGTGACTTTTAAAGATGGTTCTTGAACTAACTTTTTTGTAATCTTTGAGTTTAGGTAAGTACTGAAGCGTTACTTTTAATGCCAAGAGATTAAAAAAAGTTTAATCCCAACATATAATCCTCCTTGTTATTTATTGGTTAAATTTAATTCGTTCAATGTTAGATGCATAAAGTTTATTTTTATTTTTTGTAAATAATATAACTTCCAAATTTAATCTACGAAGTGCGTATATATATTTTATATTCTGTGACCTTATATTATAGAAACTTATTTTGCAAAGTACGCCTATGGAATGTGACGTTATATCCCCACTTTTACTGTACTCATCTCTCCTTTATATTATATATTACTATAGAAACAAGTTATTATATCTGCCGTTGCTAGGAAATAAAACTAAAAGCTTAACTTTTCTTGTAAATATCTCGGAAGATCGAATTTTCACAGACATGAGACCTACATTTTTTGTCGATTTAGATAGGAATTAGTCTACCCTGAAAGTTTCATTGATACTTGCACCCGTTTAATTGTGTCGATGTAGCAGGTGTAGATAGGCATCCAGACTACAGCAGAGTACTCAAGAATGCTTCGAACCAGAGGATTGTATAGAGCCATGATGGACTTGGCATCATGAAAGTGACGAGTGTGGCGTTTGATGAATCCGAGCATTCTAAAACCCTTGCAAACTATAGAGTCGATATGAAGATTGAATGTCAGACCGGTGTGGATGAGACACTATCTAATGAAGCACCATCGACTTTATAGACAATTTTGGTAATGTTGGGAGATCTTGTAAAGTGAATCGTCACACATTTGCTAACATTCAGAGACAAACGATTTTATTTTTTAATTCATTTTAAAGTTTCCACTCTTGTGCCCTTATTAAAGATCGTGAGCGTTTTGGGAACTCGATGGGTCCCAACTCTGCCACATTTTGATATTTCAGTCTTTCAATATTTGTTTTTCAACCTTCTGGATGTTTTCTTATGTGACAACAGACACATGTCTCTGCCAGGACGAGAGGTACGAATATGTTCTTAAATTCATACAGACCGAATTTATCATGCATTTAAAATATTTTAACTCTTAATAATAGAATACGGTCCTGTACAAAAATCAAGCCTGGAAGTAATATACTTAAATTCTAAGAGCTTCGATATTAAGGACGAAAAGAGATGAGTGATACACGCGAGAGTGGGATGAAAATATATTCGTTAATTTTGCAAAGTACTGTTGACTTTGTTCTTAACGAAGATAGAAATGAAAAGAATTTGTTGTTTTAGTTTTTGGTTTCCCATTTTATTTCAACGCTGAAAAGCTGATTTATCGAGTCGGAAAAGATGACAAAACTCTAATTATTAAACTTTTTTCTTTATATTAAAAAAAAATATATTTTCTTTACGACATACGACAAGGAAATAAGAAAAATGTAATAGAAAGGAAGTTATTTTATATCGAAGGAAGAAAGGGCACATTTTACCCAAAAAGATGCAAAAATAGACCCGACAGCCCTTTAATGCGCGAAATTAATATTAATTAATTAAATTAATATTTTTGGTAATATCACACATCGAACACAACTCTACAGGATGATTCATAATTGCTGGTCAATTCAAACTTGTTATTTTTTCAAATGTAAACGTAAATTATATACGGGCATATGCATATATCGTCATATTTTGAAATTAGGTACAGCAAAAATGTTTTGAAAAACATTTATCTGCACACTTACTCATTTGCATTAATTGTCTTTATTAATGCACAAAGGATGTGAAATAAAATCACCCAAGCTCCCAAGAACACTGCACCAGCGTCTAAACAACTACTCCTTGGGCTATATGCCCCACCAGGCATTGAATTACGAAAGTCCAGACGTGGTTTGGTGCCCGACCAAGTCCCATGGTCCTTTTTTGGAATTTTTATGGTTCAAAAAATTCTTTATTAATGAAAATAGGAAAAATCGAATTTTAAAAATTATTAATTTCTGTAATTCTAGTGGTTTGATATTTTAAATACTCTTCTTTTTGGATAATAAAACCACTTTTTATGTTTAAATATTTTTAATTTGACGTTTAGACTTTTAGTATAAATATTAAATACTTAAATTGTTTATAACTTAGTCAATATACCAATAATAGTATATTCTTCAACGAGTGTAGAATGATGGCTATTATTCACGCGGATGAAGTTTCCAAAACGAGCGAGCGCAGCGAGTGAGTTTTGGAATCATTCAAGTGAATAATAGCCATTCTACACAAGTAAAAGACTATACTTTCTCCACGACTATGTATAAAAAAATCTTTCATTGGGAATCGAACCTCGATCGCCCGCGAAAGAGTCAAGTATCTCTACCAGCTTTCGACCACATTTATTTATGAAAATTTAAAGAACATAGATATAGGTAACTCAATTTTTAGTAGAAACCTTTACATTTTTAAATGAAATTATAACGTTATTAGGAATAATAATAGAAATAACATAAATATGGGTACTTAATTTAGACTCATTCTTTTGCAAAATTTATGGTAAAGTTATTACAATTGCTTATATTTAACTTGGTTGGTATTGAATTATGATTAAAACTTGCAGTGCTAGCACTGCTAGTCTGTTCGCAGTGTTCATTTTATTTGTCATTGAATCATCCACGTAGCCCTCAGCTACGGATGTACTTTTCCAGCCACCGTGTCGTTTGAGAGCCGTAATATCGTATAATATAATAATACAATATCTCTAATTTATAGTCTTGCTTTGATCTCTCCGGTAGCAAATTCATTGTGGATGATTGAGCAATTTCTTTAATTTCGGGAGGCGTACATATTAACTCTTCACTATCGCTACTGTTGTCCATTTTGTTCTCCATATATACGTAAAATTATGATTATATGATTATTTTGACGTATTTAGGTATTTGACGTTTTAAAAGAGACGATTTGATTTATTCATTTTAGCGTGATTTCTGATAATAATAGAATGTGATTGGTTAACGAGAGTGAATTCTTTTTCATTCTTCACTGGTGTGAAGAATTTATGTCATTATTCAGCTAAATATGTAAAAATGATTTGTGCCTTATTATTATATATTATTATATAGTCGTAGAGAAAATATCTTTCCAATGTAAAAAACAAAACTCTCCCTGTAAAAACTTCCAAAACACTATATAAAAATGCATCATAGCTCAAGACGCTTTTTAATATGTCCCTAACTTACCCAAAAACTTTTATGGTTAATGTTGCTTTTTAAACAAGTTTTTTTTATCTTTAAAACAATTAGCCCAGTTGTCAGAGAGTTTGACCTCGCACAAAATGTGATATCGATGAAACTTGGCACTTAAGTACTTGAAAGGGTGTAGCGAGGGCGGATTTACGGGGGGTACAAGGGGTAATAACCCCCCCCCTCCATGATTATAATATAAAAAAAAATATAAAACATAATACACACAAAACTGTATTACATAATAAAAGAAGTGGTGATTCTTCCTTATACTTTTAATAGTAGCAGTCTAAAAGTGTTTTTATTTGTTTTAACCATTTCTAAGTACTTTCCTAGTCTCTTTGTGATTATAATTTAGTATTAATAAAGATTTTTTTAAACATGTTGTCTTTAGTCCAAAATCATTGAGCAGAAACAGATCGACTTGAAATTTTTTGCAAATTGTTAGGAAATGTGTTTAGTTCAGAAGTAGAAAAGAAAATAAACTTGCGCAATCGATAAATCATCCTTTGTCAATGTATTAATGTTAAATACAATTTTTCATGAAAATAAACCACTTAAAAAATTACGATTTTCACCATAAAAAGCGTACATTTCTAAAGGTTTTTTGAAATATAACCGAAAATCTGATATTATTACGTAAAAATTGATATGAACTAATTTTATGGCCTTGAGCTAACAATTAAAATGATTTTTCTTTCATTTTTCTACGATTAATACGAAGGAAGATCCGGCAATTGAAAAATTTTTTTTGACTTTAACGGCTCTAGCTTTAATATTGAAATGACGACTTTTCCAAAAACTTCGAACAATTTCGCGACACATTGATTTTTAACGGCGAAATGCTTTTATGGTGGTACAAATATTTTTGTTTCGCATTTATGTGGTACAAATTTGAAAAGTTTGAGAACCGCTGTTCTAGCGTAAATATCTCAAAAAATATGACTTCCACAAAAAAATGTATACCGGGTGACAATGAGACTAGGGCCATGCCTATATCTCGGTCATTTTTCAACCGATTTGAATAAAATTTGGAAAATAGATATAAGACACAATTTTGGATTGACAGTCGTATAAAAACAAAATGGCGGACTTCCGGTTTCGCCAGAAATGTCACCAACTTCGATTTTTTAAATGGAACACCCTGTATATTTGATGTTTTTTAGATTCTATGGCTCAAATTACATACGACAGCGTTGCCAACTTTTTTATTTTTCAGTAAAAAAATTCAAATTTCCAAAATTTTTTTTTTAGCACAGGAGGCCTTTATCTGGTCATCAGTAATTCATAGTAATAAACTTTTCATCGATATGATCAATAACAAATCCTACAGCGGGAATTTAAATTTTATAAATTCATTTTTAACGAATAAATCGTTTTTTTCAAATGGTACCTACCGAGGGCCATCTTGTCATTCAATAGAGAATTTAATTACCAATTCAACGATATACATTATGTACTATTTTCTTTTTGTTAACAACTAAACATAATCATTTCTTGAAAAAAAAAAATCTGAGAATTTGAATTTTTTTATTGAAAAGTAAAAAATTTGGCAACACTGTCGTATGTAATTTGAGCCATAGAATCCAAAAAATATAAAATATATAGGGTGTTCCATTTAAAAAATCGAAGTTGATGACATTTCTGGCGAAACCGGAAGTCGGCCATTTTGTTTTTATACGCCTGTCAATCCAAAATGGTGTCTTATATCTATGTACCAAATTTTATTCAAATCGGTTGAAAAGTGAAGGAGATATAGGCATGGCCCTAGTCTTATTGTCACCCGGTATAACATCTTAATGAGAGAACAGCATTGGCAACATTTTAAGACCAACCAGAACCGTTTAACATAAGCAGAAAAAAAGCTACTGACAAAATAAATTTTTTTCAATTTTTTTTACGCCATTTTTTTAGCGCCATCTAGACTGTGGTATTGGACAAAAAAATCCTTGTGCAGAAAATCGTAACATATGTTTTTACAATTGTCTAGTAATTTTTAGCCCTATGGATAATTATTTTTTAAGTTTTGATCTGTTAAAGTTGAGCTAAATTTTTGTTTTTTATAAGACATTTTTTTTTAGTCAATGCCGTGAAAAGTATTGATTTTTGAAAAAAATTAAAGAGACAAGACTTTGAGCAACTGTTCTTCCGAATAATTACCATTTTTTTATCTTAGCGTTTATAACCGTCAATGTCATTTTTTCGGATCAAATATTGAAAAAACGTTCATTCCAATGAAAAAGTTTGTCATAACATGATATTTCGGCGATATCCTAAGCTTTAAAATGGCAAAAAATAATTTTTTTTTTAGAAATGTACCAATATTCTGGTGAAAATCGTAATTTTCTGCAAACTATAACTCGGGAGGGAACATTAATTCGTTAAAAAAGGTAATTTATCAATTGCGAAAAAATGTTTTCTTTTTTTTCACACCTCTACTCAAAACGCAAAGTTTTCTACCTCTGGACACCTTTCCTAGCAATTTGAAAAAAAATTTTAAGTCGATCTGATCAGTTATTAGTTTCTGCTCGATATTACAAAAAAATTTACTAACTTTCTTGGACTACTTGGTAAGTTTTACCCCTCCCATAAAAAAAAGCTAAATCCTCCCTTGGGGAGTAGAAAACGATAAAAAAATCTTTGCAGCTCTAAAGGTATGCACATTTTCGAAAATAAAATCGAAAATTTGGTTTTTCCGTTATATCTCGAAAAAAAAATTTTTTTTCGAAGAACTAATAGTACCACGTGAAAGAACGGAAAATTTTACTAAAAAGTTCTTTTTAAAAAAAATTGTATTACTATAAAAAAATAAGAAAGCAAATTCGAAAACTCTAAGCGCGCCGAGCCGTTGAATACAAATATTCAGGCGAGGTGTTTGGAAAAACTTTTCCTAAAATGTACGCAAAGAAAAAAAAGAAAACATTTGAAAGAGGAGCCATTAGTTTTTCATTTTTTTTTTGTTTTCTCATAGAAAATTTGACCGGAAGTTATTATTTCTAAAATTTTTATAAAACTGTTTTAAAATCATTATTTTTTTTACAACATTCATTCGGCGCAATTTTTATTTTCAAAATAAGTTAAAAATAATTTAGAAATTGATTTATATGTATAAATAAATAAACATTTTGAAAATAAAAATTGCGTCGAATGAATGTAAAAAAATGATCATTTTAAAACATAAGTTTTATTAAACAGAGATAATGTTCATCATTTTAATTATATTTAAATCAAAAGTAAAAGTATAAAGATGATAAATGTACAATGATTTATTTTTGTTATGCCTGAATTAATAGATTTCTTCAGTTTTATAAAAATCAGTGAGAATTTTAGAAATTATAACTTCCGGTCAAATTTTCTATGAGAAAACAAAAAAAAATTAAAAACTAATGACATCCTGAGAAAGCTTAGAGTCTCCTCTTTAAAACGCTTTCTTTTTTTTTCTTTGCGTATATTTTAGGCAAAGATACATTATTTTTTCCGAACGCCTCGCCTGAATATTTTTATTCAACGGCTGGACGCGCGTATATATAGTTTTCGAATTTGCTTTCCTATTTTTAATAGTTTTTTATAGTAATACAATTTTTTTTTAAATAACTTATAACATAATTTTTAGTAAAATTTTCCGCTCTTTCACGTGGTGCTTTTAGTTTTTCGAAATTTTTATTTTTTTGTGAGATATAATGGAAAAAGCAAATTTTCGATTTTATTTTCAAAATTGTGAAGTTAGCATACAGTTTAGAGCAGCAAAGATTTTTTTATTGTCTTCTACACCCTTTCAAGTACTTAAGTGCCAATGACATTCAATATCCTTCTCTGGCAACTGGGCTAAATATTAAAATTTGTAAATCATAATGCCAGAATTGTTAAACTAAAAAAATTGTACTTACCTAAAGCTGATATTACACCAAAAAATAAAATTGTCAGTAGTAGCATCTTTTCCAAAATTCTCGCTGCATATTCAAATTTAATATTTGAAAATCGACTAGGAATGTTTGCGGCACGCAAAAACTCACGTTTTCACTCAAATTTTGAAGTGAAGTTCCGCGGTGCACGGAAAAGAGGAAATTGAGTACAGGAAATGTTGGCACATGCGCAATCGCTTCAAATATTTAAAAACTTTTGGATGACGGCTTCCAACATAATCAAAAAATACAAAAAAAATCTATTTCCAAGTGCTATATTACATGCAAACATTAAAATAATTGAAATATTTGTATTCTAACCTATAAATCAATTGAAAACGGATTTCCTAGATTGAAAGATGCAAACGTATTGGAAATATAACATTTTAATTAGAAAAATAACGCACAATAAAATTTGTTTAATGGTAGTAAGTATTTTTGTTTGTTGTAAATGATAGAACTACTTATGAAAAAAATAATAGAAAAAAGAACTGTCAGAATTATTGTGGTGACATCTGTCATTAAATACTGTACTTTCAATTCAATTCAATGAAGAGAATAGATGGACACTGTTAAGTGTACAGTTTTCAATAAGTGTTCTTTTGTACAGTTGGTAGATGGCGGTAGTAGGTTGAAAACTCAGATTTTAAAAATAAGTTTGGCGCTCTTGTAACACATTTAAACGTTCATGGACGTCAGTCGCAATCTATCTTACCAACCAAATGCGCGCTCTTTATAAATCTTTTACATAATATGCCTTCGAGCTAGCAACAAATAATAAACAATTAATAAATAATACAAACTCAACAAAGGTGCCGCGATTTTTATAGAAATTATGCGATAAACGAAGTATTTCCGAACCTTCTTCCGAATTTTCGCAAAGTTTTCCAGTTTTTTCGGTTATTTTTGGCGATTTTTAGCGAATTCCGATCATGTGTGAGTGTAGGTTGGTTTTAAGTGGTATTTTATTGGTGAATATTTTTTTGGTTGCTGGATTCAATATAGACCAGAAGAATTATGCCGTTTTTGAGCCAGTGGATAATAATAGATCTATGTTTGGGTTCACTGTCGCCATGCACAAGGACAGAGGGAACAGGGGATGGTAAGGATTTTATTTTTAACTCAAAAATTTTAAGAAAGAATCTCGGAATTCCTATTCGTTTAGAAACTAGACATTTAAAAGAACACCAGCTCCGGTAAATAGAAAAAAAAATAATATTTTATCGCGCCAACCTTGAGTGAATTTTTATTCCAAAAACATAAGGAAAATAAAATTTATTATAATAATAATAATAAATAGTTTATTCGCCAAAAAATACAATAAAAATAAATTTAATAAATTTGCAAATAAACACAAAAACCACTGAGACAACGGGATTGTTTGTATGTGGTATAACGCATTTTATTTATATTTATAAGAACATTTTAAATATATATATAAAAAAATCAATAAATATTTATATTAAGATATCGTTAAAATGATAGGATTAAAACTCAAAACTAGAATTATTAATAGCTAAATAGTTACATTTTCAATTAGGTTAGTATTTTGAAGTTTTTACTTTTTTTTAATATCAACATACTTAAAAATTAATTTTATATACAGGTGTATTTTATTTTAGTTGTCAAAGATCGAGTGTATTTCGTTTATTGTTCAAACAATATTTTATAGATACATTGGCACAACTTTTTTTAATATTAACATATACAAGGTGTGTTTAAAAAAAACTTGGCAATAACGCTAGAGATGGTAAAACGATAAAAAATAAATTGAGTTTGCTCAATAAACCTAAGCCATAATAGGTTTTATTTTTAAGATACATGGTGTTTAAATTAAAAAAAAATTAAATATATATACTTTCTTTAGATGAAACATAGATCAATGAATGCAAATATCTCGGAACACTGAACAGTTTCAAAATCAAATAACTCACACACTTTTCATCTAAACTTTTACATATTATACATTTTCGGAAAGGGAAAGAGTTCACCTTTCAGATAAAATAAAAATATATAGGGTGTGTCGTTAAAAAAATCGACGTTATTTGCATTTGAAAAAGACCGTTTTTTTAAAACACCCTATATCAAATTATACCAAATAAACATTTATACTGAAAAAAACTTTATATAAAAAGAAGCTGTTCAGTGAAAACTGCACCTCCCTATCGTTTCTGAGTTCCGAGATATTTGCAGTTAAAATGGGTCAGAAACTTCTGGTATTTACAATTCGAAGTCAGACTTTTTTAAATAATAATTAATCTTCCGGCTTAAATCCGCTCCATGCGGACATAAATGCTGATTTATTTGAAGAATAATTCGAACAAATTATAGATCTTCTGTGTAACAGTCATGAATAATAATAATAAATATTTTTGGTAAAATTGGTAGTCTACATACAGATTAAATATTTTGTTTTGGATTTTCATTTTTCTTCTAAAATAAAATTCTTTTTTTTAATTCACCATTTTCGTCCAAAAATAAACGAATTTTAAGATTTGATGTATTTTTCCACGCCCTCTTACCCAGTAACGGTTCTAGTTCAACATTTGTTCACCTATTGTGGATCTAAGATATGTTTTTATATGTTTTAATCTACTAAAAGTGCGTTCAGCAGTTGCACTATTAGTGCCTATTTGTGGAGTGAAATTAGAATTTTATATGGATGTAAGAGCAAAGTCAAATTTTTTTAATTTTTTCGATTTTATACATTTTTTTTTCAATAAATTTTGGCTGGAGCTTCGCGAGATATGTCCCAAAAACGGCATTTTTGGTATTTTTCGAGTGGATTACTTCACTATTTTTTAAATATCTCCGGCTCTAAGAGTCTTGGAAAAATAAAAATAAATAAAATTACCGTGATGAAGTAGGGTATCGATCCGTATAGTATGTTTTTTAAAAATGCATCCTAACCTCAAAAACGAATTCGAGCACATTATTTTTAACTGAATTGGCAATAAATAACCAAAGAATCCTCGAATTTTCTTAAAAATTGGAGAAAATATGTATTTTTATGTCGGGAAGACATGGTAAAAATTTTAAAAAAATTTATTTGTCCAGCCAAAACCGGCATTTTTCGAAAAAAATTGAATAGACCGCCATTTTTTGGAAAAACAATAGTAGAGAAAAATTTTTTTATCTTAAAAGAAGGATTTTGTGTGTACTTTTGTCTAAGAAAATTCAATATTTTATTTCTTTATTTAAAGTGCCCAATTTAGGGAATAACAAAAAAAAAATTCGATTTTCATTTTTTATATTGATTCGTTCCCTCACAAAGATCTTACTTTAGAACCTGAAATATTTTTTTTATTTTTTTAAACATTTTTTGGACTGAAATGCAGTTTTTCTAAGAGAATCAAGCATAAATATCGCGATAAAAAATTTGGAAAAAATGAAAATCGAATTTTTATTTTTTTATTATTCCCTAAATTGGCCGCTTTAAATAAATAAATAAAATGTTGGATTTTCTTAGACAAAAGTACACACAAAATCCTTCTTTTTTTCTACTATTTTTTTGCAAAAATGGCGGCCAATTCAATTTTTTTTCGAAAAATGCTGATTTTGGCTGGACAAATAAATTTTTTTTTTTTAAATTTTTACCATGTCTTCCCGACATAAAAATACATATTTTCTCCAATTTTAAAGAAAATTCGAGAATTCTTTGGTTATTTATTGCCAATTCAGTTAAAAAAAATAATGTGCGCGAATTCGTTTTTTGAGGTTAGGATACATTTTTAAAAAACTCTACTATACGGATCGATACTATACTTAATCACGGTCATTTTAATTTTTTTTTTATATTTCCACGACTTTTAGAGCCGGAGATATTTAAAAAATAGTGAAGCAATCCACTCGAAAAATACCAAAAATGCCGTTTTTTGCACATATCTCGCGTGGCTCCATACCAAATATATTGAAAACTTTTTTACAAGTTTCTCTTTATGTATATAAAATCGAAAAAATTAAAAAAATTGACTTAACTCTTACATCCATTTTCAGAATATTTTCGTCTAATTTCACCCCACTATATGGTTATAAATATTCGGTACAATTTGGCATTTAAAATGATATATGGTAATATTTCTTCAGTTGTTACATTAATTTCATTATCTTTAAGTTCTCTAAATAATAAACTAAAAGCCTGATATTCAGCAATTACTAGTTATAAAATCGAAGGGGACGCTAAAAACGACATTTTGTACAGGGCGGGGGGCATATTGCTCCCTTTTGACCCCCCCCCCCCCCCCCCCGTGGCGCCGCCACTGCTCTTAACATTTTCCCTAATTAATCTACACGCTTTCGCCATTTTTTAAATTAATCTATCTCTTTCACCACTTTTTCGATAATTTGGTTTTCTGTCTATCAATTTTTAACCAAATTTGGATTTTTAATTTTTTCATTTTTCGTTAAAAAAATAGAAAATTTTTTAGGAATTTTCAAAAATAAAAGTAAATAATTTTCCTCAAATTTAATAATTTTTTTTATGAATGTCGATAATACTAATCGACTTTTCATATAAAATTATCGCGTTGTTTCATATTATTTTTTTTTTCGGTATTCTTTCCCATTTTACACACTTTTTCTTCCCTTTTGCCAATAATATTTTTTCGATAAGTTTTGATAATTTTTCATACAACATTATCTTTGTTTTGGTAGAAAGTTCTGTCATGATTAGGTACAACTTGTTTACATATTACATAAATTATCAACAATTATCGGAATTTGGGCGCTGTATCAGTATTGCATTTAGGGGTTTGTATTATACGATTCAAGATTAAATACTTTCTAAAACCACAGAGTTGTACTAATAAAATTTTGAGCATTTATTTATGTAGTTCACATTTGTGATGTATATTTCTACTTAGATATGTAAATATTTAGGCTTCTTTTCTAAAACTTTCCAGACTTGGGACTGTCAAAACAAGAAATTACTTTGTATGTCAATTTGTATAGATAAGTTAAAAGGATTCCAAGTAAAGGTAAAAGACCAACAATCAGTCTCAAATATCTTGAATCGTATAATAATATATCAGTAAAAAATAGAAATTAAAAATTTGCCGTGTGGATATATTTTTGATCTATTTTTAATATTAATATAAGCTTTGTCAGAGGCCTTTTAGTTCTTGATTTTGCTTTCTTTAAGGTCTTTTTGACCCAATCTAAATTACTATATCTTAACCGACTTAATCTGATGTACTAATTTTGATATGACATAAAATGGTTTTTTGAAATACTTCGGTAGTACTTATATAAATAATTAATATTAAGCTGTACATTGATCCTAAAAACAAAAAAGATAAATGGTTGTGATTAAAAATTATCTCCTTCTAATTCGAAAAATAAATAAAGGACAAAATTGCAATAACAAAATGAATACGAAAATAATGTGGATATCAACAAAATATAAATTAGAAACCTGACCATGCATTGCTTTTATATCTCTTTACATTACATAAATATTTAATACCCAAGTGGTTTTTTTTAAACAAAGGAGACATTTTTAACAAATGCACGAAAAGTTCACGAATATATATCTTTCGACCTAGACCATTTAAATAAACTCAGAGGTCAGCTTATCATATGAATATTTTTATTTTAGGCATGACAACATTTGTTTCCAAAAAATATTAAGCTAAATTAGCGAAGGTATAAACAAATAATTATCTTAAAATATGGTACAGTGTTGCATTATAATTGCGTTTTTAAAAACGCAAAATTTTCTGGAAAATTTTGCTCCAGGTGTAGTCCAGGGCATTTAGATCAAAATCGACCGAAATAAAGAAACTTTTAGGGACATTAGATATCGAGATGCGGTTTTCTGCATTGTGTTCAGAAAGCTCCCAGGAAAAAAGCCACCTCCGTGCTCCCCCGGATAATTCTAATGCCAGAATTGAATTCGTCATCCCCGAAAACCCCCGAAGAACGATTTTGGGCTGATTTTCATGGACGCTGCAATTTCTCCCCCCAATCACCACACGAGCACTTCAGCAACGCCACCCGCGGGCGCCCCCGGGTAATTCTAGTGCCAGAATTGAATTCGGCATCCCCAAAAACTCTCGAGTAACGATTTTCGATCGATTTTTCCGAGTTTCCAGTCATTTCTATAATGTTGCAAGTAATTATGCAATTGCAAAATGCATTTATTGCACCAGAATGCATTTTTTGAAAAATGGCATAACCACACCATATAGACTTTTTTCCTGGGAGCTTTCTGAACACATGGCAGAAAACCGCATCTCGATATCTGCTGTCCCTAAAAATTTCCGATTGATTTCCTAACTTCCCTGGACTAGTGTTTGGGTTTGGGTTTGGTTTGATGTCATTTATAATAATAATAATAATAATATTTATTTCAAAATTTTTTTTTTTAGTTATTACATTTATTTTTATAATATATTACATTTAAATGAAATAAACAGTTATCCCTTAGAAACCATTATGGTTGTATTAGGGATGGCTGTATTAATTGCTGTTTAATCTCATGTAGTTATATAAAAATGTAAAACGTGAATTTAAAGAAAGAGAATACTCTAAAGAAAAAATAAAAACAAATTTAATTATTATAAAAGGGCGTTTGTATATCAGAGATTTCAATAAAATCGCAGACTATATAACTATCTAATTGAAATGTGAAGGATTTGAAATATTTTTTAAATAAATTGAAGTTGTTTAAGGTTAATAGAAGAGTTTTGTAGAATTCTGGTAAGTTATTATAAATTTTTAGGGAGAGGTAAGTATAGCACATTTGGCCTAATAATTTGTTGGCATAATTAGTAATAACAAATTTATTTATTTTTTGTCTTGTGTCATAGTTGTGTTCGATGTTTTTTAATATCTGTTTATGTTTGTAGGTATAGATCAGGAGATTGTAGAAGTACAGTTTTCTTAGATCAAATATGTGACTTTCTTTAAAAAGTAAATCTGTGGGGTATAGTATTGGTTTCTTATAGATTATTTTTAGAATTCTTTTTTGTAGGACCTGAAGTTTATTAAGGTATGTATTTGAGCAAGCACCCCAGCTAAGTATGCAATACTGCAAGCGTGATTCTACTAGTGCATGGTACAAAATTTTTAGTTGACTTAGTGTTAGTATTTTACTTAGACATTTAAATTTGTAAATTAGAAGCCTAAGTGTTTTAGTTATAGATTCGATGTGGTGATCCCATCTTAAATGAGAGTCGATGGTAATACCTAGTTATTTTATATGAGTTAATTGGTGTATTACGGCGTCATTACCTATACTAAGGGTATTAAAATTCGGTAAGTGGTTTTCATAACTATGGATAGTAACTTGTGATTAAACCAATTGAAGATTTTTGCCAGATCTAACTCCATTTTTGTTTTTAGGTTCAGCCACGAATCAGATGAGTACAGTATTGCAGTATCATCAGCAAAACTATATATGGTCCCTGCAATTTTTTGGGTTAGTAATCCATTTATATATAAGGAGAATAATAAGGGCCCGAGGATGGAACCTTGAGACACTCCGTAACCCAATAATTTTTCATTGCTTAGTGTTTGTTTGATTGTTACAGCTTGTTTGCGATCTTTTAAATAATTTTTAAGTAGTGCTAGTGTTGGTCCCCTTATACCAGCATCCTCCAAGGTTTCTAACAGCTGTGTATGATCCACAGTGTCAAAGGCCTTGGCAAGATCTAAGAAAATGCATGCAGTAGGTTTCCTAGTGTCAACTCTATTATAAACTTCACCGATTAACGCAGCTGTCGCGTCATTTGTTGAGATACCCGCGCGGAATCCAAACTGTTTATTTGAGATTTGGTGCGTTATATCCAGATAATCGTTTAGCCTATTTTTCAAAGAAGTTTCAAATATTTTAGCAAAGGTGTTAATTAATGAAATTGGTCTATAATTAGCTACTTTTTTTTTATCACCCTTTTTGTAGATTGGAATGACTATAGCCTTTTTGAATAAATCGGGACATATTCCCGTCTCGTAAATTTTGTTTATTAAGTACACTAAAGCTGGGGTTATTTCATCTGAGATCATTTTAACTGTTTCTGATTTAATTCCGTCTTCGCCAGGTGCTTTTCCTGTTTTCAGATTTTTTATTAACGAGGAGATTTCTTTGTTTTCGGTTGGAAACAGATAAAAGGATCTCAGAGTTGTTTGAGTTTTAGGGGGTGGTGAATGTGGTTTTTTTATTTTGGAAGCATACTTTTTGCCTACCGATGAGTAATGATCATTAAAATAATTAGCTATATCAAGTGATTGAGTTAAGATTTCATTATTTTCAGATTGTATTTCTTTAATTGTATGATCTTTATTTTCACAAGTTATTTCCTGTACAGTCTTCCAAAGATTTTTTGTATTACCTTTATTATATTCAATTTGTTTTTGATAGTATACCGATTTAGCATCAATTATTAGCCAATTTAACCTATTATTTCACTCACAGCTTACAATTATATGCTTGAAAGTGCTGGTAAAGTGGTAAACAAATACATTGTTTGATCTCGTTTAATAATAATTGTAAGACAACAAATTAGAACACTTCTCATTCAAGGCTAGAGTGGCCCACGTCAAGTTGAATCATATTAAACGAGCCTATCTTCATTTATTTTCTGTTAGGAATGATTCACGTGTGTGCGCGATTTTATTTTTAGTTATGTAGTCGAGTGTGCAATTTTCAAAAAATGAATTTCCCCTGGCAAAATGAAAGAGAAGTGATCAATACAGTAATTTTGTTATTTTTTTGGTGCTGCCAATGGCACTTATTACTCCATTTTTATGGAGAAAGTTTAGTTATATAATTAAAGTTTTCAAAACAAAATATTGTAATAGTTAGTGTCATTTTTTAAATATAAGCTCGACTTTTGCATATCCATTTTATTACTGACTTATTAAACGTTTGAAAATGACACTTTGTTGACTTTAAAGGTTAAAAGGAATGAGTTTTGCTTGTATTTGCCAATTATTATTATTTTTAGTAACCACCCAGTCAAATGACTAATTTGGTATAAACAATTCAGTGAATCACAATTTAAAAAATATCTCCACAATACCAGGAAACATAAAGTCAAAACCATAAGATTTACACAGATATTATGAATCAAAGTTTTTGTGGCCTAGTAAAAATATAAGGTGGGCGGCTATGAGTAGGCCAGCACACCGAAATGCTAATTAAAAAGAATAGGTAAAGTTCTATCTTTTTTTGTGTCGGTGTTTTCAACTTTTAGCTCTTGCATAATTTCTATTTCAGTCTGTGATGGTGGCCAGGAGCGGCGCGTGAGTAAATGGATTCAAGGGAACAGGAGTTTTATAGTTTTCTCGTCATAAAGAAGCGTGATCGACTGTAGAAGACGAAAATTTACTGTTTTATGCCATTAAGGAAAAAAATAAAAATAAT
Organism: Crepidodera aurea; assembly: GCA_949320105.2. Taxonomy (NCBI): domain Eukaryota; kingdom Metazoa; phylum Arthropoda; class Insecta; order Coleoptera; family Chrysomelidae; genus Crepidodera; species Crepidodera aurea. The sequence continues at coordinate 107,108,913 of OX439472.1, forward strand.
TTTCATATTTATCGAATTCAAATTAAAAAGGATGTTCTATACATTCATCGCCCAGCAAATAAGTTATTTTTTAAAAATGACTAGAACTAGCATATACAGGGTGGTTCATAACTATTGGGAGATAGGCTAAGGGCAAGTTATTGGGACCAAAATATTGTGATAGGACCAAATATACCTTAATAAAATATTGCTGTGGAATAAGATACAGGGCGTTAAAGTTGGAATTTTTTTCTCGTTTTTTTCTGATAATGTCGCTGTATATTTATCAATTGTTATCAAAATCGGCACAGAGGCATAACTTTGGACAAGGACTATTATTTTATGTATTATTTCTTATTTTGTTATAGGGGGCGCCACGTGAATGATTCCTGATGATGAAATTAAGTGGTATTTTTTGACAAAACTTTTTAGTGATTTTGATTAGAAAATATGACGTAAACATCATTTCTACGTAATATTTATACTCTTGTTTAAACACGATAATTTTACCCGTTTTCGACAAAAACGCAATTGAACAGGTAATTTTATAATGTTTTCTTTAATATACTTTATTACAAGAATTAGAAAAGGTATAGAGGTCGGAGGAGGCCACATAGAACATTTAATTTAAGTTTGCTCTTTTTATGTTAAATTATTTTCAATTCTACTTTATAAACTGTTGAAATAGAAGCCTTATGTCACAAGTTTTTTATTGTCTGTTGTTTGAAATCCCTTTCTCAGAACCGTTCAATCGCGTTTTTCTCGAAAACGGGTGAAATTATCGTGTTTAAACAGGAGTATTATTATTACGTAAAAATGATGTTTACGTCATATTTTCTAATCAAAATCACTAAAAAGTTTCGTCAAAAAAAGATACCACTTAATTTCATCATAAGGAATCATTCACGTGGCGCCCCCTATAACAAAGTGTGAAATAATACATAAAATAATATTGCTGGTCCAAAGTTAGGCCTCTGTGCCGATTTTGATAACAATTGATAAATATACAGGAACATTATCAGAAAAAAACGAAAAAAAAAATTGAACTTTAACGCCCTGTATCTTGTTTCACAGCAATATTTTATTAAGGTATATTTGGTCCTATCGCAATATTTTGGTCGCAATAACTTGCCCTTAGCCTATGTCCCAATAGTTATGAACCACCCTGTATAAAAATTGCTAGAATAGGCATATGTTATTAAAGTATTATTTTTATGGATTTGATGTAAAATTCTATTAATAAAATATCAATTTCAACAAATTTGATAAAGTTTTTAGTGAATAACTTTTACTGGCATTAATTTAATTTGACATTGACGTATAAATTGAAGGTCGTGCTACACAGTAAATGTAAATGCGTTCTTGATCTTGATTGGTTAAATTTAGTTGCCTTATGATTACTGGTTATTAAAAGTGTTGAATTTGTGTGTGTGTGAAGTGTCAAATTCCGGTTTGATTTTTGGTTTATTATTTGACATTAGTAGATAATAGTATATTATTCAATGAGTTTGGGTGGGTTATTTTATTACATGCGGATGAAGTTTGCAGCACGAGCGAGCTTGCGAGCGAGTGTTGTAATCATCCGAGTGTAATAAAATAACCACACAACGAGTTGAATATAATACTTTATCTACTAATGTAGACAAATAATAGATACCTTAAAAATATCTATAAAATCAAATCAAGAACAAAACATTTTTAAATGATAAAGAAACTATTATACGAATATAAATGCTTATTTATATTAAATTAATTCTTACTTGTTATTAAAATTTAAAGTTATGCTATGTTGCTGCAATTCGAGAAATTAATTGTTGTATCTGCAACACCAAAATTCATATTGTGATCTGTATTTGATATGAAATTACTAGAACTAGCATATGTTGTTGGATTATTAGTATTATTTTTATGGATTTGGTGTAAAATTCTATTAATAAAATATCCATTTCAACAAATTTGATAAAATTTTTAGTGAATGACTTTTACTGGTATTAATTTAATTTGACATTGACGTATAAATTAAAGGCCGTGCTACATAGTAAATGTAAATGCATTCTAGATCTTGATTGGTTAAATTTAGTTGCCTTATGATTATTGGTTATTAAAAGTGTTGAATTTTCACTATTCAACGCTTTTTAACCAATCAAATCAATTTTACAAACACACTATTGAATAATGAAGGTCAAATTCCGGTTTGATTTTTGGTTTATTATTTGACATTAGTAGATAAAGTAATTTATCTATCTAACTCTTTTTAAATTGGATGTTATGTTTATTTGTTTTAACTATGTTGGTGTTTTTTGCCTTTTATGTCTACTTTTTTCTCTTATTACACAGCTTTGTCAATAAGTTTTTTCTTTAGACAATAAAGCACATTTGATTGGTTTCTACGCGAATGACAACACTTCTTTATTTTTTTTATGATGCCAGTGAGTTTTTCTTACATTTTTAAAACATAAACCAATAATTAGAAGTTAAATTTACGCCGACAGAAAAATTATAAATCATTTTTTTTGTATTTATTGAAATTTGGAACCAATTGAAAAGGATGTTTACTGTTTATTCATCATCCGGCAACGAAGTGAGATTATTTTTGTTAGAGATATTGTTAGAATTTCAGAATTTCCAAACGAATGTTTATCTTTTCTATACCTAAACTGCAATACTTCTGGCTACAACGCTATTAATACTTCCAAAATATCCCATCGTTACCAATGAAGAGAAAGTACGTTAGATCGATTCTATTATTTTCTATGATATCGAGTGTGTAACTGTTAAAACAGTTCTTTTCTTCGAAAGTGTTCACGTCCACATTCACCACGCCTTCTTTTTGTTTTGTTTTTGTCGGTAGATTGGGGCGTTTGATAAAACGTCACCAAGTATGTCACGAGTGACATTTGTATTAGATATGCAACGTCGGAGAATCTTCACAAAAGAACAATGTCGGTTTATTAAGATTTTTTTCGCACAATTTGATATACTGGGTGTCCTAGAAAGGAGATGCACGATTTTTTTATATTCTCGGTAGATTGTACCTTCAAGACGTATATGGACGTTTTCATAAAACGTTAATCGATCAATGAATAGCTTACAAATGAATTTAGGAAAAATTTAAAATTTACGATAAAATTTTACGTATAATAACAATGAAAGAATTGTATTTGAAAATCAAGAGAGAGTAAATTCCCAGAAATGTTTTGCAGTTATCAATGTTAAAGGCAGTAAACCATAGACGTGCGTTTTCAAAATTAAATTAATATGGAAATAGAAATATTTAATTTGTTTTAGTTATTTATACCTAGATTACCAATTTTAGATAGATAAACATAATTCGTAAGTAGTAATTTAATTTGGGTAAAATGAAGAAAAAGTCAATATTATTTTAGGCATTTTATTTACAAAATATGTATATAATATGTACAGATAATTACAATTATTTATAAATTAATATGAGGAGCTAAAAAAACAATTAAGTAGGTATATGAGAAAAAAAGAACCAACCGCAAGGATAAAATTTGACGAGCAACATGCAAAAAATACGACAATATTAAATCTTAAAAAATAAAAATCTAAAAATAAAATTAAAGTACATAAATTAATAATTTTAAAGTTATGGTTCCTCGCACTCTGTGTCAGAAGATTCACCATCTGCTTCTAGAGAAATTACAATGGGCTCTATAGTAATATCAATTATGTTATCTAGCTCCCACATTTTTTTTTCTATTTCTGTAACGTGTCTAATACATTTTTGCCAATTTTCACTTGTTACTTCAGATATTGCCTTATTGAAGAGATTTTTAACATCTGATAATTTAAAAGTAGTGTTATTTCTGGCAACATAACCTTTAACTTGAGCCCATATTAATTCTATCGGATTCAGCTCACAATGGTAGGGTGGTAAACGAAGGATTTCAATTTCTCCTCAATATTATATTTTTTATAATTTTGCTTATGTTTTTTAGCAATAGTTAACAATTCTGCCCTCAGCATTGTATTGTCAAAGGCTAAATTTTTAGAAGATAACCATTTTGCAATTTCACCCTTTTTCCATTTAGTGGTTGGTAAAGGTTCAAGTAATCTGGAGTGGTAACTTGCATTGTCCATTACAATAACCGATCCTTTTGGTATGAATTGAATCATCTGTTCAAAATATTCCTCAAACACGTCTCCATTCATTTCTTCGTGATAATCAACGGTTTTTTTTGATTCAAATAAGAGTAAACCATTCTCAAAAAAACCGTTTGTACTGCCTATATGACAAATAATTAATCTTTTACCTTTTCCTATAGGTTCCTTAAAACCAGTAGTATATCCTTCTAGAAAAGCTTGATGGGATGATTTTATATTTTTGTCTTTCCAAACTCTTCCTACACAATGTCCTTCATTAACCCATGTTTCATCTAAATAATAAATGTTTTTATTTTGAGCTTTAACTTGTTGTATTCTTCTGAGGTACTGTCTTCTCCAACATACAATTTCTTCAGAATCAATTAGCATTGAGTGTCTGCCCATTTTTTCAAATTTAAAGTTTAACTCATGTAACACTTTCCATAGTTTATCCCGGCTTATTGTGGGTAAATCAACATCATTCGTAATGGCTTGCAAAACTTTATCTAAAGTTGGTATTTGCTTGTTTATAAAAAATGAGTGAACAAGCTTACGAATAGCATTTTTAAAAAACTCGTCCACGTTGACTTTTAATAGTTTTGGTCTACCTGGTTTCGGCTTTGGTGAGGTTACTCCACCTGATTTTTCCTCCTTTAGAACTCTATATATTGTAGATTTTCCATATCCCATTGCCTTAGATGTTGTTTCAACTACACTGTCAATAGTGTTTGAGGGATTTTGATGTTTAAAATAGTGGTACACATTCACTACAGCACTCTTTTCATTGAGCGATAAATGGTCTAGTTTTAATTTTTTCACTGGCGTATACTCACAAACTGCTTCCATTTTTAGTCACTACTATTTGTCACGTTTATCGAAAATCAAATAACTGCATTTCTAGAAACTATTTAAGTCAAAATATCTGTCATTAGAAGCTGTTGCCATTCGGAGGTCGTTAAATAACAATTATCCCTTTCTATTCTGGTTACGCCTATGACGCACGTTAATCCTCTTAGGCCTACTGTAGTAACAATGAAAGATCATAAAATAATGTGATAGTCCAAGAAATTTAATAAATTTTGTATTGAAATTAACAAAAACAATTTAGAATGCATTACAAATATTGAAGTTTTACCGCACGTACTGTACTATAGTTTTGCATACCGAATTACTTTTTATTCTGGGAATTTACTCTCTCTTGATTTTCAAATACAGTATAGTGTAGAATTAATTGAATACATCAACTTTGAATGCTAGTAAAATTGTCTTATACTATTTTACGTATCAAAATTTTAAACTTCCACTCAAATTTTTGCGCGAAAACTTTTTTTTCATACATAAACCTCGTTCCGAAAACGTTATTCATAAAATGCTAGGCATTTGCTTGGAGTTTTGGCCGCCCAACGTTGAACAAGTTGTCTCTGGATGCCATCAATCTAAAAAGTAGTCCTCTTGACAAATTTCGTACAATGTTTTTCGAGAGAGCGACTTCGGACTTTTATCAATGAATTATGGATACCTAACAAAAATAACGTTATTGTCTTTTATGCTGTTCTAGTAGTGGTACGGTGCAAACCGGACGATTGTTCAAAGTTTAAATGCCGACACACACAATTCCAGTGGCGTAGATGGTTTTTTATTTATTTATTTACTACACTATTATATATGAGCATATATTGCAATGAAATAATCACCTTGTATATAGAAAAGGTAACCAGGTAACGAAAAAAAAGAGACAGGTGATTTGGGGAGATTGATAGAAAGAAAAGAGAAATGTCAAAAGGTTTTAGGAAGGAAATTGTATTGATGAAGAAAATTTTTGTATAATGTATAGAAAAGATTAATCTTATGGTACTTGGAAGGTTTATTGAGTGAAGAGTTTGTTAAGGCGTAAATACAGGAGGTAGAGTTTGATAAGAGGAGGAAGGACTTAGTAAAATTTAATAAGAAGAGGAAAAAGTTTAAATTCACAGTTCAAAGGTAGTTTTAGTGTTAGTTATAGAGTATTTTTGTCGGATTCTTTTATTGTTTATTAGTTTAATATTAGATTTAATGAGTGAATGAGTGTGAGTGTTAATTAGTCATTTAATTTTCAATTTCGATAATTCATTTTTGCTAGTTTAATAAAAATATAAAAAAACTTTTGACATTTCGTATCAATATATCAAATGGGACATCTATTTCACTACATATATCGTTGATAAAGATGTTGAATAATAACGGACCCAGATTGGATCCTTGGGGAACGCCGCACGTAGCTAAATATTCGACAGACTTGAAACCATTTATTTAGGTATGAACTAAATCTAAGAAAAACTAAAGCAATGGTCTTCACAACGAAATTCAAATATAGTATTATCGACGTTAAAAACATAAATTTGAACATTAATAATGAACACATTGATGTTGTTTCTAATATCAAATATTTGGGATCTCAACTAGACAATTAATTAAATTTCGATAGCCACTTCAACTATATTTATAAAAAAATATCTAAAAAACTATTTCTTTAGTAGAATTTCCCAAAACTTATTAACTGAAACCAAGATTACTGTATATAATACCATAATGCAGCCACATTTTGATTATTGCGCATCTATATTATACTTAAATAAATTAAACATGCTACAAAAACTTCAAAATCTTGGAATGAGTGTAATACTGAAAACAAATCGTCTTACTCCAATAACGTCAATGTTAAATACTCTAAATTGGTTTCCAGTAGAGACTATTTTATTGAAAGTATATGGGTGTTTCAAATTTTAAGACAGCGGCCTAGACGATTCCTTTTTTTTTCCTTTAATTAGATGCGTACAATTATTGAAAGTATATGGATGTGTCAAATTTTAAGACAGCAGCCTACTCGATTCCTTTTTTTTCTCGAATAAACCGTCAACATTTCTTATTTTGCAATAAATCTCGCAAATATTACAAAATAGACCAAACAAACCCTATATCAGCAAAAAGCTCTTAAAAAATGCCATGCAATGATGTAATAAAATATAGGGTGATGCATTTGAAAAAGTCGAGTTATTGCTATTTGTAATTTGTAATTTTCCAAAAATTGTAGTAGGCGGTAGAACGTCGACTCCGAATTCGCCTACAACTCAGAAGATGCGCTGAAGCTTAAGGAATCGACTGGAAAAAAGTTGATTAAGTTATCTTGAACAGTTCTGAAGTTCTGAATTTTTTTGTGGATCTCTACACGACGCTATTTTGACACATAAATTGACATAAGTCAAAAACTATTGCAGGTAAGTCTAAGAAACCCGGGTGCGTTATATCGACAATTTAATGGCGAATCTAAAAATGTAACAAAAATGCGGGGTTGCCATTTAAAAAACCAGAACTTTGTTGTGTATCTTATTTGGGACATCCTGTATATAAATAGAAATATTTTTAGAATGTGCCCCATTGTCGGTCTTATCGTTTAAAAAAAAATCAAACCGATAGCTTGGATAGAAAAAAAGTTATGCACGTACCCCTGGGTCACCCTGTATAAATCTGAAAGACCGTAAAGCCTTTTAAAATTCCAAGTGGATATTTTGCTGTGACCAGAAAATTTACAATTTAGAAATTGAGGTTCCAAAAGTATTTTATAAAATAAAACCTGTACTGACTAAATATGTTTTTTTTGAATTTAATCATTTTAATTATTTTATTAATCTGTGTTAGTATCTAAACGAATTGTTTGGACTTTATAATTTGTATATTCCTGGTAGTTATCCTCTTTTATTTTATTATCTACGTCTTTGGCAAGAGGTGCATTTCTTCAGAATCTTCAGGTCTCGAGACTCTTGTGAAGGGCACCTTCTGTTGCACACGTGTTGGGAATTTTTAATGACAAACGAGGATTCTGAAGAGGAGAATACCCGCTTCAAGAACGTATTTCTTTTAATGTTTATCTAATTTTAAATTGTATATTTATAATTTGTACTATTTGTTAAAATGTTCTTTAAAATTACATTGAAGTTATTATTATAAAGGAAGCAATTATAGAGTCTCTCTCATATACAGGGTGGTCCTTAAGTAATTGTACATAGAAGTATGGTAGATTCCTCACTTTAAACTAAGAGTTGACCCAACTTGCTCTAATAAAATGTTGCTAATAAGGAATATACAGCGTGTTAAAGGTTAAATTTTAAGATTGATTTTTTGCAGTAACTTTATTGTTTTTGGATATTTATACATAAAAATTTGGAAATGGGGGTTTTTGGATACGAGAAATCAGAAACTGATGTAATTTGTAGAGGGCGCTAGTTATGCCATATTTGTGGCATAAATGTGCGATAAACTTTTTTGCTCTTTAAGTTAGCGCTATTTTTGTAAAAGAATATTAAATCCACGTTATTTTAGTAGAAAAAAAAGATACTTGTTATTAACCTTAAAACTTAACGGTTTACGAGATAATCGCATTTTAGGGATCAGCTGCATGATTACACTGGTAGACAAAAAAAATTTTTTTCTGGCCCTGACACCATTCTTGCTGATTCTTATGTAAAATGGCCTCCTGAATCCGAATATGACCTTAGTTTTCCCCCATCACTCACCGTTCTCTATGTACAATTACTTAAGGTCCACCCTGTATATAAAAATAAAATATAAAAAATTAGCAGCTTCCTGAATTTTAACCCATGATTCTTTTTGTGTATTTTGTAAGAAATAATTTCAATAATTCAATACAAAAACAAATAAATAAAGACGCAACTACCAGAGAAATTTGCGTAAATAATGGACCATTTAAATTTGGTGAAAGCTCTAAAAGAAAATCGCATCACATGATAAATTTATATTGAAGACGCCTTTTTTTAGAAAAACACTCAATGTTTTGTAAAAATAGCTTCATCGATAAACAATATCTTCTGTAGGTATAGTTTCTCTTTGTAAAAAATACATTCTTGTTCTCAGAAATTAACTTGAAAATAAAATTTTCAATTAGAAAAGGAAAATTTCACTATTTATCTTAGTTTTTAGTATTATAATTAAGAAATCGTACGTACGATATAAATTAAAGTACCTACATAGAAGTAATAACATATATCAAATATGTAATAATATTCAAACTGCTTTTAAATATTCCATACATGTGCTTCAATAAATTCTTACTGGTGATATCGTATTGAGAGATCTACTAATAACGTGAGTAAAATATGAAATATAGTTATGCTATTAGTTTCAAATCGATAAATCGTGTAATATAAATGTCAGTTGTAGCCAACATAGCACTTTCCTGCTAGTTAACAAAAAGTGAACTAAGTAACATCTACATTATTCATTTAACGAAACTTTCTTGGAGATATAAAAAAATTACAGAAATTTTATAGACAATGCAAAATTTAAAAAAATTATTAAACAAAACAAAACTCAAACAAAATAGGAATAACAATTGTATATATTTTGTAACCCAAAAGTATATGGCAGATTTCTGCCACTGTGTAATATGGTCTTTAGCAGGTTGCCACTTGAAAGATTCCCGTGGTTTAAAAATGTCCATGAAGCTGGCAGAGCAAGGTCAGCAGAACCAAACAAAAGAACATTCATAATTAAGTGCTAATTTAGTGCCCTAATTAAAAATTTAATGCTCCTTTTTTTCTTATAAAAAACGCATGTTCTGCCATCAGCTTCTACAGATCCACTATTTAAATGTTGTTAAAAATTAATGAAAAATGATGTAAATAAGTTAAATAATTATGTGCTAATTTAGTGCCCTAATTAAAAATTTATTTACATCATATTTCATTAATTTTTAACAACATTTAAATAGTTGCTCTGCTAGGTTCATCTGTAGCTAGCAGAGCATGCGTTTTTTATAAGAAAAAGGGAGCAATAAATTTTTAATTAGGGCACTAAATTAGCACTTAATTATGAATGTACTTTTGTTTTGTTCTGCTGACCTTGCTCTGTTAGCTTCATGGACGTGGTTTAAAATCCTTCTAGTAGAAATTTCATCAATATAGTTTTCTACATGCTTTATTTCGAACTGCTTGATGTCTCATAACTGTCTCTTTGATGAGAGACAAAGAAGTTTAGCTTTGTGAAAGAATTCAATACACAAAAGCGAATGGGACAAAGATACCATCCCAAAACTCAAGAGAAGTACCATTAAATGGTTCTAGAACAACAGAAGGAACAGGAATATGAGTATATGGGCCTGGAACCAAATATTCTGAAAGTTTAGGCAAATCTCCGAGCATTTTCCAAGCCATCGGAAAATGTGTCCAGTTAAACATAGAAAGAAATTTTCGCAGACAAGAGATCATCATCATGTCAGAAAGCCAAGCAGCCATTAATGCCTTGAACTCCCACGTAATTAACTCCGAGATGGTTTGGGAGTGCCTAGAGAATCTAAACGAACTAGGCAAGAACAACACTGTTACCCTACTATGGGTTCCGGGACATACTGGAGTGGAGGGTAATGAAATAGCAGACGTACTCTCAAAAAAAGGGGCTGAAACACCATTTCTGGGACCTGAACCTTCTGCGGAATAAGCACCAGTACAATACTCGATAAACTTGGAAAAGAAGTAAATAAGAAAAGATCCCAATACTGGATAGGACTATAAGGAATGAGGCAGGCCAAGACACTACTGGGAAACTATAACCAGAAGAGATCTGACAAATCCGTCAGTAAAAGTAAAAATAAGCTCAGAATACTAACAGGTATCCTAACAGGGCACTGCCGGTTGAGAGGCCACCTAAAGAAACTCGGATTAGTAGACAAAGAAGAATGCAGATTCTGCGAGGAAGAGGAGGAAACCTCTATCCACATTCTCTCAAAATCCAAGAGTACGATACCTCGGAGAATATCAAATAGGAGAGGAAGGTCTTACCTAACCTGAAACCTACCGACATCCTGAACTTGTTGAAAGCAATAGGACTGGAGGAACTGCTCTAATCGTTGAGACATCTTTAACGATTGGGCAGCAGTAGGAGGTACAATAGAACCAAGTAAGCGCCCAAAAAAATTGTCGTAACTCTCTAAACTGCATTTTTATCTCTTTTTGAGGGGCACTATTTAATACAGATTTATACAAGATGGGTGTGTATGTGGGTGACTGATAACTATAATCAGAAATAGCGACTTTTTTAAATCAGCACATATCAGTCATTGACAGAGTTCATTGCTAATATTGTTTCGAGTTATCTTAGTTTTAACAATCGTTTTAAGGAAGTACACTCGATAGTATAGTAAACACAACTAGGTATAATCGTCGAGTGTTAAGAGATTAATTATTTTATATGAGGCAAATTAAAACCGCAGCTTCATACCTGTTCTAGTTTCGCGGTTTTGACGGATTGGGTTCTTGAATATAATTTTTTAGGTTTTTATATAAATAAATGTATTTACTTACAACTATAATATGTTAACATATTTTTTTCTTATTTTTCGCAATCATTTTATATGTATAATTTTCAAATAACATTTTTAACAAGCAACAAAAATAACATTTGTTAAAATTAATGATTAAATTAGAACTAACATAAGTTTTTATTGAAATTGCTAGGCCATGACATAATCACTTCCCGGAAGATATATTTCTTGTCTTGATATCGATGGACCAGTTATCAGATACAAACGATTTCTGCTTAGAATCTGCTAATATGTCATTTGATTTCATTTCTGCATTTTTTGTTCCCCACTGTTCACAAGTAAAGTAAAAAAAAATGTTATAAGTAGGCTACTAAAGATACTAGAAAAAATACTATTTTGCAATAAAATTTAAAAATTTATTGAGATCTAACTTCACAAATAAACCGTTATAAAATTAAATCTCGAAAACCAATTATCGTTTTTCATTAAACCAACATAATCTTTAATTCGCTACTCGTAAAATAAATAAATGGAAATATTCCATAAATAAGAGACATTATTTTCAATTACCGGAAAGTACCGTGCAGTTTTCTAAAAACGTCGAAGTTATTTCAAAATACAAGGTGTTAATATTCAGTGAAATTTATTTTTCAAATGATATCGATACTGTTTTTGAATCCTTTGTCAATATTTTTACATTTAACTTGGATAAATATTGCCCTCTTATAAAGAACAACGGCACCTTGCCTAAATCTCCTAAATGGATTACACCTGACATAAGAAAAGCTAGTCAGGATCTAAAGGATTTATACTGGTTGTGCAAAAGTATTGACAACGAGGATTCCAGGAAAATCTATAAACAAGCAAAGCATAATTACAACAAACTACTTAATAATACTAAAAAGAATTTTAATGACAAAATTATTACAGAATCTACTAATAGGCAAAAAACAGTGTGGAATTTAGTTAAACAGGACTTGGGAAGAACTAAAAAACCTAATGATATAACCTTGAGTATGGAGAGTAGAATATATACTACGACCTTTCGAGGGCATTCGACTCAATTAATCTAATTTTTATTAATGATAAATTATATAACCTAGGTTTTAGGGGCATTATCTTGAATTGGTTAACTGACTATTTGGAAAATAGGCAAATCTTCCTAAAAATTAAAAACAACCTTTCAGAAAGGCATGTATTGAATATGAGGGAACCGCAGGGCTCTGTGCTTGGACCGCTTTTATTTCTATTGTTCATCAACGATATGCCGAGGCATATTAAAGGTGATATTTCAAAAATGGTAACCATATTTGCTGATGACACATCTATAGCTGTCTCAGCTCCCACCTATGAGGGCTTGATGAATCTGACACGGTAAATAATCGAGTACTTTAATCGTTGGTGTATCCAAAACAATTTAATAATTAACAACTCCAACTATATATTTTGCTCTCCATAATAACCCGCGCCAGTTACAATTTGATCTCAATGGTATCGAAGTAGTTTCCTCTAACTGCACAAAATTCCTTGGGGTTTATGTTGATCAATATTTTCGATGGACTAACCATATTGACGAGTTGTGTAAAAAACTTAATAAAACAAAATTTGCAATTTCACGTATAAAATCATCAATGCCGTTGTCATCTCTTTTGACTGTCTATTACAGCCTTGCTTACAGTCACTTGTCTTATAACGTGATCTTCTGGGGCAATTCTTCCAGTAGTGATAGAATTTTTATAACACAAAAAAGAATCTTACGTGCTATTTTTTAACCTGTCTCCTCGCGACTCCTGCAAAAATTATTTTATACAAAATGATATATTAACATTTCCATGTATTTATATGTACAAATGCTTGATATTTACTAAAGAAAACATTGGGGCACTAAAAACTAACTCTGATTACCACAATCATCTTACCAGGCATGGCAAAAATTTATATGTACCATCACACAAAACTACCAAATTTGAAGCGAGCCCTACGTATCAGGGAATTAAGCTATTTAATAACTTGCCAGAGAGTTACAAATCACAAACTTTCAATATATTCAAAAAGCGTATTAGGAGTCTATTAGGAAGTAAAGGTTATTATAGCGTAACTGAGTTTTTGACTGACAACTCACTGAATTGTTAAATTTTTGTATTTAATATATTCGTTTTTATTTATCTCTTTTAACAATGTTTTTGTTGCTTTTACATAAATAAATCTAGGACGTAGGTAATATTATACCTCCATTTTATATCTTTTCAATTGTATCTGTTATGTGTTATTTATTATACTATCTGTATTAACTTTAAGTGTAACTGACCTGTCGTATACATTTTCTATGTCAATAAGGATTAATAAAATATTTATTTATTTATTTATTTAATACAATTATTATATACGTATAGTTCATCGTTAGAGCTTTATATCTGTGAGGATTCCTTGTATTCATTTTTTCTTTGAGCGCCCTTTTTTCTTGTCTCCTCTATTTAATACATTTTTTACGATACTTTGCTCCGTCATTCGGGCAATGTATCCTGACCATGTCACACTTTGTGCTCTAATCCTTTGTGTTCTTTGCTTCTTCTACTTCTTATGTACTCTCTTCATTGGCATAGTCCTTTTTTTATTCGTTCCAAGTGTTTCCACTATTTTTTGTCTACAAATTCTTTTTACTATCCTAATCGAGCTTATGTAAACACTCTGTAGATAACTGATGGTTAAGCAGCTATAAATAAATACAAAAAAAAAGTGCTGTAAATTTTTATTATCTCAGATTTTGCATCTTACTATTTCTCATCCGAGAGCCCACAAATTGAATGACACTGACACATGTGTTCTTCAAACGTTGTGAAGGGTTTTAGGATTTACGACCGGAGAAAGGGCAGCAGGGGAACCAGATGTCTATTATAAATCTCGAAATATGGCCTGTTTTACTTTCGTTTCACCACTTCTAAGCTATTTAGTACTCTCTTTCTGGTACCTCTTGACATGTTTGAAGGTAATAAAGACAACCAAAAAGAACCGTAATTTTTCCAGTGGCCTCATTCTCTTACAATTCGTGGGCAATAATTATTTTTCTTGAAAACTTTGTTTTTTAATTCATTATGTTTGACGTGGAGGGATTGGTATGGTGGTTCTTTTTTTTCTATAGAGCAGTAAATAATTAAATATTCAGATATGACACGCTTTTTAAGAAAATTCAACGTATATTTAAAATGTTTTGCACGATAGTGTTTCAACTTAACTATTCTTCAATGTACAGGGTGTCTCAAATTGGTGTGTTTTGCAGGGTATCTCGTAAACTAGAAGAGATAGAAGAAAAGCAGTTAAGATGTTATGACTTCTTTTTTTCTTAAAGTAACGATAGCCTAATTAAATTTTTAGTAACTCCCTGCAGTTGGAAGATACAGGGCGATTATTGAAAACTGTCGATAACTACAAGGTACTATAACTTCTTAATTAAGAAAAATATAAAAAAACGTTATAAAAACTTTTGATAGATATAATATTAAAGAGTACAGTGGCGCACAGATTTTTTTTAGGGAGCTTACTAAGGAAATATAATGCAAACTTATGTTTTTTTAAATGGGACACCTTGTATATTTTGACGTTTTTCGTTTCCTTTTTTAATTCTCATTCACCTGATATGACATATTATATATCTATTTTCAATGGTTGGAGCTACAGTGCAAATAAACCATTTATGGATGTTATCAGGTGAAACACCCTTAAAAAATTGAACACTCAGTAACGAAATTTAACATTTTATTATAAGGATACTGATGTGTGACAATTTTATTTATCAAAATTATAATTAATAAAAAATAAAACCAAATTAAAAAAATAAAAACAATAAACTTATGAAACAACAAGAAACATTGTAACAACTAACTTATTTGGGGATTTTTAAAAAATAATATTTACAAGACTAACTTCCAGAGTAGGGAAGATTTATTACAAAATATTCATGCCGCATTTAGAAAAATAAAGCCAGTCAATTGTGTAAGAACATTTAATGTAATTTTTACATTCTAATAAAATTAGTTATAGGTAGATTAGTTGTTACAATGTTTCTTGTTGTTTCATAAGTTTATTGTTTTTATTTTTTTAATCTGGTTTTATTTTTTATTAATTATAATTTTGATAAATAAAATTGTCATATAATAAAATGTTAAATTTCGTTACGAGTGTTCAATTTTTTAAGGGTGTTTCACCTGATAACATCCATAAATGGTTTATTTGCACTGTAGCTCCAACCATTGAAAATAGATATATAATATGTCATATCAGGTGAATGAGAATTAAAAAAGGAAACGAAAAACGTCAAAATATACAGGGTGTCCCATTTAAAAAACATAAGTTTGCATTATATTTCCTTTCCCATAAAAAAAAATCTGTGCGCCACTGAACTCTTTAATATTATATCTATCAAAAGTTTTTATAACGTTTTTTTATATTTTTCCTAATTAAGAAGTTATAGTACCTTGTAGTTTTCGACAGTTTTCAATAATCGCCCTGTATCTTCCAACTGCAGGGAGTTACTAAAGATTTAATTAGGCTATCGTTACTTTAACAAAAAAAGAAGTCACATCTCAACTGCTTTTCTTCTATCTCTTCCTGCAAAACACACCAATTTGAGACACCCTGTACATCTGGAAAAAATCAATAATTAATACTCTTATGTTAATTTTAAATATTTTAAACAACGAAACCAAAAAAATAATTTACAGAATTTGTGAAATATTCAAATTGTTCATTCCTTTGTCACTTGTTTGAGAAAAACAAATTTTGGTGCTGCTATTGCCCTGTTCTAAGTCCGATCCTGTATATATTTAATTTTGACCATTTTAATCCCTCTTAAATTGTTTTGGATTATATGACAAATATTAAAATTAATACAATCCAATATACGATAATTGGTATTAGAAGAATGTCAACTATTATTGCGGGTTTTTACAAAATTTTGGCAGATGGCTTCATCATAAATGGTTGATAATTCGTGATAAAGACCAAAAAGTCCAGGAAGCCGACTCAGTAGGTGGTCAGTTGTCAGATGGTGCATTTCATTTTATTTAGTACTTTCAAGAAATTACCAGTAATAAATAAATATTTAATAATAAATACAGGTTAAGAACGGTAGCATGTCTATTTTTTTTAATTAAAAGGCTACCGTTTATGAAAGACTGCTTATAATAAGTGGTTTCCCCATATCAACTCATCTATAAAAAAAGTTTGAGACATAGTCATATCTTTTTTAGATGTGCTACCATCTATGGTAAGAAGAGAGTATTGACATTAAATTTTGACTGAATCTAGTCAAGATGTCACTCTCTTCTTTTTTATCCCTTTCAGAGATTAATACAAAGTGAGTAAACCAGTAAGGAATTTTAATTTATTAGATTCGACATCCTAAGACCGGTTTCTGTCTTTCGACTTCATCAGTTAGGCTTTTCGAATCCAATAAATAAAAATTCCAAACTCGTACAAGTCAATAGCTATATCCGCTATAAGATAACATTTTTAGATGTGCTACCATCTATGGGATGGGATAAAAAAGAAGAGAGTGACATCTTGACTAGATTCAGTCAAAATTTAATGTCAATACTCTCTTCTTACCATAGATGGTAGCACATCTAAAAATGTTATCTTATAGCGGATATAGCTATTGACTTGTACGAGTTTGGAATTTTTATTTATTGGATTCGAAAAGCCTAACTGATGAAGTCGAAAGACAGAAACCGGTCTTAGGATGTCGAATCTAATAAATTAAAATTCCTTACTGGTTTACTCACTTTGTATTAATCTCTGAAAGGGATAAAAAAGAAGAGAGTGACATCTTGACTAGATTCAGTCAAAATTTAATGTCAATACTCCCTTCTTACCATAGATGGTAGCACATCTAAAAATGTTATCTTATAGCGGATATAGCTATTGACTTGTACGAGTTTGGAATTTTATTTATTGGATTCGAAAAGCCTAACTGATGAAGTCGAAAGACAGAAACCGGTCTTAGGATGTCGAATCTAATAAATTAAAATTCCTTACTGGTTTACTCACTTTGTATTAATCTCTGAAAGGGATAAAAAAGAAGAGAGTGACATCTTGACTAGATTCAGTCAAAATTTAATGTCAATACTCTCTTCTTACCATAGATGGTAGCACATCTAAAAATGTTATCTTATAGCGGATATAGCTATTGACTTGTACGAGTTTGGAATTTTTATTTATTGGATTCGAAAAGCCTAACTGATGAAGTCGAAAGACAGAAACCGGTCTTAGGATGTCGAATCTAATAAATTAAAATTCCTTACTGGTTTACTCACTTTGTATTAATCTCTGAAAGGGATAAAAAAGAAGAGAGTGACATCTTGACTAGATTCAGTCAAAATTTAATGTCAATACTCTCTTCTTACCATAGATGGTAGCACATCTAAAAATGTTATCTTATAGCGGATATAGCTATTGACTTGTACGAGTTTGGAATTTTATTTATTGGATTCGAAAAGCCTAAGTGATGAAGTCGAAAGACAGAAACCGGTCTTAGGATGTCGAATCTAATAAATTAAAATTCCTTACTGGTTTACTCACTTTGTATTAATCTTTGAAAGGGATAAAAAAGAAGAGAGTGACATCTTGACTAGATTCAGTCAAAATTTAATGTCAATACTCTCTTCTTACCATAGATGGTAGGACATCTAAAAATGTTATCTTATAGCGGATATAGCTATTGACTTGTACGAGTTTGGAATTTTATTTATTGGATTCGAAAAGCCTAATTGATGAAGTCGAAAGACAGAAACCGGTCTTAGGATGTCGAATCTAATAAATTAAAATTCCTTACTGGTTTACTCACTTTGTATTAATCTCTGAAAGGGATAAAAAAGAAGAGAGTGACATCTTGACTAGATTCAGTCAAAATTTAATGTCAATACTCTCTTCTTACCATAGATGGTAGGACATCTAAAAATGTTATCTTATAGCGGATATAGCTATTGACTTGTACGAGTTTGGAATTTTATTTATTGGATTCGAAAAGCCTAACTGATGAAGTCGAAAGACAGAAACCGGTCTTAGGATGTCGAATCTAATAAATTAAAATTCCTTACTGGTTTACTCACTTTGTATTAATCTCTGAAAGGGATAAAAAAGAAGAGAGTGACATCTTGACTAGATTCAGTCAAAATTTAATGTCAATACTCTCTTCTTACCATAGATGGTAGCACATCTAAAAATGTTATCTTATAGCGGATATAGCTATTGACTTGTACGAGTTTGGAATTTTTATTTATTGGATTCGAAAAGCCTAACTGATGAAGTCGAAAGACAGAAACCGGTCTTAGGATGTCGAATCTAATAAATTAAAATTCCTTACTGGTTTACTCACTTTGTATTAATCTCTGAAAGGGATAAAAAAGAAGAGAGTGACATCTTGACTAGATTCAGTCAAAATTTAATGTCAATACTCCCTTCTTACCATAGATGGTAGCACATCTAAAAATGTTATCTTATAGCGGATATAGCTATTGACTTGTACGAGTTTGGAATTTTTATTTATTGGATTCGAAAAGCCTAACTGATGAAGTCGAAAGACAGAAACCGGTCTTAGGATGTCGAATCTAATAAATTAAAATTCCTTACTGGTTTACTCATAGTCATATCTTATTTGAAAGGGTTTTTATTTCTGTATTCAACAATATAACGAAATATAAATTGAGCTATGGAGTTTTTTTAAATTTGAATTTTAATATTAAAATCTCTGAAGATGTAGAGAAACTTGTCAGTTTGTTTTAAAATTGTTTTACCACGCGAATTAGCCCGAGGTGGTATGAATGTTTAATCAGAAGAATGGGATATCAACAAAGAAAAACTGTGTTGTTGGTCGAGTACATGCCATGAAAAATGAGACAACAATATGGCTCTCTTATAATTTAAAAGTGGAATTTCCAAACTTTGTTACTTATTACATTTTTGAGATATTTATTGTATTAGAAAATAATCCAGATCCAAAAATTCACAGTCATACTTTGATATTAGGAGAACCGAATATTTTGGTAATAAAAATAATAAACGTTAAATGAAACAAAGTCAGTGAAACAGAACCGACAACGACTGCTTCTACTATCATCAGTCAACCTCAGAGTGAAAGCCGTCTTCCAAGACGATGATAGCACTCCCTCGCTAAAAATACCCATTCGACCATTCTAATATAATAATAATAATAATAACATCGAGTGTGACGGACTACCGCTGAAAAACAAAAATCACTCGGGCTTTCAGCTTGGCAAGATGCCACGGTTCTTCCTTGTTTGTGATGCAATATCATTCAATGTAAATGAATAATATTTTGATTACATTCAAACCGTGAATTTAGAATAGCATATGGGGTTAGTAGTTGTGAAATTATTATGAGATTCTGCCTTTTGAGTAGGGAACATCGATCAGAGTTCAAAATGATGTGTTAAATATCGAAAAATCACGGTTTCGGCTGTGAATTTATGGATGAATGCGTCAGGAATGTCACAGATATTTGGCCCAGCAAAGTTTGGGTTCTAACACGCGTCTGGACTCATTTAATTCAATAATATCTGGTCACCGAGCTTCGCTCTTAATATTCAAATCTACATTTTTAAGCAGCCCAATGAGTATATAATTTAAGTATATTTATAACATGACAAATTATTAATTAATTCGCGAAAATCACGGAGTGGGCGACACCTACTTGAACTACTGATAGGGAGATAAATAAAAAGTTGATTGGCGATTGGCTTGAAAGTAGGCGGGAAAATTAAAAAAGCTGTCAGTGTTAATTTTCAATTGGCTGCAGCTGTTGTTGATGTTTATCAACTGCTTGTCACAGAGGTTAGTTAAATGCATTAAAGTTGCCTAGTTTCTGGGGATTTCAAACTTTTAGGGCAACTTCTACTGACGCTTGATCTTCGCGAATTGTCACGGTGGACAGGCCCCGTTTCCGGGACGGGCAACAGCAGCGTGTAGGGCACACGTCCCGTCAACAGAAGATCGCTCAGCTCACTCTATTTATCACTATATAAGAAAAACTCTATGTTCAATTGATTTTATTATTTTTTGATCTGCAGTGAAGGAAAATTATAGGTCTGATATTCATACTTGGGTAAAAACCTCCACAAAAACCTGTGACCAGACTCTCGAGGTGTGGCAGATATTGATATCATATTTTTTCAAAAATTCTTTCTCTCTCTCTCTGATCATGAAAACTTAAATATTAAAACTGTCCGCATAATAAAATAGTAGCCGTAAGGGGTAGTCTCACACTATCGGGGAAGGGAAGACAGGTGTCCATTTTAAGAGTGTTACTCAACGTTCCTATAAATATTTACCTAAACCCATGATTTCTGAAATTGAATTGGCAACGTTGTATTTTCAACTTTGAATTAATAAGATGGCTGTCATTTGACAAGCAAATTATTTATGTCCGTCAAATGAACCTTTTTTATATAAAGTCAAACCTTTTTACTACTATACTATACAGAAGAAAGGAGTGCAGTATTTAATTTGCAGAATGTAGTACAGGTTCAAGAGGTAGAAATTTTATTTTTACCTCATCCTTCAATGCTTATTTGTAGTTAAAATTTAAATTTTAATACATCTGATCGGCCTAATATAGTTTTTGTCTAGATTCTTGTTTCCATGGTTTTTACTGTAATAAATTTGTTCTTTTGACAGATAAGTCAGACTTTATTTATTCATAGCCGTATCGTATGTATTTTAATTGATTCAGAATTTTGTATTAATATATATTTCAAAATGGCTTCATTCTAAAAATATTATCAGTCCTCCTAAATCCTTGAAGGCAGAATTATTAGTAATAGCAAGGCAACATAAAAACAAATTCAAAAAATATATTATGGATGAGATGGCCAGAGAAAATGGAATTAAAATTCTCAGATTTCCTTCGAACCACGCAGAGTTAAATTCCATTGAACTGATCTGGTCTCAATTATTAAAAAGTTATGTTTCTCAAAACAATAAAACATTTAAATTTCCTGATGTGCGAAATTTGTTTTTGAAGGCAGTTTCAGATGTAAATAGAGAACATTGGGAAAAATGCATTGATCATGTTTAAAAATGTGGAAAATTCATTTAGGAAAGTGGATATATCAATGGATAATTTAATAGAACCGATAATAATAAACATCAGAAAAGACAATTATAGTGATGCCAGTAGTTTTAGTGAAGACAGTGACTTTTAAAGATAGTTCTTGAACTAACTTTTTTTTTAATCTTTTAGTTTAGGTAAGTACTGAAGCGTTACTTTTAATGCCAAGAGATTTAATTTAATCCCAACATATAATCCTCCTTGTTATTTATTGGTTAAATTTAATTCGTTCAATGTTAAAGTGTCGGATGCATAAAGTTTATTTTTATTTTTTGTAAATAATATAACTTCAAAATTTAATCTACTAAGTGCGTATATATATTTTATATGCTGTGACCTTATTTATATTATAGAAACTTATTTTGCAAAGTACGCCTATGGAATGTGACGTTATAACCCCACTTTGACTGTACTCATCTATCCTTTATAGTATATATTACTATAGAAACAAGTTATTATTATGTGCCGTTGCTAGGAAATAAAACTAAAAGCTTGACTTTTCTTGTAAATATCTCGGAAGATCGAATTTTCACAGACATGAGACCTACATTTTTCGCCGATTTAGATAGGAATTAGTCTACCCTGAAAGTTTCATTGAATTCTGACTAGTGGATTTCGAGATCCTCTGGACACACATACACACACACACATACAAACCTTGCTCGTTTAATAGTATTTGATATATGGGGGCGAGTAACTCAATAGTCCAAAGAGTAGTTGATTTAGATTCAGATGCAGCGCATAGCATTTCGATATAATTGATGCTCCCAAGTTCACTTGATTTTTTTTATATATAATATTTCGGTCGAAAACTCTAGAAGACTCCAAGGCACAACAATTACCTGCTTTATCATGAACATTCATATATTTTTATCAATTATCCCAATCCACAAACAAATTAGCATTGATACTTGGAACTAAAAATAAAATTGTTTTGAAAAATAGAACTGATAAATAGAACCTTCCTATTCAATTATTTCTATGTTTATATTTTTCTTCCAAGATTGATTAACGACACCTATTAGTATAATCTTGTAAAACTGGTAGTATCTCTATAACTCGTGCTTGCTGATTAAGTTGATTCTACCGATTATGAAATTACGTAATAGCTCACATTAGTCTGCAAGGTTAGGCTAATAAAAATCTGAACAACCGACCTAGAGAAATCGATCGAGCAAAATACTAATCATTTAAATAAATGAATGACTGCCGCCGGGAGACGGGACCATATGTCGAGAAGTGTATCAAATCGAGCAAAAATTCCAAATTACATCTCTTATGGCACTGTTTATATCCACAAATGTGATGATAAATTAAAAAAAATCAAATCAAAAAATTCACATATGTACAGGTTATTCGAAGTATCTTTTTAAAATACAAAGATGGGGAAAATAATATCAATAATGAATGAGGGTCTCAGCGTATAAGCAATGGATGATGCAATTGAGAACATACAGTTTCCCAAATTATTTTTGGATGGGTTGGATATAGTAACGGGGCAAAAGCTTCGATTTTTTGTAAATATTTAGTAATAAAACATGCAAAATGTCTTTCGGTTATTTTCAAATATTTTATCAGGATATTTATTAAAATTTCGTAAATTAACCTGAGCTAACAAAAGTGTCTGGTCTTTTTATAAACCTACGGGTTTCAGAACAATAGAAAGAGTATTGCAGCTTTCATCGGGAGATAATTTTTAAATATCTGGTCACCGAGCTTCGCTCTTAATATTCAAATCTACATTTTTAAGCAGCCCAATGAGTATATAATTTAAGTATATTTATAACCTGACAAATTATTAATTAATTCGCGAAAATCACGGAGTGGGCGACATCTACTTGAACTACAGAAAGGTAGATAAATAGAAAGTTGATTGGCGATTGGCTTAAAAGTGGGCGGGAAAATTAAAAAAGCTCTCAGCGTTAATTTTCAATTTGCTGCAGGTGTTGTTGACGTTTATCAACTGCTTGTCACAGAGGTTAGTTAAATGCATTAAAAGTTGCCTAGTTTCTGGGGATTTCACCCTTTTAGGGCAACATCTACTGACGCTTGATCTTCGCGAATAGTCACGGCGGACAGGCCCCGTTTCCGGGACGGGCAACAGCAGCGTGTAGGGCATAGTGGTTTCAGTGGGGTGGTTTTAGTGAGTAACCGTAAGGGGTAGTCTCACACTATCGGGGAAGGGAAGAACCTTTACCCGATGTGCATAAAGCATTTCCACCCGCCAAAAAAAAAAAAGATTAGCTTTAGGTTAGGTTAGATCTGTGTAATAAATAAAGAAAAGTACAATACGTGTGACATTTTGACATTTGTTACATTCTGACAGGTGTCATATTTTGACATTTGTTCATTTTGACAGTTATAACATTCTGACACGTATCACATTTTAACAGTTGTCACGTTTTGCCAGGTGTCACATTTTGACAAGTGGCCATTTTAACAGTGTTACTCAACGTTCCTATAAATATTTACATAAACCCATGATTTCTGAAATTGAATTGGCAACGTTGTATTTTCAACTTAGAATTTATGAGATGGCTGTCATTTGACAAGCAAATTATTTATGTCCGTCAAATGAACCTTTTCTTTTTTATACTTTTCAGGTTTATTCTGGTTATAAATTGCTACTTGGGCATGTGTAGAATAAAAAAATGTGAAAAATATTTTTCCGCGAAAAAATTTCTATTGCTAAGTATATTGATTTTATCATGTTTTATAGCATCTGCGAAAATTTCATGAAAATCCCAGCCGGTCTCATTTTCTTAACGTTTAACCAGAGATGTGCGTGTCAGTAGTTGTCAAAATTTGTAGGTCATTATGGATAAAAAGCGGCAAATTTAAAATTGAATTCTTTCAGATTTAAACGCCAGAAATTAAATAAAGTCAAACCTTTTTACTACTATACTATACAGAAGAAAGGAGTGCAGTATTTAATTTGCAGAACGTAGTACAGGTTCAAGAGGTAGAAATTTTAGTTTTACCTCATCCTTCAAGCTTATTTGTAGTTAAAATTTAAATTTTAATACATCTGATCGGCCTAATATAGTTTTTGTCTAGATTTAATCTTGTTTCCATCGTTTTTACTGTAATAAAACTGTTATTTTGACAGATAAGTCAGACTTTATTTATTCATAGCCTTATCGTATGTATTTTAATTGATTCGGAATTTTGTAATAATATATATTTCAAAATGGCTTCATTCTAAAAATATTATCAGTCCTCCTAAATCCTTGAAGGCAGAATTATTAGTAATTCAAATTCAAAATTCAAAAAATATATTATAGATGAGATGGCCAGAGAAAAACTAATTAAAATTCTCAGATTGCCTCCGTACCACGCAGAGTTAAATCCCATTGAACTGATCTGGTCACAATTATTAAAAGGTTATGTTTCTCAAAACAATAAAACATTTAAATTTCCTGATGTGCGAAATTTGTTTTTGAAGGCATTTTCAGATGTAAATAGAGAACATTGGGGAAAATGCATTGATCATGTTAAAAAGGTGGAAAATTCATTTAGGAAAGTATATCCACTATCAATGGATAATTTAATAGAACCGATAATAATAAACCTCAGAAAAGACAATTATAGTGATACCAGTAGTTTTAGTGAAGACAGTGACTTTTAAAGATAGTTCTTGAACTAACTTTTCTTTAATCTTTGAGTTTAGGTAAGTACTGAAGCGTTACTTTTAATGCCAAGAGATTAAAAACAGTTTAATCCCAACATATAATCCTCCTTGTTATTTATTGGTTAAATTTAATTCGTTCAATGTTAAAGTGTCAGATGCATAAGGTTTATTTTTATTTTTTGTAAATAATATAACTTCAAAATTTAATCTACGAAGTGGGTATATATATTTTATATGCTGTGACCTTATTTATATTATAGAAATATAATATATATATATATATATATATATATATATATATATATATATAATGTTAAAGTATCAGATGCATAAGGTTTATTTTTATTTTTTGTAAATAATATAACTTCAAAATTTAATCTACGAAGTGGGTATATATATTTTATATGCTGTGACCTTATTTATATTATAGAAATATAATATATATATATATACATATATATATATATATATATATATATATATATATATATATATATATATATATATATATATATATATAATGTTAAAGTGTCAGATGCATAAGGTTTATTTTTATTTTTTGTAAATAATATAACTTCAAAATTTAATCTACGAAGTGGGTATATATATTTTATATGCTGTGACCTTATTTATATTATAGAAATATAATATATATATATATAATGTTAAAGTGTCAGATGCATAAGGTTTATTTTTATTTTTTGTAAATAATATAACTTCAAAATTTAATCTACGAAGTGGGTATATATATTTTATATGCTGTGACCTTATTTATATTATAGAAATATAATATATATATATATATATATATATATATATATATATATATAATGTTAAAGTGTCAGATGCATAAGGTTTATTTTTATTTTTTGTAAATAATATAACTTCAAAATTTAATCTACGAAGTGGGTATATATATTTTATATGCTGTGACCTTATTTATATTATAGAAATATAATATATATATATATATATATATATATATATATATATATATATATATATATATATATATATATATATATATATATATATATATAATGTTAAAGTGTCAGATGCATAAGGCTTATTTTTATTTTTTGTAAATAATATAACTTCAAAATTTAATCTACGAAGTGGGTATATATATTTTATATGCTGTGACCTTATTTATATTATAGAAACTTATTTTGCAAAGTACGCCTATGGAATGTGACATTATATCTTCTCTCCTTTATAGTATATTACTATAGAAACAAGTTGCCGTTGCAAGGAAATAAAACTAAAAGCTTAACTTTTCTTGTAAATATCTCGGAAGATCGAATTTTCACAGACATGAGACCTACATTTTTTGCCGATTTAGATAGGAATTAGTCTACCCTGAAAGTTTCATTGAATTCTGACGAGTGGATTTCGAGATCCTCTGGACACACACACATACATACATACAAACCTTGCTCGTTTAATAGTATTTGATTTTTATTTACAAAGTACAAAACTTTCAAAAACCAATATTTTTTGTAAACTTACTGATGTTAGTTGGAAGTTGTAAATAAACCTTAAATCTGGGAAAATCATACTATTAAAGAAGAAGAGAAAATATAGAAGTTTGATTACTAATAAAATAATCGAGCAACTCATACATAAAAATAAAGTACAAATATTTATAGCAAATACTTAATTTTTTTTGCTGAAATTCATAAAATTCATACAATTCATATTTCGGCTGCTCCATTCCAAAACACAGTATGTGTAAAAAATAAAATTGTGAAAAAAACGTGTTTCAGTTTTTCTATTTGGCCTCTGTAGGCTATTTAACGAATTCTTTTGATATTAATGCTATGTGATACAGTTTTTCATCAAATTTTTTTCGGGTCTTTAAAGTTTACGTAATTTTAATTAAACACAGTATATCCAAAGATATAAAAACACGATTTTCTGAGAAAATGTTGAATGGAACAGTATCTATGTAAACTCCTGGACAAAATTAACGCACCACTCATATTTTTCTCAATAATCTTTATTTATTGTTAACTTAGTGTACGACAAGTAGGCTATGGACCGTGTTTAAGTAGGCTATGGACCGTGTTTGATACTGACAGATGTTATTTAAACTAGCTAGTGTCACATAATACCTTGTTTTGACAATAATTCATATTAAACTTTGTTTTAGAGTAAATCTGTGTAAAATTTTTTTAAAAAAGTGTTGATTAAAACAAAATTTCTGTAAGAAGCAAGTTTGTTTGTTTGTAATTGTTTTTATCATATGCATGTTTGGAAGTTCATTTGCGAGTAAAACAAGTAAGAAAAATGAACCGCCAAAGAAATTTGTCAATAGAGGAGGCAGTGCGAGCATCGACTCTTCTGGATGAAGGATATTCAATGCGACATGTTGCTGGTTTATTAGGAAGACATCATTCCAGTATCAGTCGCGTAGTGAGACGTCATAATGAAAAAGGCTCGTACCTTCGAAGAACAGGACAAGGGCGAAAACGTTGCACTAATCAAATTGATGATCGTTTTTTGAGACAACGTGCTCTCAGAGACAGGAGAGTTACCAGCAATCTGTTAAAAAATGAATTAGCGGATGTTCGCAACGTCGCTATATCATCTCGAACGGTTAGAAGACGTTTACATGAAGCAGAATTGAGCAATAGAAGACCAGCCAAAAAGCCCTTGCTTACCAGAGAACACAAAGTTCAGAGATTGAATTTTGCAAGACTACATCAGAATTGGACCATCAATGATTGGAAACGGGTTATGTTCTCCGATGAAACCAGAGTTAGCCTTAAAGCTCCAGATGGACGTGAGCGTGTCTGGCGAAGACGAGGAGAAAGGTTTGCTAGCTGTAATATCTCTCCTAAAGTACCTTTTGGTGGTGGCTCTAAAATGTTTTGGGGAGGAATTTGCTTCGATGCTCGTACGGAATTAGTCCCTATACGTACGAGGTCTATGAATGCCCAATATTACTTAGATAACATTATTGTCGAACATGTAATGCCTTTTGCTCCATTTGTTGGGCCTAATTTTTTATTCATGCAGGACAACGCTCGTCCCCACGTGGCAAGACAGGTTATTGGTTACCTAAATGATGTTAATATCCCTTTATTAGAGTGGCCACCTAACAGTCCGGACATGAATCCTATAGAGCATCTATGGGACTATCTCAAAAAGAAGATTCGAAGTCTTAGACCTCCTGTTGTTAATCACAACCAACTTATAGAGGCCGTTATTGAAGAATGGGAGATTATTCCGCAAGCGTTTGTTGAACATTTAATATCAAGCATGCCTCGACGCATGAATGCAGTAATAAGAAGTAGAGGAGGCCCTACACGGTATTTGGGTTCACCAAAATTCATTTATTGTGTTTCACATATTCTTTTTTCTTTTTTCAATTGGAAAGCATGATAGCTTAATTATGCATTTTCAGCAAAAACAAATTTTTAAAGAAAAAATAAGGCAAATTAAGGTCATGTTAAGGTCATATTCGACTAATTTTTAGGTATTCATTATTGTTTCAATTTAACTAAGTTTTATTTTGTGTTTATATTGTAAATATTTAGAATAATTAAAGTGGTGCGTTAATTTTGTCCAGGAGTTTATATACCCGGAAAAAAAGTAGCATTATTATTTTGTAATTTATTTTTTTATTTTTCACAAAACTCCCGTATAATTCTAAAATGATTAATTTAAGTATTACTGAGAGCAGACTTTTACAGAGTATCATTAATTTGAATTTGTATACGGGACGTTGTTTGTACTAGTATTATGGCGAATCTGGTCTTTTCATTCTCAACTGTATATACATATGCATTAATGCTAAATGGTTATTACCTCTCGTAATGTGCATTTTAATGACTCGAACAAACTCAAAGACATATAGAAAGCCATTAATTTACTTCTTCGGAAATAAATACAAGTCCTTCTTACACTAAAAATTTCGTCTCACTTACGTACAGTTGGTGTAAAAATTTTTGCTATAGCTAGACATCCGTTGTTTGCGATTATCGCTAATATTCATTTACACACAACTACGAATTATAAGAAAATTAGTGACAGATCAGAAAAAAGTTTAAAAAACTAAAACGCGACTATGCAATAACAGAAACCAAGCAACATAAGTATGTCTGTCACTATTCTACCTGCAAATTATGGCATTCGACGCTAATTTTTCAAATACAATCAAGAGATAAATTGTTTTTTCCGCAAATCGGTAGGAAATTTTGACATTCCAGACAAAATTTCTTAAAGAAAAAGTCCAAGATTTCCTAACTGTTAGGAAATATTCATTTCGTTACAGTTGTTAGTGTTCTACATAAATGTGTATATGCATATTCGTACTTTTCTCTTGATTTCTTTGGCAATAATTCTAATGAAGCAGTATTCACTGCCTCATCCAGCTCTGGAGGAGTCCCAGAAATGGAAAATTCACCATCACTTATCATTTTACACTCTTTTGCTTTCGAAAACACCAGCAATTAAATTTATATGCGTCAAGTTTGACAATTCAACATTAATACGTTTCCATAGTAACGCAACCAATTTTATTAAGAATTTCGAAGCACCATTGATTTGTGAATAAAATTATTCGGGATTTTTTCAAAATTAATTAATATCTATCGAATTTAAAACGATTTGCGGAAAAATAGTATGGTTACCTCGTAGGAAAAGCCACATTCCTGGGCTCTGTGTTGCAAATTTTCGTATTTTGGACCCCATTTTGAAGGTGTTCTCGAAGAGGTACGGAGGGGCATATCAAACCCTGATGCTCTATCAAAATCTGAAGTCAGAATTTTCAAAATTCATAAACACAAAGAATCAACATACATACAGATCGAATTCAGATACCGAACAATTTGTTCGGTGATAATAAGAATAATATATTTGTTTTAGACCAATATCGCGTATGCTATAGTCAAAATAGTTTCGATTATACAGTGTGTTCCAAAAACTCGTGGCAGCACAAAGTTACATTTTTTTAAATGGAACATAGTATATTTTATTCAAGAAGAGAGCGTTAAAAAAATATAGCATATTAATATCTCTTTATCACTTACCTAAATTATACAACGTTCTTCCAGAATATTTAAAACTTACCACTCGTTCGGTTCATTATTTTATTAAACATTAAAAAAATTATCGCAATCGATCCGTTGCCACTTTTAAATATTTTAAATACTTGATTCAATTTCTAACTTACTCCAGTTATTAATTTCCTTTTTTCTCTTCGCTTTGCTTATAATATTAGTACTATTACTTTTCGATAACTTAAATTGTTGACTATTATTAATTATATATTTTTGATCAAGATACGACACAGATAATAGGCCAGTAGATATAGAGAATCAATTAACATTAATTCCAAAAGTTTTGAAACTTCGATGGTATATTAGTGCATTAATGAAAACAAACTATAAAATTTTGCACAAGTCTGCGATGAACGGAACATTGTTTAAATTACAAAAAACGTTTTTTTTTTATTTTTACACTCAAAATTGCAAAAGTTCTGCAAACTATGGTCTATTTTTATGTATGAGAGAGTAATAAAACAGCATTTCTAATGCAAAACTTAGTACGGTCATTTTAAATATTTTTACGGAATAATCTAAATATTTCCTAAAATTGTCATAAATGTACCTGAGCTAATACAAGTTTTGGGTCTTTTATTGGCCTTTTATAACCATAAGCTGTACAGAACAATAGAAAAAGGTTTGGACAGGCCAAAAGCCCTGTGTATTAAAGATAACATAGCCGTATCTTAAGATTATTTTCAATAAGTACCTATTTGCCAATTTTGTTTTATTTTAATTCCAAGAATTTCTTACAGTAATCGAATTATAAGTAGATAAATCCCTTACCACCGAAAATGCGATTGTAGGTTTTCCATTTAGTAGGGAGGTCCAGTTGTGTATTCTTGACAGCTTACTAAATGTCGTTTAGTTGCAACATGCAAGGTGCAGTGTGCAGTCTATTGTGAATTCTAGTGTGATCATGGAAAATTTGGAAGTACCGCGTAAACGACAAAAAATCGGTCCTTTAACAGTTAATGAAAAAACATTAATATTTAATTGTTTTAAATCATTTACAGACAAACATTTATGTAAAAGTGTTGATGACACAGTGGAATTAGTTAGTAGTACGCTTGGTGTTGGGAAATCTACGATTTACAGAGTTGTTAAAGAAGAGAAATGTGGCGAGTTTCAAACAGCACGTAAAGCTCCAGGAAAACCAAAATTTCAAATAGAAAATCATTTGAAAGAAAGACTTCGAAGGAAAGTGCATGCGTTCTTCTTTAGAAAAGAATTTCCGACAGTAGACAAAGTTCTTGCCACGGTTCGAAATGAGTCGAAGCACACTATGGAAACTTTTAAAAGAAATAGGTTTTCTATGGAAAAAAGAAGCGATATTGTAGTATGGAGAAGAAATTACCTAAGGACTATAAAAGAAATGAGAAACCAAAGAAGAAATATATTTTATTTAGATGAAACATGGATCAACGAGGGACATACACCAAATAAATTTTGGCAAGATGAAACTGTTACAAGTCGAAGACAGGCTTTTTTAAATAATTTATCTACTGGTTTAAATCCACCATCAGGAAAGGGGCGCAGACTGATAATAGTACACATCGGTAGTTCAAACGGTTTTGTTAAAGGTGGTTTATTGACTTTTGAATCTACTCGTACCGGTGACTACCATGAGGACATGAATGCTGATGTCTTTAAAGAGTGGTTCGAACAAATGATAGATCTTCTTCCTCAGAACTGTATAATAGTAATGGATAATGCAAGTTATCACTCGAGACTTACAGAAAAAATGCCCACAACCAAGTGGTTAAAAAACGATTTACAGAATTGGCTAAATTCAAAGAATATTAAGTTCCATACCGGTTCTGTGAGAAGAGAACTGTATCATTTGTGTTCCCTTCATAAAGAGAAATTAAAAAAATATGAAATTGCAAAAAATCGTGGGATGACGGTGGTTAGATCACCACCATATCATTGCGAAGTAAACTCGATTGAACTAATATGGGCACAGATAAAGGGAGAAGTTTCAAGAAAAAATAATTCTTTTAAAATGAGTGATGTTAAACAGTTGTTTTTGGAGGCTGTAAATAATGTGAAGCCTGAAAACTGGGAAAAGGCAGTAAATCATACGATTAAAGAAGAAGAGAAAATGTGGAAGTTGGACAATATTACTGATGAAATGATCGAGCCACTCATTGTAAATATTGGTTGCGACAGTTCATCTTCTGATTTCGATTCTGATTTGGATTTGTAGGTAACAAGTAGTTTTTATATTAAAATTATTATTTATTAACGTAACGTTGTTTAAAAGTCAAAGTTTAAACCCTTATACCTACATAACCCGTTTGACACAAAGTTCTTAACATACCTTGTGGAAAAATAAAATATTTTAGAAAAAATTGCACTTTTTTACCTTCAGCTGCTTAGAACTTCTAAGCAGGTTAATTAGGTGAAAATATAAGTGTACACCCAATATATTTATTATATTTATACAAAGGTTATTTCATACGAAAATACTCGAGGTATAACTTCACAAAATATTTTAACTGTCTACTAAAAGAAGTGGTACGCCTATGGATTACGAACGCTTTATTATTTTAATACTCTCTCATACATAAAAATAGACTATAACATCAGTTGACACCCCCACTGCTACCTCACTGGAAATGAGGCTTAGATCCTCCCTATTTAAATAAATTAAATTTCAAACTCGATATTTTCTTAGACATTTCGTTGTTTATTCATGGCAAGACTTTAAGCAAACAAATACGTACCTAATCGAATCTAAAATCTAGAAAATCCAAAGTTCCGTTCCGTTTTCATCTTGCATGGCTTGCAATTTAATTGCTTTCGATATAATCGATCGCAAATTATATTTATTACAATTTGTGCGCTGTCTGCACCTTAGAAGGCAGTTAATACTTAACCTTTCACACTGTTTTGCTGCGCTGCTTTTATCAATTCCATATATCATATATGCGCTCAAATAGAATCTCACGTATTGCACAGTTCCTGTGAGAAAATGGAAAATTATAGATCAACTATAGAATTTTTATACGGTGAGGTGGATTAGAGTAAGTTCAATGGCATATTTAATATAAGTTTACACTCTATTTAAGAAAATTTTCTTTTGGCAATTACATACACATTCAGGTTGACAGCGATTCCACTTACGTTATCATTTTTTCTTTATTTTTAAATATAAAATTCAAAAACACAAGCAAGTTTCGAGCTTTTCTACATACATTTCAATATACTCAAACATTTTATTTATAACATTTATAACAGGTTGAGTTTTTGGTTTGTTGGCTGCGACTTTTACATTAAAACTAATATTTTTAGACTTATTCGATAATAATTTAAATTTGATATACAACTTTCTGTACAAAACATAATTGTAGCTGTTTTCTGAAGGAAGCCGCATTTCATCGAAAGATCAAGGCGGCTCGAAATTTATAATTACAACGAATTAAAAATGTCATTGTTTTACATCAAGTTCAATTTAGGACTGAATTCTTAATAAATTTATTATTGGTGTTAATCAAAACATTTTAATTAACCGTAATTAAAGAAGTGTGTTTGATTTTGTCTCTATATAATAAATAAATTTGACCTTTAGTTTAATTTTAGATTTTTATTAATCATATTGGGAAAGACTATAATGTTAATTTTGGAATATTTTAAAGTTTCGCATAATTTACAATTAATGTATGCTAGAAGAACATTTGCGTATTTAAATGTACAATCAAAATTAGGAATTTACATTTACACTATCCTTTAGAATTTTAGATTAATAAAGCGGAAATAAAAAATGTCGAATTTTGCATATAAAGTTTATTTTAAAAAATATTAAGAGTAGCGTCCCAGGTTTAGAGATTAAAAATTTGTTTTGAAATAAAATGAGTCATTTCAACCCACCCAATTTGCAGACTGAAAACTCTAGAAGACTCCAAGGCGTTATGGCCATAAAGTGAAAAATAAATGTAAAAATTACCCTAATGACTCCTCCAATAAAAATAAATCATTACTCTTTTGTACATTTTATAAAGTAACTGACTAATGCTGCAGAGTACTCAATCCCTCATAAAAAATCATCTTTTCCTAACCTTAATTCAGAAATACCACCTTAAAAATATTTTAAAACTATTTTCTTTTGGACGTTTTTATTACAAGGATATTTTCACTAAGTTGTATGAAATACGTTTTCCAAAGATTTGGCGTTAGCCACCCTTAAAGAATTATCCGCTGTAATCATGTTTTCTCAGTTTAAAATTGAACACAATTCAGTTCAACATAAGTAATTGGGAATAAATTTGTTTACTTTGATTTGATTAGTTTCAAAAGTCAATGGCGATAACTAACTCCTGTTAATTTTAGATTCATTTCATAAATTAATAACGCTAAATAACTCTCCCGATTTAATTTAGATATATAATAAAACTTAATAAATCCTTCCGGTTAATTTTATAATTTGATTAATTTAATTAACGCCTGATTGAGTCATTCCGTCAGTAACCGCCGTCAGTCACTAGAGCTAAATCGAACGTTTATTTTAACATATTATTTTTTTTTTGTTCAGGGTTTTGAGAGTTGGGCTTTGAAATATAAAAGAAACAATTTTATTATAAATAGTTAAAGTCAATAGATGTGTCAACGTTATTTCTGGTTTATATTCACAGACCTTACCTCTTTTCAGGGCTTTTAAAAAATATATATAATAAACTAATTAACTAGTCCGAGATCAACAAGACCCCTGGGGATTCCGTATCTTCATCTGAAGCTACTTGTGCCCCTAAGACGCCGTTTCTAAGGGTTGTGGAGTAAACCACATTAAATAATCTGGTAAGGCATAATTTTCTTTGTGGCAAGAAAAAGCCTTACATTCTATACTTTATCTTGATGCATAGTTACTTTGAAAAATGAGGTAACTCGTGATAATTTTTTCTCTTGTATTTACATTTACAAAGTTTCAATTTTAAAACCGTGTTTTACAAACTTAAGTTAAATTTCGAAAAGCTATTTTAATGTTTACATGTAAGTCTAGCGGTTTTGGCTAGGAGATGATGAGTCAGTATTTTATAGAATTAAAAAGTGATTTAATTTCTTTTGGTGTTTGTATCGGTTACCTTCTTATTTCCCATTTTGAATGAAAAGAACAATTTCCAAGAATTAATTTTTTGGATACTTTTATGACGTCTTTACCAAAATTTCAAAATAAAATTTCTGAAATTCGATTGATTCTAATTGATGTATTTGTTTTATAAATCAATAGTCGTATTTATTTACATGAAATTTCTGCTGGAGAAAATCCTAGCAGTAAAATTCTTAAACAAAGGATATTGATGTTTCACCCATTTTAGTACTCTGGTAATCTTTCTGGTCATTTCATTTTAAACGACAAAATTCCATTTACGTTTACTACAAAACCCTCTGAGTGTAGACTCGCGGTCGTAACATTTTATTTTTAGCTATTATTAAACAATTACTGCAATACCTGCTTCAGTAAAAATGTCATTGTTAATGTTTGTCTAATATAAACAAAACAGTTTAATATAAATAAAGACTGACACATTTTTATAACATGTTGTGACACCGGATAATAATAATCCGCAATGCTTGTCATTCCCAAAATTATAATTCTCGCAATTAAGAATATAAACGATCATATTGCTGGGAATTTATTCTTATTTTTTCATTCACTCTTTTACCAACCAATCAATGCGAAATGCCTATTGGGTATCAAATCGATTTGCTTCGTCACCTACAATTTCATACAGGAAATATGTTGAAAGTCAAACAAGAATGACTTTTCCTTTTTTCCCCCACATAAATTAACCCTCTGACAAACTTGCAATCACAGATGTCGGAGGTGGGTTGTATACATGGAAAAAGTAAATATGAGGAAGTGGAAATCTGGTTTTTATATTAACAGGGGTTCGTTGCATCAATTTGATTTGCTTGGCAACAATAATTCCATAGACGCATAAAAGAATTATGAAATTCCAGTAGGTACCTACTGATATATTCTTCAAATCAAAAATAGTTTTTTTTCCTTTGTTTTTGTGGGCTAAGGTCAATAGAAAATTAGAAAATCTTTGTTTTCATTACGCCAACGTTTCGGCTTTTTATTAAGCCATCATCAGGGCTTCTGCAAAAAAAAAATACAAAAATGTGTTGTCTTTTAAAATTGAAAAATAGTTTTATTTATCTCACATTTCGACTTTCTTTATGGATGATAAAAATATAATAATAAACTATTCTAGAAATATATTACCGGATAATTTCATAAAATTTTTTGGAAAAAAGGAAATTTAAGATGCTAAAATTTATTACCAACGTAAGAAGTGTTAATTATTGTGTTAATAATTCCTTTAATGTTCTCTTTTGGACGCACTATTCTATGTTCTATCACCCCAAGAAATATTAATATCAAAGAAATTTTCAAATATTTCCCATTCAGCTGCTGATTTTAAATTGCATATACGTACGATTTTTATTTGCCCCTTTCGACACACCCGTGTATCTTTCCGCACGTAGCAGACCATTTCATTAGTTTCTGACGGATATTAATGTTGGTTTAGAGTCGTTATTATGTTATGAAGATGTCTTTTCAGCAGACTGCCTTAGAAATGGAATGGATGAGCGGTGCCTCAAAAAATGTTGAGTGGGTGTCGTTAACGCTCAATAATAAAATTCACGATTACTAATGATCCGCGAGCATATAAAGGTGAAGTAATATTTTTTTATAAAAATCGATTCACGTCATCACTAATGAAAATATATTGATATCGAAATAACATTATTTTTTTAGGTATTCCGCATGAAAAATTACCAAAAATGATACGGTTAAAGTTTATTGTATTTACACATCATACGTTTTTTATTTATCATATATTGTTATGGTATAAAAAAATGGGACAAATTTATGAAAAATGTGTATGTTAAACAAATTTAAAAAAAAATATGTGAAAAGGGGATTTAAAATTGACAGGGTTGTTATGGGATTGTTTGTATATAGTAGATTAGATAGTTTTTTGAAAATGTCACATTTTCGAAATTCGAAAATAAAGAATATTAATTAAAAAGTAAAAGCCTTTTTTGATTTTCATAACAATTGGCGCAGCAACGTGAGACAATTAAAAGATAAAGAAGAAGAAATGGATAGAATAATTCAAAACCAAATGGAGATGTTGATAAATATCATGACAAATTTGGGAAAGCAAATAAAAGAAGACATGAATAAAAACAAAGAAGATATGCAAGATAGTATAGAGAAAATGGCGATGGAAATAGAAAATAAATTCGAAGAAGTAAAGTAAAGTAAATTTTATTTGACTACGTTACATATTGTACAGGGTGTCCCAAATTGGTGCGTTTTGCAGGGTATCTCGTAAACTAGAAGAAATAGAAGAAAAGCAGTTAAGATGTTATGACTTCTTTTTTTGTTAAAGTAACGATAGCCTAATTAAATCTTTAGTAACTCCCTGCAGTTGGAAGATACAGGGCGATTATTGAAAACTGTCGAAAACTACAAGGTACTATAACTTCTTAATTAAGAAAAATATAAAAAAACGTTATAAAAACTTTTGATAGATATAATATTAAAGAGTTCAGTGGCGCACAGATTATTTTTTTAGGGGGCTCACTAAGGAAATATAATGCAAACTTATGTATTTTTAAATGGGACACCCTGTATATTTTGACGTTTTTCGTTTTCTTTTTTAATTCTCATTCACCTGATATGACATACTATATATCTATTTTCAATGGTTGGAGCTACAGTGCAAATAAACCATTTATGGATGTTATCAGGTGAAACACCCTTAAAAAATTGAACACTCAGTAACGAAATTTAACATTTTATTATAAGGATACTGATGTGTGACAATTTTATTTATCAAAATTATAATTAATAAAAAATAAAACTAGATTAAAAAAATAAAAACAATAAACTTATGAAACAACAAGA
This sequence comes from Crepidodera aurea, assembly GCA_949320105.2. Classification (NCBI taxonomy): domain Eukaryota; kingdom Metazoa; phylum Arthropoda; class Insecta; order Coleoptera; family Chrysomelidae; genus Crepidodera; species Crepidodera aurea. The sequence goes on from OX439472.1 coordinate 107,147,040, forward strand.
AACATTGTAAGAACTAATCTTATTAGAATGTGAAAATTACATTAAATGTTCAAAATGTCCTCCATTTTGTTGTAGTAATAATTGAGACCTTTTTCTTACTGATCTTACACAATTGAGTATGTGCACTGGCTTTATTTTTCTAAATGCGGCATGAATATTTTGTAATAAATCTTCCCTACTCTCGAAGTTAGTCTTGTAAATATTATTTTATGATTTTATTTTTGGTAATGCTGAATTGGTTGGAGATTATTTAAACGAAAAACTTTTTAATCGATGAAAACGGAGAGCATTTTGAACATTTAATGTACTTTTTACATTCTAATAAAATTAGTTATAGGTAGATTAGTTGTTACAACGATTCTTGTTGATTCATAAGTTTATTGTTTTTATTTTTTTAATCTGGTTTTATTTTTTATTAATTATAATTTTGATAAATAAAATTGTTACACATCAGTATCCTTATAATAAAATGTTAAATTTCGTTACTGAGTGTTCAATTTTTTAAGGGAGTTTCACCTGATAACATCCATAAATGGTTTATTTGCACTGTAGCTCCAACTATTGAAAATAGATATATAGTATGTCATATCCGGTGAATGAGAATTAAAAAAGAAAACGAAAAACGTCAAAATATACAGGGTGTCCCATTTAAAAAAATATAAGTTTGCATTATATTTCCTTAGTGAGCCCCCTAAAAAAAATAATCTGTGCGCCACTGAACTCTTTAATATTATATCTATCAAAAGTTTTTATAAGGTTTTTTTATATTTTTCTTAATTAAGAAGTTATAGTACCTTGTAGTTATCGACAGTTTTCAATAATCGCCCTGTATCTTCCAACTGCAGGGAGGTTACTAAAGATTTAATTAGGCTATCGTTACTTTAACAAAAAAAGAAGTCATAACATCTTAACTGCTTTTCTTCTATCTCTTCTAGTTTACGAGATACCCTGCAAAACGCACCAATTTGGGACACCCTGTACATGTTTGTAGCAAGTCAAGGAAAATACAAAATATAATCGAAATACAAAATACAATCAAAAGAAACAAAATTTAAAATTTAAACTTACACAATAGTATATATAAAATTGTTACGTAGAATAAAATAAAATAAAATACTTCAGATAAAGAGGGGTGAGCATATACACAAAAATAATTTAATTTTAAAAGCTATGAAATACATTTAAAAGTTAAGAAAGGGATTTACACCGATCGATGTATTCTTCGACAGAACAAAGGCAATATTTTAGCAGAAATGTTTTTAATTTTTTTTTAAATGAACTAAACCCCAGCAGCCCAAACTCAGATGGCAATAAGTTATAAAGGCGTAGGTCTAGCGAATTGTTTTTTGATTTAATTAGTCGACATCTATTTGTTCTTAAGTTGTTAGCTTGTCTGGTGGGATAATTGTGAATGTCGGATTGCCTAGGAAAACATGACAATTTTTTATAAATTTCCAAAAGCACACTAAATATGTAAATAGTTGGTAGAGGCATTATTCCTTGCTGAATAAACAAGGGCTGACAATTTTGAACCAGTTATGATTCTAACAGCTTTCTTCTGTAACCGAAAAATCAAAGTCGCATCTGAACTGTTACCCCAAAGTACAGTAGCGTAATTAATGTGTGAATGGAATAGAGAGAAGTAAGCTGTTCGTAATATGTTGTGATCTGTTATAGTTTTAAGCTGCCTTAACACAAATAAGGTACTGCATAATTTGGGTTTTAATTTATTTATATGATTTCTCCAAGTTAAATTACTGTCTAACACAACTCCAAGTAATTTAGCACTAGTGCAACCTTGAGAATCGGTAACAGAAGAAAACTGCAATTCCTGCGATTTATTTTTGTTTAGCATTAGGTTATTAGCCAAGAACCAATGTTCAGCTTTAGCCTTAATAGTTTCAGAAGTATTTTTCAGCTCACTTACATTGAAGTAAATAGAAGACAGGAGATAATAGAATATAAGATCACAGTACATGAAAGACAGACAGAAAAAGAAATAAAAAAAATGTAATCAGTAATAGTAAAGAGATTAATTTAATAGAGAAACGTATGGAAGAAATAATACAAGACAATTGGAAAATTGCAGAAGAAAGAATTTAAAAACAAGAAAAAATACAGAACAGAATTTGAAAATAATGAGACAAGATATTGAAATGAATAATGAATAAATAGAAATAAAATTAAAAAAAATTATCATAGATGGAAAATTAAATTTAAAAAAAATATTTGTTGGATATTGGAAGAAAATTTAAAAAAAAAGAAAATAAAATGGATTTTGAAATAGCAGAGGAAGAGAATTTAAGTATTAAAATGCAAGATTTTAGTGGGAAAAATATAAATTAAAATTTGATTTTATTATTTCTTTTGAAGATAAAAAATAAATTGAAAAACAAATGGGAATGTTGTTATGGTATAAAAAATGGGACAAATTTATGAAAAATGTGTATGTTAAACAAATTAAAAAAAAAATATGTGAAAAGGGGCTTTAAATTGACAGGGTTGTTACGGCATTGTTTGTATATAGTAGATTAGATTGTTTTTAGTTATGCAAATGTCACATTTTGAAATTTTAAAATAAAAGATTTAGAAAATAAATAATTATCCATTAAAGAGAGATTTTTTCAAAATCAGTTATTTTAAAAAATATGTATATATATTATCTACCTAAACCTAAACCTAAACCAAAATCATTATCTATTGAGAAATACTTGTACTTGTCACCCGTTAACAAAAATGAAGTTTTAGATATAATTAAAAATTTAAAAGCTGGCAAATCTCCAGGAGAAGATAAAATAACAAGCGATACTGTTAAAAAAATATCTGCGGAATTAGCTCCGTTGATTGTTCATCTAGTAAATTGTATTTACGAAAGAGGGGTAGTTCCAGCAGATTTTAAAAAAGCGATAGTAGTTCCTATTTATAAAAAAGGTAACAAATCAGATATGATTAACTGTAGACCCATTTCCTTAATAAATACCTTTTCTAAAATATTTGAGAAAACTTTAAAAAACAGACTTACAGGTTTCTTGGAGAAAAATTCTGTTATCTCTAATTTGCAATTTGGTTTTAAAAATGGAGTATCTGCTAATGATGCAACAGCACAAATAATTGGAGAATTGTACAACCGCATTGATAATAAAAAACCTTCCTTATGCGTATTTCTTGACCTCGCCAAGGCGTTCGATACCGTTGATCACCATCAACTGATCGAGGCCTTGGAGAGGACAGGCATACGTGGGGTTGCACTTAACATTTTTAAAAATTATTTGGAAGATCGCCAACAATCTGTAAGAGTTGGGAAAGCTGTAAGCTATGAAAATCGAATTAATTATGGAGTACCACAAGGAACGGTTTTGGGACCACTACTATTCTCAATTTATATAAATGGTATATTTAGTCAAAACTTCGTTGGAAAAATCTACAGTTTTGCAGATAACACAGTGGTATTATATTCTTCAGATACATGGGATAACCTAAAACGTGACGTTGAGGAGGACCTAAAGAAAATAATACATTGGTTTGATCACCACCTTCTAACTATAAATTATGAAAAAACATTTTTTGTCCCATTTGTAAGTTATGAGAATAACCTACCAACATACACCTCAATAAATATTCCTACTCCAGAAAAAACTATAAAAATTAAATATTCCAACAACATTAAATATTTAGGCATAACAGTTGACCCTCATTTGAGATGGGATTACCACATCCAGCAAGTCACAAAAACTCTTAGGATCATGTTATATAAATTTAAATATTTAAGCAAATTACTCACTAGAAATCAGTTGAAAATATTGTATCATGCGTTAGTGGAATCACGTCTTCAGTATTGTATACTAAGCTGGGGTGCATGTTCATATACCCACTTGCATAGGTTAGACATTCTGCAAAAAAGATTTTTAAAAATTATTTTTAATAAGCCACTAATATACTCGTCTGATTTACTTTTTTATGAAAGCCATGTGTTGGATATTCGGCAACTTTATTATTTTAATGTTATGTTATACTCCTACAAAAACAAATCAATTCTCAAAAACATTACTCACAATTATAACACACGTCAAAAAGAAAATAATTATGTAACAATAAATAGAGCAAATAAAACAATTGGGACAAAATGCTATACTCACCTCTGTGCTAAATTCTTTAATGACTTACCTGATCTTTACAAAACCTATTTTCAAACTATAAACAACGCAAATATGTTTAAAAAATATTTTAAATCATATTTATTTCAAATTAGTAGGCACACCATCCATAAACTTATTGAATAACCTTTAATACAGATATAACCTTCTTTCTTTTTTTCTTTGAATAATTTACATTAAGTATGTACCTATCTAATAAAAACTTACAAATATATCCCTTGCACAACCTTCAAGGTTTCTAAGGGATCCTCTGTTTTATTACATTTTTTTTTATAAATAAAAATACAACATTATTGCAATATGTTTTTAATAAAATTATTTCCAAATATAAAAAACACGGATAAAAATTTTCTTAAAGAACTTTTGACGAAGATTTTTGAGATTTCTGTTTGTTTGTCTTATATTAAATTCAATGTGAATATTTATTTTAATTATTTTTTTATTTTCTAAAGTTTAAGCTATCTTAAAAATAATATATTTTTTTTTATCTAAATAATTTCTAGTGAACCGTATATATGGATATCCTAATAAATATTGTAGTCCATCTGTACGAAATATTTTTGTAAATATATTTAGTTACTTACCACTTTTGTAAAAAAATGTCAAATGTTTTGGTAAGCAATATTCACCTTATCTATCACATTTATTTTGTAAAAATTAAAATAGTAAAAACTGTTGTAAACTGTTATTTAATTCAATTAATAAAACTATTATTATTATTACCTGTTTTAAGCCCAGAATTATCCACTTCCTCTTTAAAATAATGAACTCTGCAATTGACTGCTTCTCCACCTCTCCAGGCAAGTTCTACTGAAGCTATATGGTAAAATTTTCGCTGAAGTCCCGCCGGAGTGTCTTCGTCCCATAATGAAACCATTGCGTAGGATTCTTCCAAGTTTAATGAAGCGGAACTCGATTTCCATTTATTGGCGCACATCTGCAAATTCCTTCGTTTCGCATTACGAGCTTCCCTACTAGACTTGAAGATAATATCTTTAAATGGATCAAAAATTATTTTACACTTCATAAAATACATCTCTTGCATTTTTTTGCAACGGTGTTCCACATTATCTTCACAACTAGTTCTTTGTAATTTTCACCTGTTTCTTTATTCATATTCCACGTCCAATCTTTCAGAATTAGGTTTAGTTGCTCTAAATTTGTAGTTTCCAAAAGCTCGTATTTCTTTCCCTTGCAGAATTCCGTAAACTGTTTCCATATTGACGTATGGGTTTTAACGGTATTGTACGGTACATTTTTCTCAATCGTCAGATCAATATTAGTCATAGAATCACTTCCAAAGCGATTCATTTTCACTACATAAGCTAACTAGCACTGTCTAAAAACAATATTACAAAATTTATTGACAATAAAATCAGAAAAATAGTTTAGCGTCGTTTTCTGGTGTCCTAGGAGACCATAATTACTTGTTATCAAAGGTATTGTAATTTTTGGTGACAGCAGCTGTCAAGTTTTGCGCGGGTAAACTCGAAAAAACAACTGACTGTCATACGGTTTTTTCAAAGGTAATACCACGAGTCCTCCAAATTTTATCGATTAAATTTTTGGTTTTCACGAAAACGGCTTTATTTGGAAAAACCACGAAAACAAACTGATTGATAAAATCACGAGTCCGCAGGACGAGTGATTTTATCTTAAATCAGTTTGTTTGAGTGGTTTTGCCTAAAATAAAGGCGTTTGAGTATGAAGATCAAAAATTTAATCTATAAAATTTCAGAGGACGAGTCGTATTTGAAAGGATTATTTTTTGAATCATTTTGTATTAAAAACAGAGAACATAGTCATTTATGCAGAAGACACTTTACACACAAATATTGAAAATTTTCTTTACCAATTTAAATTGAAACCTGAGCTGTTATAGTTTTACATACAGGGCCACCAAGGCGATTTTTTGACTGGCTACCCCGCGAAACGGCGCCGTAAATAAAAGCGAAGAAGAAGAATGAAATGAAGTCTTTCTTAATTTAATTAATTTTAAGTTTAGTGTTAAAGTGAGGTATCTAAAAATGTTAAAGGAGTTTTGAAATAAACTAATAAAAACAGGTTAGTTTACAAATACATTTTGAAATTTGGTTATTAACATAGATTTGCAATACATTTTAGTATAATAATAATTGATAAATGTTTACATTTTACATCTCAAATAGGTAAACACAAAATTTTTAGATGTGCTGCCATCTATGATTAGAAGAGAGTATTGACAATTATTAAAAGCAAAAAATTCCCGGTGTATTGGGGTTGCATACACAATTTGCATTGTGTGTTGCAAAGCTTTTATTTGACTGATTCTAAAAATTTTATCTTATAGCGGATATAGCTACTGACTTGTACGAGTTTGGAATTTTATTTATTGGATTCGAAAAGCCTAACTGACGAAGCCGAAAGGCAGAAACCGGTCTTAGGATGTTGAATCTGATAAATTAAATTCCTTACTCGTTTTCTAGGTAAACACAGTTTAATCAAGACACAAATACGAAGAAGCGGTTTTATCAGTATAAAACACAATGATTGGTTAGGATCCTGAGTTGTTATTGGCTGAAACCACAAAATCTGACTGTTTTGACAGATGAAAAAAATAATCATCTAGAAACCATTCAAAATTGCGCGTTTGTGATTGGTGGAAATTAAGACGAGGGAAATAGTCAGGCTTAAAATCAAAATAAGGGTTTGATGTAATATCTTTTTAAATGCCTTTCTGATCTAGAGGAAATTTTGGTTACCCGCAAAGTAGATCAATATTTTTAGAATAATGAAGAAGAGGGGGAAGAAAAGTCCTTTATATCTCTCAAAGTTATTTATTGGCGACCGGTTTCGACAATATTATGTCATCATCAGGCACACCTAAATGGGAAAGTTATGGGGTTAAAAAAAATTTAATTGTCAAAACAGCAATTAAGTTTGAGAAAATAAAATAAATCGTAGTTAATTTTCACAAAAAACATGGTACAGGTCACTGTTTTATTCGAACTATACTGGGAGAACAGGGCCAGACTAGCCAAAGGAATGGACCTGCGCACTTCATATTCCATTGGAAATGTAGTCTCAAATTCACTTTTCAAGGAAACTTTTATTTAGAATAGTAATAGTAATTTTTCTGGATTTATTTAAATTTTTGGTAATTTATTCAATTATATGGTCGACTAATCGGTTAAAGATACGCCGAAAGAAGATATTTTTTACAAAGTGCGAAATAATGTCTAGTTTGTAATATAGTAAAGAAATAGATATAAATTTCTTGTAGTATGTCAAAAAAAATCGGTGGTTTCATGGTACCATACTCTATAACACGAACGACACTTAGAAGAATCCATAGACACCTTATTTGTCAAAATGAGTCCATCGATTTAGACGCTACAGGGCAACATCTATCCATAGAGACATATGCTGCTGAAATCATAATTTTTCCTTTTTTTTTTCGCTTCACCGCACACAAATTAAAAGTAGTTGAAAGCGTTTTCAAATTTCTAAAATTTTTAAACTATTAAGTCTTTAAATATGTATTTTTATTGGAGCGGAAATGTAGAAAAAAAATTTACGTAAAAACTCGTAACTTTCTAAAAGAACAGATTTGTCTCACCCTGTATACCTGTTTTCATTTCGTAATATGTGGAAGCCCACTTGCAGTCGTCGACGTCATACTCCTTATTTGGCATGTTGGCATGTCCAAATAAATATTCTGTTTGTTATTGTCACTAATAAAATAAAAAGCAACAACCTGTTTTTTTACACATTTACTCGAGAATATGTGACTCAAAATGTGTTTTGGATGTGATGATATCCATAACTGTGTGCCCACATCAACTTTTGGGTTTTATGTTTCTCCTCGAATCAGTTTAAAATGACTTTTTCTTTGTTGTATATTTTTCTACTATTTTATACGAGGTAATTGAACAAAATCGAAAGCGCTTACCTTGCCAAGAACTATTAGAGTGACAGACTTTTGGTTAACAAAATTGCCATGAATGTGATTTAGGTACAAAAAATATATAGTAAGTTTCCAAGCGTTTTAATGATGACAAAAGAAAAGCAATTTATTTCCAACAGTGGTACCCAGTTACAGGAAATGCTATCAGAGCACAATCAATTGGATACTAGATACATATATAGAAGTGAATGCTGAGAAGAGTATATACTAAATATTTAACACACGTAAAATTTAAGTTTAAAAGAAGAATATGAGTAAAATACATAACACTAAAATACTGCATGACATGAACATTATAGATAATCAACGATACATGAGATAACAGTCATCAAAGAGTCAAAATGAATGTCACAGAATTCACAAATTTTATTGAAGCTACCGCACATGAAATTCAACGGTAATCGTAACATAACATTTGTTCGTGATGCTTCGCAATAAAACTTTAAATTGTGCCGACCTCCGATTCTAGGTACTAGAAAATTAATTTCATTTAAGAGAACCGTACAATTAATATTGTTGTTGAGGGTTCTGGAATAAACCTTATATTGTGCCAGTTTCTCAGGACGACTGATGTGTTATCATCGCCTTTTTAAACTGCATCGTGGTATTCTTAAAATGGACTGTATATCTTTATCTTCCCAACTCCATTGGACAAAAACAACTAACACTGTTATTTAACGGTTTATTTTAAGTTCAATAAATAAATAAATAACAACAACGTAACAAAGGATTACATTAACTGGTAATCAATGAACAAATTATTATAAGTACCATATGTGCTTGACAAACACTAGCACATAGGTAAAGAATTAAAAAGACCGCATCAGTCAAAAAATATTTTGCGTGCGATATGAGTGAGTGATAAATGAACACTGTTTTTGCTGTACTACGAAGCACTGAGTTTAGATTTGAATATAAAATGAACAATAAAGTGGACAGCCTGATACGCAGCTAATGTACCACTGTGAAAACGAAATATTTTTAAAATAAAATGGACCGCTTGATTGCAGCTAAGTCCCACTGATTTGACGAGGCCTTGTTGCCCCGGAGCGTCGATGTACACTGATTTAAGAATCTGCGAAATTTTGTCGCTTCAAATTTTTATCCCTTCCCGGCTCGCGATTGTTCTAGAAAGATTGTTAGATATGTAAGTTTTTTATGTCTGTCTCTCTCTCCCGCTTGAGAAGACAAAGATTAACTCAAATTACGTCATTATGAATTTCAGGGCGGACGTGACTCCTGTAGCATAAGCCTAGAAAATTCGTTATAGATTCTGCGCGTTAAATATTGGTCTACGTGTCAATCGTAGCGTAATGGGGGAAAAAACTATTTGTTGATGCTTCGTGTCTGAGCGCTGTTTGCAAATGTATTTTAGTGCGGCGTTGCCGGTTGAATGAGTATGAGTTTATATGTTTAATTGTCTGAAAATTAAACAATTGTTATTAATTAGTTTATGCAAGAACTTTATACCAAGAGTAATTCTCCTTATTTCCAAAGATGTCATTTCGAATCGTGACAGCAAAATGTTATGATCGATGCCTCTCACAGGATATTGTCCATCGACTTTCAGGCATAAATATTTCAAAAATTTTCTCTGTACACTTTCAATTGACGTTTTTTGGTAATCGTAAATTGGGTTCCATATCAAAGCACCAAACTTAGATCTGAAATAAGCAAAATATAACAATTTTATGGTAGCAACGTTTTTGAAGTTTCTGCTATTTCTGTAAATGAAACCAAGCATCCGCAACTGTTTTTCTGATATGTGTTGTGAAAGTAAATTTACTGTCATATGTTATACCAAGGTCTTTTGTCTCATGTACCCGGCTTATTATGTTGTTGTCGATGCTATAATCATACATTATGGTTATCGATTTTTTTGTAAACGATACATTCAGTTGCAGACGATTATAATTACACCAGAGTTTGATTACATCTAATTCAGTCTGTACACGTTGACAATCAGTAATGTCATCGATTTTATGATATAATTTAAGATCGTCTGCATATATATAGAAGGCTAGGAATATTCAAAGAGGTTGCCAAGTCATTAATGAAAATTAAAAACAAAAGAGGCCCTAGATTAGAACCTTGTGGCACTCCAGATGTAACTACGTATGAAACAGATTTGAAAGATTCGTATTCAACAAATTGTTGTCTGTCAACTAGATATGATTTAAGTAAAGTAAGCAGTTGCCTAGAGAGGCCCAATTTTATTAATTTGCTAAAGAGAACGTAGTGGTCTATTTGATCGAATGCTAACCAATTGAAATTCCAATAAAGTTTATAACCCAATTAATTTTCCCATGTAATTGCAAAAATCGATAACGAACCTTGACCTATCCCAACCCTATTGTGCCTTCCAAAACAAAAACAAACGAACCGAAATTCAGCGAATATCGCGTCGCAGAGTTTATTTATAGCATTTCTTTTTAAGTTTTTATTTTTCCTTGAACGACATTGCTCATTGTGAAATCTACTCGAGTAAACTTCTGACCATATATATAAAGTTCCGTTGACGCGGCCATATGCAATTAAAAACAATATTTCACGGTTTATCAACGGAAAAAATCGTAATTGCCGAAAGAAGATGATTCTGGCTCGCATTAATCGAGTGCTCAGCGAAAAAATTAACTCGAAATGAGAATTATGAATATTGGTTTCATTAAAAATAAGGTCAGATTCGTATACGTAACAGTTGAAGAAAGAAATCCAAGTAGGTTTAGTTGTTTTGATGTACAGAGTGAGTCGAAATTTAAATCAAATTAATCCGTTTATCGGGATTATCCTTATAGACCAGTGCAGATAGCTTTGAAAATGGTAAAAAGTGAAATAAAATAATAGTAGGATGAAACCCATTGGAAAAGGAAGAGAATATAAGAAACATGAAAGGAAAAATAATTTTGGCGCTCTGGGGTCGGGAAGTGGAAGGGGGGGGAGTTTTTAAGGGTAGAAGACTGTTTATCTCGATTTCCGGAAAAACTACAAGCCCTATGGAAAAAAGTTAAATGGAAAAGTAGGTAATAAAAATATCTACAACTTTTGTATTTACACTTTTTTCACATAACCTCAAAATGTATGTGAATAATTCAAATAACCAAATTTTTGGTTTTTTATTTTTATCTTTTACAAAAAAAAATTTTTATTTTCACGAAATTTGGTGTAAACTTACCTTTTCATGTCCCAAACACTCTGTAATTTTTTTGTTTTAAAATATTTATTTTTTTAACCTTATTTTGACTTAATATCGAAAAAGCAGTCTAATTTTCAATCGAAAATTCTCACGTCAAAATATCTGCTTTTTTAAAAAACTCGGTGGGCTTTTTGTTCGTTGAAATCTCTACTTTTTGATGGTGTATAAAAATATATACATTACTGTGGTAAATGTTCTCAAAAAATGCAAATAAGAAACGTAGAAAACTCCGAATTTCTTTTTTTTTAAATCATCATGTACAATTTTGAGCTATTTATTTAAATTTATACTTTAATTACTCTTTTGTTTATCAATGTAACACGGAATCTTACGTTTTTCGAGTAATTAAAGTATAAATTTAAATAAATAGCTCAAAATTGTACATGATGATTTAAAAAAAAAGAAATTCAGAGTTTTCTTCGTTTCTTATTTGCATTTTTTGAGAACATTTACCATAGTAATGTATATTTTTTTACACCATCAAAAAGTAGAGATTTCAACGAACAAAAAGCCCACCGAGTTTTTTAAAAAAGCAGATATTTTGATGTGAGAATTTTCGATTGAAAAAAAAATATTTTAAAACAAAAAAATTACAGAGTGTTTGGGACATAAAAAGGTAAGTTTACACCAAATTTCGTGAAAAAAGAAATTTTTTTGTAAAAGATAAAAACCAAAAACTTGATTATTTGAATTTTTCACATAAATTTTGAGGTTATGTGAAAAAAGTGTAAATACAAAAGTTGTAGATCTTTTTATTACCTACACCTTTTTCATTTAACTTTTTTCCATAGGACTTGTAGTTTTGCCGGAAATCGAGATAAACCGTTTTCTACCCTTAAAAACTCCCCCCTTCCACTTCCCGACCCCAGAGCGCCTGTAAATTATTTTTCCTATCATTTTTGTCATATTTTCCAATGAGTTTCATCCTACTATTATTTTATTTTGTTTCAAAAATTATCTGCACTGGTCTATTAACTTCATAACAAAAAAATGTCTTCCACAGCATTATTATAGCCCAGCAATCTGTACAAATGTTTTGGCTTTTCTTCTATTTCTATACAGATTTAGATTTCTCTTTTTGTTTTTGTTTGATTGTTTTGATTTTCTGCATTTTTAACTACTTTTCAGCATCTGAAGCTTACAGATTGGTCCAAGGTACCAATGGCTGTTAAACTCTTCAATCTAAAATTTAAGATTTCTCTGATATAAAATAGGTTTACAATAAATGTTGGCGTATCAAACACGCCCAAAAAGAAATTTCTTAAGGATGTGACAAACATATTTACGTGTATTAATATCATTTGTAGTCGTTTCTAGAGACATAAGTAGATTTAAATATGATAATGATAAGTATCAGTGTCACCAAATCTGGAAATTTAATTATAAAACGTCTAAGCAGATGTGTTAAGAAAATAAGAGGATTATTTTAGAACAGAATTTGATTGAAACATTTCAAATCTCGCATCAATTTGAAGCGTAACAAATATAAAAAAAATAAATATGTCAGGATCTTAGACATGTGTAATAGTGGAATTTCTCAAAATTATTATTTTATTGAACTGTAACAAATTACGGATAAGTAGATTTAAAATAATTTCTCTACTTTTCCTAATGCCGCAAACTCAAGTACCAATTATTTTGTATTTTATTTCTGTAAGCGGAAATCAAATTGATGCCCTCAATTTATTTTAATGCTGCTTTAAATTTTTAAATGCACGTGTTAACGAGATTAACCCATTTTTCATATGCACCAATAAATTATAAGAAACTCAAAAAAATTAATCGAAATACGTCGAGTATTAAGTTACGGAACGATGACAAATTCGATGTTAAAAATAGATCATTTATCGAATCTAAAAATACATTTAAAAAAAACAACATAAGGTAGAATTAAATTTATTAATCTTGGCTGCTTGTCAAGACGGCTTGCTTAAACAATTGAAATTGAGGATGCGGGAATTATTAGTTTACGAGGACGAATTATTGCGTTCGGTTTGTTTATTTTTGTTCTCCTTGTAATAATTTAACAATTGAGACATGTTAATAAAACAAATTACACAGAATAATTTAGAGCGAGATTTGAGGATGTTGTTTTTTCAATAATAATTAATAATTGATTCACTGTACTTTATATGATCAAAAATGTTTTTCTTTTTGGTACTGTCCTCATTTGGGTAATAACCACGTATTTTAAACTGACACAGAAACGGCACAATCAACTGAAAATATTACAGTATTTTCTAACTATTTATTAACTATTTTCTAACACAAACTAGAATTTTCTAACTCAAGTGGTTCGCGAGAAAATGGTTGTGCTAGCTTAACTGTTAAGCTGGCCCAACCCTTCTATAACTTTTTCCCTGAAACTCTCGAATGGTATATATCTAATTAGAATTCGAGCAAATTTGAAGCTTTTACGGGTGCCGAGTCCGTCGAGAATTTTATTTTAGCCATGAAATTGCAAAATATTCATTCCAAATGCGTTTTCGTCGATATAATATTTAATAACTCCAGCACAATCATTCTAAATAGAAATAATGTAGTTTTTTCTGATGCATTTTCCAACAATAGTACAGTTGTGATAGAAAATAGCCTAGGAGAATTTTTTTTGGCCATGAAATTGCAAAATATTGATTCGAAAGGCGTTTTCGTCGATATACTATTTAATAACTCCAGCACAATGGTTCCAAATAGAAATAATTTAGTTTTTTATGATGCATTTTCCAACAATATTACACTGAAAACGCATTTGGAATCAAAATTTTGCAATTTCATAGTCAAAAAAATTCTCCTAGGCTATTTCTAATCACAACTGTACTATTGTTGGAAAATGCATCATAAAAAACTAAATTATTTCTATTTGGGACGATTGTGCTGGAGTTAAATAAATAGTATGTCGACTAAAACGCATTTCGAATCAATATTTTGCAATTTCACGGCCAAAAAAAATTCTAACTCGCTTTTTTATATACTTTACCTTTCCTGTTAGTGGATACTTTGTCATTTCCTGAATTTTGTAATTTTTTCGTAATAATAAATAAACGTCATACAATTTAATAGAGGTAAAAAAATATCGTCCTGTACACAAGGCTCTTTGAGAACTTAATAATGATTAGTAATGACTTTTCAGAACCCTTTTTACTAAATTACAAATTACAGATAAAATCAAACTGTTATGTTCTATTGACTCTGTGATTCCGCTCCCGTAAAATAAACTCTCCCACAAAAATAGATCAGCCCGACCTCCTTAGTGACCCACTTTTCAAAATTATTCGCGCTAGCAGTCCCAGTACACCGACAGTGGCGTGCCCGGAGGGTAGAAAAGGTTATATAACCCTGGTGCAAAAGAAATATATCGAAATGCGAAATCCATAAAATGTACTGTCGCATATACGGATAAAAATGTTCTTAAAGAACTTTTGACGAAGATTTTTGAGATTTCTGTTTGTTTGTCTTATATTAAATTCAATGTGAATATTTATTTTAATTATTTTTTTATTTTCTAAAGTTTAAGCTGTCTTAAAAATAATATATATATTTTTTTTCTATCTAAATAATTTCTAGTGAACCGTATATATGGATATCCTAATAAATATTGTAGTCCATCTGTACGAAATAGTTTTGTAAATATATTTAGTTACTTACCACTTTTGTAAAAAAATGTCAAATGTTTTGGTAAGCAATATTCACCTTATCTATCACATTTATTTTGTAAAAATTAAAATAGTAAAAACTGTTGTAAACTGTTATTTAATTCAATTAATAAAACTATTATTATTATTATTATTATATACGGTATATCTTTTTTGTTATTTTATATACAGAGAATATAAATTTTTAATGAAGTGACAAAATTGCGAACAACAACAAAAGCGAATCACCTTTGATACTGCAAAAGCGAGTTATACAGAGTGAGCCAAACTTCTGACATCGGAGGATTACGTCGTTGTGGTAAGAGACTGGGTGCACATTTTGAAAATAGTTTCGATTATACAGTGTGTTCCAAAAACTCGTGGCAACACAAAGTTACATTTTTTTAAATGGAACATAGTATATTTTATTCAAGAAGAGAGCGTTAAAAAAATATAGCATATTAATATCTCTTTATCACTTACCTAAATTATACAACGTTCTTCCAGAATATTTAAAACTTACCACTCGTTCGGTTCATTATTTTATTAAACATTAAAAAAATTGTCGCCATCGATCCGTTGCCACTTTTAAATATGTTAAATACTTGATTCAATTTCTAACTTACTCTAGTTATTAATTTCCTTTTTTCTCTTCGCTTTGCTTATAATATTAGTACTATTACTTTTCGATAACTTAAATTGTTGACTATTATTAATTATATATTTTTGATCAAGATACGACACAGATAATAGGCCAGTAGATATAGAGAATCAATTAACATTAATTCCAAAAGTTTTGAAACTTCGATGGTATATTAGTGCATTAATGAAAACAAACTATAAAATTTTGCACAAGTCTGCGATGAACGGAACATTGTTTAAATTACAAAAAACGTTTTTTTTTATTTTTACACTCAAAATTGCAAAAGTTCTGCAAACTATGGTCTATTTTTATGTATGAGAGAGTAATAAAACAGCATTTCTAATGCAAAACTTAGTACGGTCATTTTAAATATTTTTACGGAATAATCTAAATATTTCCTAAAATTGTCATAAATGTACCTGAGCTAATACAAGTTTTGCGTCTTTTATTGGTCTTTTATAACCATAAGCTGTACAGAACAATAGAAAAAGGTTTGGACAGGCCAAAAGCCCTGTGTATTAAAGATAACATAGCCGTATCTTAAGATTATTTTCAATAAGTACCTATTTGCCAATTTTGTTTTATTTTAATTCCAAGAATTTCTTACAGTAATCGAATTATAAGTAGATAAATCCCTTACCAACAAATTTCACCGAAAATGCGATTGTAGGTTTTCCATTTAGTAGGGAGGTCCAGTTGTGTATTCTTGACAGCTTACTAAATGTCGTTTAGTTGCAACATGCAAGGTGCAGTGTGCAGTCTATTGTGAATTCTAGTGTGATCATGGAAAATTTGGAAGTACCGCGTAAACGACAAAAAATCGGTCCTTTAACAGTTAATGAAAAAACATTAATATTTAATTGTTTTAAATCATTTACAGACAAACATTTATGTAAAAGTGTTGATGACACAGTGGAATTAGTTAGTAGTACGCTTGGTGTTGGGAAATCTACGATTTACAGAGTTGTTAAAGAAGAGAAATGTGGCGAGTTTCAAACAGCACGTAAAGCTCCAGGAAAACCAAAATTTCAAATAGAAAATCATTTGAAAGAAAGACTTCGAAGGAAAGTGCATGCGTTCTTCTTTAGAAAAGAATTTCCGACAGTAGACAAAGTTCTTGCCACGGTTCGAGATGATAAGGATTACCCTGAAATGAGTCGAAGCACACTATGGAAACTTTTAAAAGAAATAGGTTTTCTATGGAAAAAGCATTCCAGAAAGTCTATTTTAATAGAAAGAAGCGATATTGGAGTATGGAGAAGAAATTACCTAAGGACTATAAAAGAAATGAGAAATCAAAGAAGAAATATATTTTATTTAGATGAAACATGGATCAACGAGGGACATACACCAAATAAATTTTGGCAAGATGAAACTGTTACAAGTCGAATACAGGGTTTTTTAAATAATTTATCTACTGGTTTAAATCCACCATCAGGAAAGGGGCGCAGACTGATAATAGTACACATCGGTAGTTCAAACGGTTTTGTTAAAGGTGGTTTATTGACTTTTGAATCTACTCGTACCGGTGACTACCATGAGGACATGAATGCTGATGTCTTTAAAGAGTGGTTCGAACAAATGATAGATCTTCTTCCTCAGAACTGTATAATAGTAATGGATAATGCAAGTTATCACTCGAGACTTACAGAACAAATGCCCACAACCAAGTGGTTAAAAAAAGATTTACAGAATTGGCTAAATTCAAAGAATATTAAGTTCCATCCCGGTTCTGTGAGAAGAGAACTGTATCATTTGTGTTCCCTTCATAAAGAGAAATTAAAAAAATATGAAATTGATGAAATTGCAAAAAATCGTGGGATGATGACGGTGGTTAGATCACCACCATATCATTGCGAAGTAAACCCGATTGAACTGATATGGGCACAGATAAAGGGAGAAGTTTCAAGAAAAAATAATTCTTTTAAAATGAGTGATGTTAAACAGTTGTTTTTGGAGGCTGTAAATAATGTGAAGCCTGAAAACTGGGAAAAGGCAATAAATCATACGATTAAAGAAGAAGAGAAAATGTGGAAGTTGGACAATATTACTGATGAAATGATCGAGCCACTCATTGTAAATATTGGTTGCGACAATTCATCTTCTGATTTCAATTCTGATTTCTGAAGTAGTTTTTATATTAAAATTATTATTTATGAACGTAACGTTGTTTAAAAGTCAAAGTTTAAACCCTTATACCTACATAACCCGTTTGACATACCTTGTCGAAAAATAAAATATTTTTTAAAAAATTGCACTTTTTTACCTTCAGCTGCTTAGAAGTTATAAGCAGGTTAATTAGGTGAAAATATAAGTGTACACCCGATATATTTATTATATTTATACAAAGGTTATTTCATACGAAAATACTCGAGGTATAACTTCACAAAATATTTTAACTGTCTACTAAAAGAAGTGGATTACGAACGCTTTATTATTTTAATACTCTCTCATACATAAAAATAGACTATAGGAATATCGCTAGTAATAATGTTTTACAACATGCATTAAGTTTGCAACCTTTCAACAGTTACGGAACCTTGTTTTTTCTCATTTGTATAAGTTTTTTATTGTAATTTGTTTAAAAAAATTACAAAAGTTATGCAAATTGGGTAAGTAAACGGAAAAAAACTGTAACATATACTGGTGCATTTGCAACCATTTCTGAAAAACGGATCATTTATTTATCAAACCTTTTTTCTCGGCTCGGCCATTTTCAATACACGCAAGCCTCGAACTAATTACAAAAGTTTTTTATCATGGTTGCAAATAAAGAGAATATCTGTGTCAGTGGATATGTAACTTTGCAACCCCATACGAAAAACGGAACCTTCATTTTTTTACTAGTTTTATTAGTTCAATTTCAGTTATAGTCCAGTCAATAAATGGGTTGTAGAGTGCGTGAGCGAACATGCTAAAACGGACTTCAGGGCTGTATTTGGAGTAGTTAAGAAATAAATATACTAAAGGTCCCGGAGCGTAGGAGGTGCGAGGGCTGCAGGGGGGCACGGAGATGGTCACTTTTTTCGGCTTTTCGCTTATATCTCGAAAAATATGCTCCATAGCAAAAAAGTCACCCAATATCAAAAAATTTACTACAAGATTGTTTAAATTCATTTTTCCTATCTCTTTTGGTATAGTTGCCTTCAAAATAAGTTGAACAAATTCTTTTAATCGTTTTAACTTAACTAAAGAAATGCTATTCATTCATTTTTTATACATTACTTTTCTACAGGTAAGATAACGATTTGTCAAACTTATTTAAATATACTAAAAGTCACCGAGCTGAGGAGGTGCGCGTAGAAGGTCACTTTTTAGGTTTTCGTTTATATCTCGAAAAATATGCATCGTAGCAAAAAAGTTATCCAATACAAAATTAAATATAAAATTTACTACAAGATTGTTTTATATTCATTTTTTCCTATCTCTTCTGGTTCTAGAGATATTTGCTAGAAAAAAATGCATATTTTTGATAAAAGTTTTTTTAACCTATGTTTTTTTTTTATTATTTAGCGGCTAAACTTTTCGTTTTACAGCAAACTTTTTCTAAAAGAAGTTGTAGAGGATTTAACGATCTTTTAATTGATATATTTATTTATTATTTTAACCTAAACTAATCAAAAGCTACAGCAAATTTCTACATTCGCAAAAAAAACTGTACATTCTAATTTTTGTTATTTATTTAAGAGCTATAACCTTCTATACCTAAAAAAATATTACTTAAGAAATTAATGTTGAGTTGTCTTGAGTCTCTTGGGGCGAGAGGTAAAAAACTTTTTTCAAAACTTTGCATTTTTTGCTAGCAAATATCTTTAGAACCAAAAGAGATAGGAAAAATGAATTTAAACAATCTTGTAGTAAATTTTTTGATATTGGGTGACTTTTTTGCTATGGAGCATATTTTTCGAGATATAGGCGAAAAGCCGAAAAAAGTGACCATCTCCGTGCCCCCCTGCAGCCCTCGCACCTCCTACGCTCCGGGACCTTTAGTATATTTATTTCTTAACTACTCTCAAATCCGTTTTTGCACGTTCGCTCTCGTACTCTACACCCCCCTTTTAATCGTTCATTGACTGGACTATTATAACAACGACTAATATTTTGAGAGATTTGAAACTATTTGCAAATAGTTTTAAGATTACTCATTGATTTGGGAATATAGCTGAATAAATTAGTGCAATACAAAAAAAGGCGACAGGCGTCCAGTTAAATACTTGATTATCCATAGAGTACATTTCTTATACGATGTACTGGTTGATTGTATTTTCACACACGTCTCCCTTAGTCGGTGCCATGTTGCCAAGTTGCTTTTTTAGTAGAGTACAAATACGAAAATATGTTTTTTTTAATTTTACCTCCATTTCCGTAGGTTATCTTCATTTGCAACCATTATTCAAAACTTTTGTAAAAACTTCGATGTTTATTTTAATAGAAAAAACAATTTCATAAAAAAATATGTTTTCCGTTTGTCGCAAGAGGTTGCAAATGACAGCACATCTCAAGAACATTATTTTAGTTATTTTTTCAAATTTGCAGAACTTTTGGAATTTTCTTCGAAAAATTGGGATGAAAAACAATTTGATTTCTATAAAAGAAATCTTCCCGTATTGTTTGAATGGTTGCAAATTTAACAGAGGGTATAAAATGCTATTTTACAAAACTTCGAAAGTTTGCAGAACTTTTGAAATTTTTTACGCGCTATTAATGCGAAAATGCATTAAATCGTGATTTTCAGAAAAAAAGGTTGCAAAATCAGACACAATATCATTTGAACTTACTCTTCATTCAACTGAAGTTTTAAAACTTTTGTAATTATTGTTAAATTTTGTAAAAATCATGTCTATATGTACTGGCCTAACAGCTCAAATTTCTAATTGTATATCCTCATATTCTCATTGTAAAAGAAATTGAATAGAAAAATAATTTACAATAAATATAAATACAAAAGGAATCAATATACGATAAGAAATAAATGTAATTTAAATTGTATATATTAGTAATTCACAGTAAACAGCAATAAAGACTAGAGGTATCAATATATGCTCAAAGTATTGTATCTGCATAATTGGTCCTTTGGACATGAAGATGTATAAAGTACTTGGATTATTTTTACCTCTTTACCTCATCCACCCAAGTTTTCCGTAATAAGTCCCACAACATCCTGTATATTTTTAAATTAGAATAAAAACTATCCTATGATAAAATTATATATTTTAGAATATAAAGTATTTAAAGAATGAATATGAAAATATTAATGTCAAATAAAATTTTAACGATTTATCCTAAATTTTTGAACAAATTTTAATTCGACACAGTCGAAATTGTCCTATTAATTATAAAATCGTTTGATCGTCAATACTGTAGTGTATCATAAATTTCCTCTAGGGAAATATGTCCCAAAACATCGAAACACAAAATGATGTTTACAGTGTCCTGATGATTGGGTCTACATGTATGACAAATGCGGATAATTTTGAGAGTTAACGTTTATATATATAGGGTGGATGGAAAATGCCTACCTGAAAGCATACTTTTATATACACAATCTGCACCAGACAAGAAAATGCCCCCGGATGGCGGGTTCAAAATGTGGACCTAAAAGGGTGGACTACCTGCCACCAGAAAACGTTCTCTAATCCTATATGTAATTTAAACACGCTTACGATGATGCATTTTGAATGGAAAAAATATTAGTTCAGTTAATTGTACAATGAAAAAGTGTATACTCATTTATTAAAAAAAATTACACTGAGGAATAAAATAATACTATAATACCAGAGTCTAGCTGTTCGCATCAGTTCCTTATTGTCTGAAGTTTTGTTTTCGTAAGTAATATTATAAGGGCATCTAATTTTTCCGAAAAAAATCGAAAAACCGCGTTGCTAAGTAATATTTTAACAAGCATGAGTGCTGGTGGCAATAAAAATCCTTGTCGAAGACGAGGTTTTTTGCATCTGCACGTATGCATTTTGTTAAAAAAATATTACTTTGCATTGTGTTTTTTCGATTTTTTTCACAGGAAAAATTATTCAGTTTATTCTGAATACACATAGCTTACAAAACATACTACCTATTATATAAGCATACATAATAAATATGTAGGTGTTAATTTGAAAACTGAAAAACAAGTAATTTATTTAATCACAAAATACTACAAACTTAATTATTTATGGTACAATTAAAATATAAATTGCAATTTTGGTACACAGTAGGAGTATTGTTTGAAATCTTTGTTAACTCATTGATAACGTTGGGTGTAGGTAAATCATTAATGTTGTTGATGGGTCCAGCTGTAGAATGAGAAGCTCGAGGAGTGGCTGCAGGATCTTCTGTTTTAGCTGGAGGTTCTGAGGCGTCACTTCTAAGGGTGTTTATGATGTTGATCATTATCCATTTGCAGATAAGGCTTAATCGAGTTGGCTGAACTGTGGCCAATAATTCTAATTAATTGTTGTTCACCAACCCCTCCTTTAGCCTGGTTACTGACTGCTGTCGACCGCATAGAGTGGTTTGTTATTTTTATTTCTTTTGTATTTAATCCTGCATTCTCTGCTGCTTCTTTAGTTCACTTCGAAAGTTCGTTTTTTCCCATTGGAGTGTTTTTGTACCATCCACTTGATTGCTCTTTGTTCCATGATGGGTTTACTGTTAAGAGTAATCTATCAGTGGTTATTCTAGATGAACATTTAACCATTAGAATTTTAAAAAGACGGACTGGACAAAAGGTAAGGCTCTTCGTGTTGGGGACCAGCCATTTACTATCGGCCATTTTTTTTTCTCCTCCCTGGGCCCTTTTATTCTTCCTAAAAAGTAGGATTTTTGAAAATCGGTTATTTTATAAAATATGTAACTATGTTATCTACCTGTTTTAATCCCAGAATTATCCACTTCCTCTTTAAAATAATGAACTCTGCAATTGACTGGTTCACCACCTCTCCAGGCAAGTTCTGCTGAAGCGATATGGTAAAATTCTCGGTGGAGTCCCGCCGGAGTGTCTTCGTCCCTTAATAGAACCATTGCGTAGTATTCTTCCAATTTTAATGAAGCAGAGCTCGATTTCCTTTTATTGGCGCACATCTGAAAATTCCTTCATTTCGCATTACGAGCTTCCCTACTAGACTTGAAGATAATATCTTTAAATGGATCAAAAATTATTTTCCACTTCATAAAATACATCTCTTGCATTTTTTTTTGCAACGGTGTTCCACATTGCCTTCACAACTAGTTCGTTGTAATTTTCACCGTTTTCTTTCTTCATATTCCACGCCCAATCTTTCAGGATGA
The DNA here is from genome assembly GCA_949320105.2 of Crepidodera aurea. Taxonomy (NCBI): domain Eukaryota; kingdom Metazoa; phylum Arthropoda; class Insecta; order Coleoptera; family Chrysomelidae; genus Crepidodera; species Crepidodera aurea. The sequence continues at coordinate 107,169,892 of OX439472.1, forward strand.
GGTTTAGTTGCTCTAAACTTTTCAAAAGCTCGTATTTCTTTGCCTTGCAGAATTCCGTAAACTGTTTCTTTCCTTGCAGAATTCCGTAAACTGTTTCCATATTGACGTATGGGTTTTAACGGTATTGTAGTCATAGAATCACTTCCAAAGCAACTCATTTTCACTACATAAGCATACTAGCACTGTTTAAAAACAATATTACAAAATTTATTGACAATAAAATCAGAAAAATTGTTTAGCGTCGTTTTCTGGTGTCCTAGGAGACCATAATTACTTGTTTTCAAAGGTATTGTAATTGTTGGTGACAACAGCTGTCAAGTTTTGCCGCGGGTAAACTCGAAAAAACTACTGACAGGAGCTGTCATACAGTAATATTAACACATTGTAGTATTTTACATCTTTATTATCATATCAAACGATTTTTAATGTGCCTAGTCTATTTTTATGTAAACAAGAATTACTAGTTCGAAGAAACCATAACTAATTAATTTATTTATAACATAAATAATATAATATAATAATTTATTTATTTATATATAAAAAACCTTAAATATTAAGACTTATCGAAAAAAATCCAAATTTTCTAATAGCAATTAAAATAAATAATTCTGAAAATGATCAAAAATTCGTGGGTCCGACAATGCTCCAGCATAACGCAGAAGTCAGAACCGTGAATATCATATTGATATGTATAATCATCATCGATCAACATATTGCAATTACTGCAGTCGGTGGTTATATTTATAGACACACCTTTTCCTCTTCCTATATACTAATAAATTAACTCTATGATCCTTTGTATAACAGACCTTAAATTAATAGTCACTGGGCCAAGCGCCAGTTGCTCGCGGCTATTGTCAAATACAATTTAAAGACAAATAAATCGAAATTTTTTATTGTTTGACAGTTTTATTAATAATACTTTAAAAAACCATTAGAAACCATCCTGTAATTGACCTTTCAGATGTACAGAACAGTTTTTCAGATATTTATACAATTTTTTGAGAAATGTGGGTAAATGCCACATTTGATTTTCACCAATTTTTAGTTAACATCTTTGACATTATTGTCTGAAGAAACTATAACCATCTGAAGGTAGAAATTTATCATAAGAAGATGAGCATTTTGTCCAGACTCTAAAATGGTATATAACTTGTTTTAATTATTTTTGGAAGGGGGTATTTCGATTATATTAGAGTGTGGTGTTAAAAGTAACTGACCTCGATGGAATTAATAACTTATGGTGAAAAAATCTTCAATACTTCTTAACATTTGGTAAAAATCTTAAATGTTTGAATACATGAATGTGTTCCAATTCCATAATACATCTGGTATAGTTCTTCCATTTTCAATTGCAGAAATATAAAAACTTGTTCCTTTGGCAACTTACCGACACATCTGGAAATTTTGTTTTTATATGTCTGCTACACATACCTAGGTGCTTCTTTTCTCTTAATCGACGTAGGTTGCATACATAGATCTGTTTATCACCCTCGTCAGCGGAGAATTTGAGCCTTTTTTATTTAGATTGCCAGCATGATAGTTTGAACCTGATAATTTCCTGTAAAACTACACGAGATGTTTATGGTGGGCGCTGGATACCCCAGTATCTATCCAGACTGGAGAACGAAAATCTCGGATTAAAATATCCGATGGAAAATCATGTGAATAAGTCACAACATTCGGAATCTGACCTTATCAAAAGCACTTATATTTTTTGTGAATCTTTTAGACTACTGTTAAATTACTTTACATTTTTGGTTTACCGTAGTATAAAATATTATTCAAGTGATTTGTACCTTTGTGTAGGTCCCCGTATCATCAAGTTGGCTAGGCGCTTCCCTAAATGATCAATTTGTCATGTTTTTATGACTTGTTTTCACAGATTGAACACCAATAATGAGCTTTCATTGTTAGATGCTCGTAAAGGTCCGACACTCTTCCATGGTGTTTGTTATTATTATTAAAGGACATAAAAATCGTGCCTTTTTTTCGTTTACAAACGATATATGGTATTACATTGTAAAGCGGATAATTGTAGTTTTTTTATTTTTTATTACGTTTTGGTATACAAATAACAATTTAATTGTTGCTTAGATTTAATTCATGTATACGGAGGAAAATGCACAATAGAATTGATGTCAATTGGAGTTGATTTTCCATGACTGCCTTTTGAATATTATGACAAGTATTATCATAAAATATAACACAATAAAATGCAATTTTTACAAGAAATTTAATGTAAAATATTTCACATTGATATTAAATATATATAAAGTAATTTTGATAGATTGCTTTTACATTATTTTATAGTTGAAAACATGATATACTTGTACGTATGTCACTTTATATAATTTCAACAGTATATGTTTCATTAAACGTCTTGTTATATAATGTAATGTAGCATTGAATATATTTTTTTTTCGTAGCAAAACACTCTGTGGGAATGTTTTCTATAATTACAATCTGATCATGAAGATCAATAAGCAATTTTGTTCTAACCTAACTTAACTAGAATTCTTAAATACTAAGGTCCTACTCACTAGTGTACCTTCGGGTCTGATAATTTTAGTAATACTACCGGTAACGTGTAACACAAAATCCGCACAATACTCTGTTTGTAACTACCATTATTTGGTCCTCTTGAGTCTTCTTACTAAATTGGTATTATCGAGGAGCTGGATGACCTCAACGTTCCCACGTTGGAGCAGCCGTTGTTCATGGCTGCTGGCAGATTTAGATATAGTCTTGTCAACAGTTTCTACTTCCAGGTCCCTATGAAGATCACTGTTGCGACAGTACCAGGGTGCATCGATGAATACTTTAGTTTGAAAACGTTGGATAACTTGAATGTTACTTTTACTGGCACAGCCCCAAGGCTGGCTACCATACGTCCAAACTGGTTTCAATATCTGCTTGTAGAGGAGTTTCTTCCCAATAACCAATACATCTTTTTATATTTTATACCAAGCACGCTTCTTTTTAATGTGGACTTTCCAGCGAAGTCTAGCGTCGAGTGTCATTCAAAGATATTTTGCTGTATTAGCATAGGGAATCTGAGCGTTATTTATTCTTATGGGAATATGTTGGTTTCGTTTGTTAGTAAAGTTAACATGAACAGATTATTTTCATTTAACTTAATACGTCATTTTTTAGTCCAGGTGTTAATCTGGTCTACAGATGTTTGTAATTTTCGGTTAGCTTCTTCATGGTCTTTTTCCAACAGCTAGAATGGCAGTATCATCATCAAATGTTGCAATAGTATCGTGCTCAAGGTTAGGAATATCACTGGTATACAGTAAGTAGATTACTGGACCTAGTACACTACCTGCCTTAATTTCTCTTAGATCAGAATATACATCTTCCTGTTTTATTCTAAAATATCTGTTTGATAAATAGGATTTTAAGAGTTCTGAATACTTACGTGGTAGTAACAATTTTAACTTGTGGTTAAGGCCCTCATGCCAGACTTTATCAAAAGCCTGGGCCACGTCTAGGAAGACGGTGGAGCAGACTTTCTTTTCCTCTAAAGACTTTTCAATTATGTCTTTGATTCTATGCACCTGGTCGATCGTTGAGTGTTTTTCTCTAAGACCAAATTGATGGGAGGGAATCAGGTACTTTTCTTCTATTGTAGGTTTTAATCTCTTAAGAAGCAATTTTTCGTAGTTTCGAAATAACAGGCAACAAAGAAATGGATCGGTATGACGTTACTTCTTGGGGAGGTTTACCTGGTTTAGGTATCATTATAACCTCTGCTACTTTCCATAGCTGAGGTACGTATCTCATCCTAAATGATGCATTGATAAGGTTGATCAGTTTGACAACAGCTTTACGTGGGAGTTGTTTCAAGATTTCCCCGGTAATGAGGTCAAATCCAGGGGCTTTTTTAGGATTTATATTTGTTTCGATTTCCACATAAACTTCTTTTGGAGAAGTAGGTCTAACGACTGAATCTTCCTGTTCTGGTTCATTCCAGTCTTGGGTCTCTTCACCATCGTTGGTCTGGAAAGTCATTTCTAAGTGTATATTATTTCGTGTATATTATTTCGTGCTTAAGAGCAAACCGAACCCCTTAAAAAATTTTAATAACCTTTTAAGCCTTTAAGTTTAGTTTGATTTTTGTGAAATTTTCAGGAAATACTAATAATTACAAAACTTAGGGTGGAGAAACCTTGATTTTTTTGTAAACCTTCGAAAAGTATTTATTTTGTTAATTTTAAATGGAAAATCACAAGCCATTCTGCTTTAAATCTATGAAAATTTGCACCTATTTTTTTTAATAAATATCAAGTAGTTTTTAAATAATATGGTTTCCCATTTTTTTCTTAAATATCTTTGTAAAGTGCTGCCACATGGTTACATACATTTAAAGCTGTCGAGAAATATTCCATCGCCATGTGTTCCCAGTGGCGCACATATAAATACAATTTTATATTAGAAAATCCTCATAAAATAGAAGTTAAATTTGCTTCTCACAAGAACTCCGGTTGCCACTTAACTCCCGTCTTCGTTTCTAATTGGTGGGTTATGTGTAATAGGGCTTTTTAATCATTTGGTTGCTTTCCAGAGTGAATAATCGGTACTGCTGTGGCATTGAATATATGAATATGTTTACTGTTTACATAAACAATGGTGAAAACTAATTTTTTCGGGAAAAATGTGGAAAATCGTCTATAAATTTATTGAAACAATAAAAAAACCACTTCATCAAATATCTCAATTACTAGATCGTTTCTTTAAACTGTTTAATTAATTATAATGTCTTCAAGGATCAATAAATATTATTTATTATTTATTTATTTATTTAATTTTTTTGAATACAAAATGTTTTATTTCTATTTGACACCAGATTATTTTAAAATACAAACAAAGAAAATTAGCGTTTTATGTAATTGTATTTTTTAATAAAAGTACAATACATACAATCATGACCACTACATCTTAGGCTGCATCTTAATTTAAAGTTGTCTTTGTTTTATTTCAGGGTTTTGGTGGGCGCTCCAGAAGGCCAGTCTAGATTTCAGGATCCTGGAATCGTGAAAAGAGGGGGTACTGTATACAAGTGTCGATCGGATACGGACGATGGTTGTCAGCAGATTCCTTTTGACAAAACCAGTAAGTACTCTTTATTATAGTTCTCTATATTCACTGATAATTTAGATTAAAATTCCTGTTGAGTGCGGATTTTGTTCAAAATTTATAACTTGGCAGTAAAAAAAAGGGTTGAAGACAGATCCCAAAAAAATTCAAAACATTCTAGAAAAATTCAGGATGTTTCATTTTAAAAAACCGTGCTCACTTTCTTTGGAAAATCCTGTTCATATCCCCCTAAATTCGATTTAACAAAATTGATTTAACATACTAAATGAACACCCTGTAGTTCTCCTTTTCGAGCCCATGCGATGGCAAATGCAAAAACGGCAGGTAAGCATATAAAGCAAAAACGGCACTAGATCCACTTGCAGCAAAGAATAAAGAATAACGAGAGATAAGAAATCATCGGCAATAAAAAAATGAACCAATAAATAAATTTGTCTTCGGTATCTGACAACTAACTCAACTGCTGCGCTACAAAAGGCAGATCTTGAATTTTGATCTGTATTTACTTTTCTAAATATGGATAATACGGGTATGCACGAAGCGACCCAATAAAATCATATATATTAAAAAAATATGTGTGTCGTAGTCAGTGAAATTATTTTCTGCTATTTATTTAAAAAGAGAGAAGAAATGAGGGCACTTCCGATAAAAATAAATAATACTTAAAAAGAAGAATCTAATTAATTTCATAATCATATCAATTGGCGCCCAACGTGGGGCTCTGAAATAAAAAGGCAATTAAAATAATAGAATAAAATTAAATAATTTTTTTCAATTTTTTTTCAATTAAACCAAAATGGATCTAAGAAGTGAAAACGTTAAAACATGGTCAGAAGAGAATGAAATAGAAATCATATCATTGAAGAGAAACCAATAGAAGCACAGGAAGAAATAGAAAGTTTAGGAGATAATAAAAAAAGATCAAGAAGAAGACACAATGATTCAGATGTTAGCCTTTCTGAAGCATATGAAGAGAGGACAAGAAGATTTGAAAGAGGAAATGAAGAGAGGACAAGAAGATATTAAAAAAGGTCATGAAAGGGTGGAAAACAAGCTAGAGCATGTAAGTGTTGAAATTAAAAGAGAAATGGAAATAGAAATCATATCATTAAAGAGAAACCAATAGAAGCACAGGAAGAAATAGAAAGTTTAGGAGATAATAACAAAAGATCAAGAAGAAGACACAATGATTCAGATGTTAGCCTTTCTGAAGCATATGAAGAGAGGACAAGAAGATTTGAAAGAGGAAATGAAGAGAGGACAAGAAGATATTAAAAAAGGTCATGAAAGGGTGGAAAACAAGCTAGAGCATGTAAGTGTTGAAATTAAAAGAGAAATGGAAATAGAAATCATATCATTAAAGAGAAACCAATAGAAGCACAGGAAGAAATAGAAAGTTTAGGAGATAATAACAAAAGATCAAGAAGAAGACACAATGATTCAGATGTTAGCCTTTCTGAAGCATATGAAGAGAGGACAAGAAGATTTGAAAGAGGAAATGAAGAGAGGACAAGAAGATATTAAAAAAGGTCATGAAAGGGTGGAAAACAAGCTAGAGCATGTAAGTGTTGAAATTAAAAGAGAAATGGAAATAGAAATCATATCATTGAAGAGAAACCAATAGAAGCACAGGAAGAAATAGAAAGTTTAGGAGATAATAACAAAAGATCAAGAAGAAGACACAATGATTCAGATGTTAGCCTTTCTGAAGCATATGAAGAGAGGACAAGAAGATTTGAAAGAGGAAATGAAGAGAGGACAAGAAGATATTAAAAAAGGTCATGAAAGGGTGGAAAACAAGCTAGAGCATGTAAGTGTTGAAATTAAAAGAGAAATGGAAATAGAAATCATATCATTAAAGAGAAACCAATAGAAGCACAGGAAGAAATAGAAAGTTTAGGAGATAATAACAAAAGATCAAGAAGAAGACACAATGATTCAGATGTTAGCCTTTCTGAAGCATATGAAGAGAGGACAAGAAGATTTGAAAGAGGAAATGAAGAGAGGACAAGAAGATATTAAAAAAGGTCATGAAAGGGTGGAAAACAAGCTAGAGCATGTAAGTGTTGAAATTAAAAGAGAAATGGAAATAGAAATCATATCATTGAAGAGAAACCAATAGAAGCACAGGAAGAAATAGAAAGTTTAGGAGATAATAACAAAAGATCAAGAAGAAGACACAATGATTCAGATGTTAGCCTTTCTGAAGCATATGAAGAGAGGACAAGAAGATTTGAAAGAGGAAATGAAGAGAGGACAAGAAGATATTAAAAAAGGTCATGAAAGGGTGGAAAACAAGCTAGAGCATGTAAGTGTTGAAATTAAAAGAGAAATGGAAATAGAAATCATATCATTAAAGAGAAACCAATAGAAGCACAGGAAGAAATAGAAAGTTTAGGAGATAATAACAAAAGATCAAGAAGAAGACACAATGATTCAGATGTTAGCCTTTCTGAAGCATATGAAGAGAGGACAAGAAGATTTGAAAGAGGAAATGAAGAGAGGACAAGAAGATATTAAAAAAGGTCATGAAAGGGTGGAAAACAAGCTAGAGCATGTAAGTGTTGAAATTAAAAGAGAAATGGAAATAGAAATCATATCATTGAAGAGAAACCAATAGAAGCACAGGAAGAAATAGAAAGTTTAGGAGATAATAACAAAAGATCAAGAAGAAGACACAATGATTCAGATGTTAGCCTTTCTGAAGCATATGAAGAGAGGACAAGAAGATTTGAAAGAGGAAATGAAGAGAGGACAAGAAGATATTAAAAAAGGTCATGAAAGGGTGGAAAACAAGCTAGAGCATGTAAGTGTTGAAATTAAAAGAGAAATGGAAATAGAAATCATATCATTAAAGAGAAACCAATAGAAGCACAGGAAGAAATAGAAAGTTTAGGAGATAATAACAAAAGATCAAGAAGAAGACACAATGATTCAGATGTTAGCCTTTCTGAAGCATATGAAGAGAGGACAAGAAGATTTGAAAGAGGAAATGAAGAGAGGACAAGAAGATATTAAAAAAGGTCATGAAAGGGTGGAAAACAAGCTAGAGCATGTAAGTGTTGAAATTAAAAGAGAAATGGAAATAGAAATCATATCATTGAAGAGAAACCAATAGAAGCACAGGAAGAAATAGAAAGTTTAGGAGATAATAACAAAAGATCAAGAAGAAGACACAATGATTTAGATGTTAGCCTTTCTGAAGCATATGAAGAGAGGACAAGAAGATTTGAAAGAGGAAATGAAGAGAGGACAAGAAGATATTAAAAAAGGTCATGAAAGGGTGGAAAACAAGCTAGAGCATGTAAGTGTTGAAATTAAAAGAGAAATGGAAATAGAAATCATATCATTGAAGAGAAACCAATAGAAGCACAGGAAGAAATAGAAAGTTTAGGAGATAATAAAAAAAGATCAAGAAGAAGACACAATGATTCAGATGTTAGCCTTTCTGAAGCATATGAAGAGAGGACAAGAAGATTTGAAAGAGGAAATGAAGAGAGGACAAGAAGATATTAAAAAAGGTCATGAAAGGGTGGAAAACAAGCTAGAGCATGTAAGTGTTGAAATTAAAAGAGAAATGGAAATAGAAATCATATCATTGAAGAGAAACCAATAGAAGCACAGGAAGAAATAGAAAGTTTAGGAGATAATAACAAAAGATCAAGAAGAAGACACAATGATTCAGATGTTAGCCTTTCTGAAGCATATGAAGAGAGGACAAGAAGATTTGAAAGAGGAAATGAAGAGAGGACAAGAAGATATTAAAAAAGGTCATGAAAGGGTGGAAAACAAGCTAGAGCATGTAAGTGTTGAAATTAAAAGAGAAATGGAAATAGAAATCATATCATTAAAGAGAAACCAATAGAAGCACAGGAAGAAATAGAAAGTTTAGGAGATAATAACAAAAGATCAAGAAGAAGACACAATGATTCAGATGTTAGCCTTTCTGAAGCATATGAAGAGAGGACAAGAAGATTTGAAAGAGGAAATGAAGAGAGGACAAGAAGATATTAAAAAAGGTCATGAAAGGGTGGAAAACAAGCTAGAGCATGTAAGTGTTGAAATTAAAAGAGAAATGGAAATAGAAATCATATCATTGAAGAGAAACCAATAGAAGCACAGGAAGAAATAGAAAGTTTAGGAGATAATAACAAAAGATCAAGAAGAAGACACAATGATTCAGATGTTAGCCTTTCTGAAGCATATGAAGAGAGGACAAGAAGATTTGAAAGAGGAAATGAAGAGAGGACAAGAAGATATTAAAAAAGGTCATGAAAGGGTGGAAAACAAGCTAGAGCATGTAAGTGTTGAAATTAAAAGAGAAATGGAAATAGAAATCATATCATTAAAGAGAAACCAATAGAAGCACAGGAAGAAATAGAAAGTTTAGGAGATAATAACAAAAGATCAAGAAGAAGACACAATGATTCAGATGTTAGCCTTTCTGAAGCATATGAAGAGAGGACAAGAAGATTTGAAAGAGGAAATGAAGAGAGGACAAGAAGATATTAAAAAAGGTCATGAAAGGGTGGAAAACAAGCTAGAGCATGTAAGTGTTGAAATTAAAAGAGAAATGGAAATAGAAATCATATCATTGAAGAGAAACCAATAGAAGCACAGGAAGGAATAGAAAGTTTAGGAGATAATAACAAAAGATCAAGAAGAAGACACAATGATTCAGATGTTAGCCTTTCTGAAGCATATGAAGAGAGGACAAGAAGATTTGAAAGAGGAAATGAAGAGAGGACAAGAAGATATTAAAAAAGGTCATGAAAGGGTGGAAAACAAGCTAGAGCATGTAAGTGTTGAAATTAAAAGAGAAATGGAAATAGAAATCATATCATTGAAGAGAAACCAATAGAAGCACAGGAAGGAATAGAAAGTTTAGGAGATAATAACAAAAGATCAAGAAGAAGACACAATGATTCAGATGTTAGCCTTTCTGAAGCATATGAAGAGAGGACAAGAAGATTTGAAAGAGGAAATGAAGAGAGGACAAGAAGATATTAAAAAAGGTCATGAAAGGGTGGAAAACAAGCTAGAGCATGTAAGTGTTGAAATTAAAAGAGAAATGGAAATAGAAATCATATCATTGAAGAGAAACCAATAGAAGCACAGGAAGAAATAGAAAGTTTAGGAGATAATAACAAAAGATCAAGAAGAAGACACAATGATTTAGATGTTAGCCTTTCTGAAGCATATGAAGAGAGGACAAGAAGATTTGAAAGAGGAAATGAAGAGAGGACAAGAAGATATTAAAAAAGGTCATGAAAGGGTGGAAAACAAGCTAGAGCATGTAAGTGTTGAAATTAAAAGAGAAATGGAAATAGAAATCATATCATTGAAGAGAAACCAATAGAAGCACAGGAAGAAATAGAAAGTTTAGGAGATAATAAAAAAAGATCAAGAAGAAGACACAATGATTCAGATGTTAGCCTTTCTGAAGCATATGAAGAGAGGACAAGAAGATTTGAAAGAGGAAATGAAGAGAGGACAAGAAGATATTAAAAAAGGTCATGAAAGGGTGGAAAACAAGCTAGAGCATGTAAGTGTTGAAATTAAAAGAGAAATGGAAATAGAAATCATATCATTGAAGAGAAACCAATAGAAGCACAGGAAGAAATAGAAAGTTTAGGAGATAATAACAAAAGATCAAGAAGAAGACACAATGATTCAGATGTTAGCCTTTCTGAAGCATATGAAGAGAGGACAAGAAGATTTGAAAGAGGAAATGAAGAGAGGACAAGAAGATATTAAAAAAGGTCATGAAAGGGTGGAAAACAAGCTAGAGCATGTAAGTGTTGAAATTAAAAGAGAAATGGAAATAGAAATCATATCATTGAAGAGAAACCAATAGAAGCACAGGAAGAAATAGAAAGTTTATGAGATAATAACAAAAGATCAAGAAGAAGACACAATGATTCAGATGTTAGCCTTTCTGAAGCATATGAAGAGAGGACAAGAAGATTTGAAAGAGGAAATGAAGAGAGGACAAGAAGATATTAAAAAAGGTCATGAAAGGGTGGAAAACAAGCTAGAGCATGTAAGTGTTGAAATTAAAAGAGAAATGGAAATAGAAATCATATCATTGAAGAGAAACCAATAGAAGCACAGGAAGAAATAGAAAGTTTAGGAGATAATAACAAAAGATCAAGAAGAAGACACAATGATTCAGATGTTAGCCTTTCTGAAGCATATGAAGAGAGGACAAGAAGATTTGAAAGAGGAAATGAAGAGAGGACAAGAAGATATTAAAAAAGGTCATGAAAGGGTGGAAAACAAGCTAGAGCATGTAAGTGTTGAAATTAAAAGAGAAATGGAAATAGAAATCATATCATTGAAGAGAAACCAATAGAAGCACAGGAAGAAATAGAAAGTTTAGGAGATAATAACAAAAGATCAAGAAGAAGACACAATGATTTAGATGTTAGCCTTTCTGAAGCATATGAAGAGAGGACAAGAAGATTTGAAAGAGGAAATGAAGAGAGGACAAGAAGATATTAAAAAAGGTCATGAAAGGGTGGAAAACAAGCTAGAGCATGTAAGTGTTGAAATTAAAAGAGAAATGGAAATAGAAATCATATCATTGAAGAGAAACCAATAGAAGCACAGGAAGAAATAGAAAGTTTAGGAGATAATAAAAAAAGATCAAGAAGAAGACACAATGATTCAGATGTTAGCCTTTCTGAAGCATATGAAGAGAGGACAAGAAGATTTGAAAGAGGAAATGAAGAGAGGACAAGAAGATATTAAAAAAAGTCATGAAAGGGTGGAAAACAAGCTAGAGCATGTAAGTGTTGAAATTAAAAGAGAAATGGAAATAGAAATCATATCATTGAAGAGAAACCAATAGAAGCGCAGGAAGAAATAGAAAGTTTAGGAGATAATAACAAAAGATCAAGAAGAAGACACAATGATTCAGATGTTAGCCTTTCTGAAGCATATGAAGAGAGGACAAGAAGATTTGAAAGAGGAAATGAAGAGAGGACAAGAAGATATTAAAAAAGGTCATGAAAGGGTGGAAAACAAGCTAGAGCATGTAAGTGTTGAAATTAAAAGAGAAATGGAAATAGAAATCATATCATTGAAGAGAAACCAATAGAAGCACAGGAAGGAATAGAAAGTTTAGGAGATAATAACAAAAGATCAAGAAGAAGACACAATGATTCAGATGTTAGCCTTTCTGAAGCATATGAAGAGAGGACAAGAAGATTTGAAAGAGGAAATGAAGAGAGGACAAGAAGATATTAAAAAAGGTCATGAAAGGGTGGAAAACAAGCTAGAGCATGTAAGTGTTGAAATTAAAAGAGAAATGGAAATAGAAATCATATCATTGAAGAGAAACCAATAGAAGCACAGGAAGAAATAGAAAGTTTAGGAGATAATAACAAAAGATCAAGAAGAAGACACAATGATTTAGATGTTAGCCTTTCTGAAGCATATGAAGAGAGGACAAGAAGATTTGAAAGAGGAAATGAAGAGAGGACAAGAAGATATTAAAAAAGGTCATGAAAGGGTGGAAAACAAGCTAGAGCATGTAAGTGTTGAAATTAAAAGAGAAATGGAAATAGAAATCATATCATTGAAGAGAAACCAATAGAAGCACAGGAAGAAATAGAAAGTTTAGGAGATAATAAAAAAAGATCAAGAAGAAGACACAATGATTCAGATGTTAGCCTTTCTGAAGCATATGAAGAGAGGACAAGAAGATTTGAAAGAGGAAATGAAGAGAGGACAAGAAGATATTAAAAAAGGTCATGAAAGGGTGGAAAACAAGCTAGAGCATGTAAGTGTTGAAATTAAAAGAGAAATGGAAATAGAAATCATATCATTGAAGAGAAACCAATAGAAGCACAGGAAGAAATAGAAAGTTTAGGAGATAATAACAAAAGATCAAGAAGAAGACACAATGATTCAGATGTTAGCCTTTCTGAAGCATATGAAGAGAGGACAAGAAGATTTGAAAGAGGAAATGAAGAGAGGACAAGAAGATATTAAAAAAGGTCATGAAAGGGTGGAAAACAAGCTAGAGCATGTAAGTGTTGAAATTAAAAGAGAAATGGAAATAGAAATCATATCATTGAAGAGAAACCAATAGAAGCACAGGAAGAAATAGAAAGTTTAGGAGATAATAACAAAAGATCAAGAAGAAGACACAATGATTTAGATGTTAGCCTTTCTGAAGCATATGAAGAGAGGACAAGAAGATTTGAAAGAGGAAATGAAGAGAGGACAAGAAGATATTAAAAAAGGTCATGAAAGGGTGGAAAACAAGCTAGAGCATGTAAGTGTTGAAATTAAAAGAGAAATGGAAATAGAAATCATATCATTGAAGAGAAACCAATAGAAGCACAGGAAGAAATAGAAAGTTTAGGAGATAATAAAAAAAGATCAAGAAGAAGACACAATGATTCAGATGTTAGCCTTTCTGAAGCATATGAAGAGAGGACAAGAAGATTTGAAAGAGGAAATGAAGAGAGGACAAGAAGATATTAAAAAAAGTCATGAAAGGGTGGAAAACAAGCTAGAGCATGTAAGTGTTGAAATTAAAAGAGAAATGGAAATAGAAATCATATCATTGAAGAGAAACCAATAGAAGCGCAGGAAGAAATAGAAAGTTTAGGAGATAATAACAAAAGATCAAGAAGAAGACACAATGATTCAGATGTTAGCCTTTCTGAAGCATATGAAGAGAGGACAAGAAGATTTGAAAGAGGAAATGAAGAGAGGACAAGAAGATATTAAAAAAGGTCATGAAAGGGTGGAAAACAAGCTAGAGCATGTAAGTGTTGAAATTAAAAGAGAAATGGAAATAGAAATCATATCATTGAAGAGAAACCAATAGAAGCACAGGAAGGAATAGAAAGTTTAGGAGATAATAACAAAAGATCAAGAAGAAGACACAATGATTCAGATGTTAGCCTTTCTGAAGCATATGAAGAGAGGACAAGAAGATTTGAAAGAGGAAATGAAGAGAGGACAAGAAGATATTAAAAAAGGTCATGAAAGGGTGGAAAACAAGCTAGAGCATGTAAGTGTTGAAATTAAAAGAGAAGTGGAAGCAATAACTAGAGAGGTGAACCATAACACCAAAGAAATAAAGAGGAATAGTGAAAATATTAAGAAGAAGAACAAGGACAGAAAAAAAACGAATTGAAAAGGAGAAGCATAAACGTAATAGGAAAAGAAGAGTGAGAAAAGAAATGATTAAAAATAGTAAGGAAATACAATTATTGGAAAAATATCTAAAAGAAGAAATCAGACAAAACCTAAGCATAGGAGAAGTAGAAAATGAAAAAAGATATTAAATTAAAAATAAAAAGGAAAAAATTCAAAATGACTTAAAAATAACAAAACGAAATTAGTAATATTGAAAGAATAGGATGCAGTAGTGTAAGAAGTATTATAAATCATGTCCACCACTATCAAGAAAACATTAATTAAATTTGATGAGGATGGTGAGAAATGATCATCATGAACATTTTTGATAAAAATGCGTATGTGGGTCAGTACTTCCTATTACTGGCCCTTATATTACACCCTGTATTCATTTTATGATTGGAGGAATGATATATAGGGAGTGTATGTGTGCCATCATACATGTTTCTTCGCCGGAAATCCACAAAGCGACGCGATATCACGATGCATGGAGCTTGTAAGATGTCACTATTGTAAAAAAATGTCCGCTCTCTCCAAACCAAACTGAGCAGTGCCCCTTCATCTTTTCACCATTCAAAGAAGCACCGTACTAACTTGGGAATCTACAAATTCGATGTTGTAATAAAATATTCTTCCAATGGCGGAGGTATAGGTACTCATATATTATATACATGGAAAAAAAATCCTAGCAATTACAAACACAGCAAAAAAAGAATTACCCAAGTGGTGCGCTTACTTACATTACTACATTTCCAATGGAATATAAAGTGCGCAGGTCCATTCCTTTGGCTAGTCTGGCCCTGCTCTCCCAGTATAGTTCGAATAAAATAAGTACCTATTCAAAAGTATTGATCTACTTTGTGGGTAACCAAAATTTCCTCTAGATCAGAAAGGCATTTAAAAGGATATTACATCAAACTCTTATTTTGATTTTAAGCCTGACTATTTCCCTCGTCTTAATTTCCACAAATCGCAAAAGCGCAACTTTGAATTACAAATGGTTTCTAGATGAAAAAACTGTGTGACAGCTCTTGTCAGCAGTTTTTTCGAGTCTACCAGCGGCAAACTTGACAGCTGTTGTCACCAAAAAATACAATACCTTTGATAACAAGTAATTATGGTCTCCTAGGACACCAGAAAACGACGTTAAACAATTTTTCTGATTTTATCACAGTACATACAATACCGTTATAACCCATACGTCAATACGGAAACAGTTTACGGATATCTGCAAGGCAAAGAAATACGAGCTTTTGGAAACTACAAGTTTAAAGCAACTAAACCTAATCCTGAAAGATCGGGCGTGGAATATGAAGAAAGAAAACGATGAAAATTACAAAGAACTAGTTGTGAAGACAATGTGGAACACCGTTGCAAAAAAAAATGCAAGAGATGTATTTTATGAAGTGGAAAATAATTTTTAATCCATTTAAAGATGTGCTGCCATCTAACATTTAAAGATATTATCTTCAAGCTCGTAATGCGAAACGAAGGAATTTGTAGATGTGCGCCAATAAAAGAAAATCGAGCTCTGCTTCATTAAAATTGGACGCAATGGTTTTATTATGGGATTCCAGCGAAAATTTTACCATATCGCTTCAATAGAACTTGCCTGGAGAGATGGAGAAGCAGTCAATTGCTGAATTCATTATTTTAAAGAGGAAGTGGATAATTCTGGGATTAAAACAGGTAGATAACATAGTTAGTGTTTTTAAAATAACTGATTTTCAAAAATCCTACTTTTTAGGAAGAGTAGAATATAATCCTCTCTTTAATAAAACGGCACAGGGTGGAGAAAAAAAAATGGCCGATAGTACATGGCTGGTCCCCAACACGAAGAACCCTACCTTATTTCGTTCAGTCCGTATTTTTAAAATTCTAATGGTTAAACGTTCATCTAGAATAACAACTGATAGATTATTCTTAACAGCAAACCCATCATTGAACAAGGAACAATCAAGTGGATTGTTCAAAAATACTCAAGTGAGAAAAAACGAACTTTTGAAATGGACTAAAGAAGCAGCATAATTAAATACAAAAGAAATAAAAATAACAAACCACTCTATGCGGTCGACAGCAGTCAGTAACCTGGCTAAAGGAGGGGGAGTGAACAACAATTAATTAGAATTACTGGCCACAGTTCAGCCATCTCAATTAAGCCTTAACTGCAAATGGATAATGAGCATTATTCCAACATCATAAACACCCTTAGAAGTGACGCCTCAGAACCTCCAGCTAAAAAACAGAAAACAGAAGATCCTGCAGCCACTCCTCGAGCTTCTCACTCTGCAGCTAGACCTATCAACAGCCTTAATGATTTACCTACACCCAACGTTATCAATGAATTAACAAAGATTTCAAACAATACTCCTGCTGTGTATCAAAATTGCAATTCATATTTTAATTGTACCATAAATAATTAAGTTTGTAGTATTTTGTGATTAAATAAATTACCTGTTTTTCAGTTTTCAAATTAATACCTACATATTTATTATTTATGCTCTGTTTTGTAAGCTATGTGTATGTTTATTAATGTGTGAAATAGTCTTGTCAAATACCATTCGGGCATCTAATTTTTCCCGTGAAAAATTAGATGCCTTTATGATATTACTTACGAAAATCTACCTTAGAGAAAATCTACATTAAACTCACTTTTTAGGTTTTGAAATTCTGAACGATGTAAATAAATATTTATAGATAAGTATTAATATAAAATGCAAAAAAATGGTATACACAACAAGTTAGGAAAGGGCTCTTCTGCGATACTCTTCCAGTAAAACAATTAATTCAAAAACCCAGTTCCCAGTCTGACTAAATATCTAATAGACATTGTATCCCTTTCGCTTGATGTCCCGTTCCACCGCTGACTTTTCTCATCTATATCTATATATAGAGTAAGAGCGTGTATAGGATCTGCATACAATGGATTGCAGAGACCAAAACTTTTATACTTAGCCATTTTTTACATAAAGGTATAATAAATGTTTGTCAAAGATCTTGAAATATATATATTTTTTTCCAAGTATACATATGGAATAGCATTACTATATGTGCGCTGTGACTTATATAGCAAGTAATTACCATTTATTTATACAGGGTGAATTCAAAGTGTAAGTGACAAAAATAAAAAACCTCATTTATTCCCGTTCTTTCAAAATTTAAATAAATTATATGATTATTATTATCATCATCAGGCAAACACACATTCAATAATCAAGTTCACTATTATCAGACTCGAACAAATTGAAATTTTCATGTAAATAGAACCCATTACAAAAAAAACCATGAATTCTTTATTTCACAAAGGATTTACTCAATATAACAATCTACCCATTCATAACAAGTATTTTTAGGAATAAGCTAAGAAAAATGTATTTTCAAATTTAGTAATGTTTATTTTTGTACACGCCTAAAAAATGTCATATAGTACTGATTGTAACATTGTAGCTAAAAGCTAAAATAAAGCATTTATTTATTTATTTAAATGCCTTTATGGGTGTTTAATAAAAAAAATATATAATGTTAAGAAAATGGCAGAGAAATATATAAATAAATAAATTTTATTTCACAATAATAATAATGTAACTCGTAAATAGCTATTTGTTTAACTAGGGAGGAAAGTGTCACTTTTCCATCCGTACGCAAGGTTTGCTGTCAGAGGGCCCGTAGGGCCCAAGGCAGCAAACGCAAGGGAGCTGTTGTTTTAAATTGAGCAAAGTAACTTGCATGCCTGCAAAAACTTGTTCAAAATTTGTAGCACTGTAATTTGATACATCTTCCATAATTTCCTCAAAGCACTGCAGGAATGAATCGAGCTGCTTTTTGACCTTGAAAATTATTGTTCAAAATAGTTCATTCAAGGAAAGTGCAACATTTAAATCGAATCTTCTGGGGTACATCAAAGAAAACTAAACTTCTTCTTTATGTATTTTCATTTTGTATGTATTACTGTTATTATCATTAGAATTTTTGTATATTAGGATTTCTATTTGAATAAAGATTATTATTATAAACATTGTAAGTTAAAAATCTCCCATATTTAAATAAGTATGTTGTCTAGGTTACACTCGCCAGTCAGAAATTGATCGATTTCATTGACATATTTCTTCATTCCAGTCGCAATCGGCCAGTTTGTGGGTAGACGCGTTTTCTATTACCCAAGAAGGTCTCGGCTAGAATGAGAAATTGTCTTCCTACGATGACCTTTCTCTTAATAAATTCATTGGAGGTGATTAGTTGGCTATTAACCAACACGCCCATCCATATGTTGGCATTATTGGCGCCTGGTCTTTGCCCTGTTACTGTTGTCACTCTATTGAAACTTAAAGTAAAATGAGTTGACGATTTCCGTTATTTACCTAAGACAGAATTTATTTTGTGGGATTCATTCATGAAGTGAGGGCCAACTAGTCAAATTAGTTGGTTAAATTTCTCATTAATTTTGATGTTCCTTTTTTTAAACCATGTCCAAGTGGAATGAGCTTGAAGAATATCAGTTTGAGTGGTTAATGCAAAGCTTTCATGATCAAATGTGATGTTGGAAGGTCAGATTTCAATAAATATATATATATATATATATATATATATATATATATATATATATATATATATATATACCGGTAATCTTACGTACTGGCACCAAAAACTAAATCGACGTATACAAACCCGGAATTGTAGAGAGATAAGAGGTTCTACCGGCACCTTATATATGTTTTGACTGTATATGCTGTCTGGCACCATATATATTATTTCAGAATACACTTTTCAGTTTTATCTTGGACAGACATATTCGACTCGAACGCTTAAGGAGGTTGGGGCGTTAGACAAGAATAATGAAAAATCTGAAAAAATATTTTTTAACAAATTAATGCGTATGACAAAATTTTCTATAAAAAAACCTAAAGTCAAAAAGTTAAAAAACTTTTAATCCTACATATAGGTAGCATACAAACAGTACATTTTTATTCGAGCAAATAACCAATAGCCCAGTTGTCAGAGAGTTTGACTTCGTCAAAATGTGATGTCGATGAAACTTGGCATTTAAGTACTTGAAACGGTGCAGAAAACGATAAAAAAATCTTTGCTGCTCTAAAGTGTATGCTAACTTTACAATTTTGAAAATAAAATCGTAAATTTGGTTTTTCCATTATATATCGAAAAAAAAATATTCGAATTACTAATATCACCACGTTATAAGTTATTTTTAAAAAGAATTTGTATTACTATAAAAAATTTTATTTTATATAAATCAATTTCTAAATTATTTTTAACTTTATTAAAAAAAAATAATTTCTGATTTATATAAACACTATTTTGAAAATAAAAATTGCGTCGAATGAATATTGTAAAAAAAATGAAAATTTTAAAACATAAGTTTTACTAAACCCAGATAATCATCATTTTAATTATATTTAAATCAAAAGTAAAAGTATAATAATGATAAATCTACAAGGATTTTTTTTGTTATGCCTCTATTAATAGATATCTTCACTTTTATAAAAAGCAGTGAGAATTTCAGAAATTATAACTGCCGATCAAATTTTCTATGAGAAAAAAAAATTTAAAAATTAATGGATTCCTGAGAAAGCTTAGAGTCTCCTCTTTAAAATGCTTCCTTTTTTGTTTTTTTGCTTACAATTTACACAAAGATACTTTAGTTTTTCGTTCGTTCGCCTAAATATTTGAATTCAACGGCTCGGCGCGCGTCGAGTTTTCGAATTTGCTTTCTTATTTTTAATAATTTTTTACAGTAATACAATTTTTTTTAACTAACTTTAACTTTTTAACTTTAAATATAATTTTTAGTACAATTTTCCGCTCTTTTGGTGCTATTAGTTTTTCGAAATTTTTATTTTTTTTCCAGATATAAGACCAAAGTTTTCGATTTTATTTTCGAAATTGTGAAGTTAGCATATACTTTAGAGCAGCAAAGATTTTTTTATCGTTTTCTACACCCATTCAAGTACTTAAATGCCAAGTTTCATCGAGATCACATTTTGTGCGAGCTGTTGGTCAATATCCTTCTCTGGCAATGCATATTTTAATATTTATTCCAATTTTATAATGAGACTTTTAATTAATAAAAAATACTATTAAACGTTCGTAAACTGTTGAATCTGCCTTTTAATTAATAATTTCTATTAAGTCATTTTAATTCGAAGTCTTGTAATTTTTGCCAAAATCGCGTATTCTAAAAAATGCTCTAGGTTAGAATATACAGTATATCCACAAATGGAATCGAAAAGTGGAAATAAAAATTTTTTTAGTTTATTCTTTAGAAAAATCTTACTAAAGTCCATAAAATAAGATCAGAATATCCAAATCTTAGAATACCTGTACGGTGTCTTAAAAAGTAAAAATGTATCAATAGAAAACTAACATTACTTATTATTATTCACAAAATGTTTAGGAATTGAAAAAATTGTATGCATCATTTAAAATAAAACATAAATATTTCAGTTTTTAAAACATAAAAATTAGTCTTATGGACAAATAAGATTGGCAAATCCAAATTTTAGTTCATTTGTAAAAACACAAATGTACTAAGAAATTAATTAAATGAGAAAAATTATCGAAATTATCGAATTAATTGACACAAATTACACAATTGTTAATATTTTAAAATGAGCCACATTGTTTAAACAAAATTGCACTATATTCTAAGTACCTATAAGTGAACAATTTTTATATTATTTCATTTTGTTGTTGCTTTCTTTGCAAAAAAATAAAATTTTAGAGATTCCGTGGATATTGATATAAGTAAAGGTTCCATTTGAGGATTTTTGATGTAAAAATTTTTAGTTTGGACAACAACTTACTTATATAAACATTTTGAGTAAAATACTAAATAATCTTAGTTACTTTTTAATATTCTTAAACATTTTCTTAATTTTCTACATGTAACTTAAAATTGTGATATACAAATCTTATTTTTTTGACAAACATGATTTTTTTATAACGAATAATTTTCTCGTAAAATTAAGATTTTGTTTTAGTGGTTCTTGATAAAAGAGGCGTTTTTAATGCCCAAATGTTATTATCTATATAATTTTTATTTAAAGAGCTTGCACCGCAATCCGTTAAAATACCTACCAAGTTTTTGTAAAGATTTTTGAACAATTTTTTAGTTTTTACGCGGAATTCACAAAACGCTTCTAAATGGTGCTCCTGCGTGGTGCCACAAAGTTTATATAATATAATAACTTGAAATGTATATCCTTTTGGCACCATATATTATTTCAATTTTATTTTGAAAAGAAGTATTCGCCTCGGAGTTTGAGGCGTTAGACAAAAATTGTTTTTTATTAATTTTCCAATTTTTTAAAAACTTAATTTTACTTTAAAGTGCTTCTAATTTTTTTAAATTATTACCTAATTTTTATACATAAATTTATAAATTGCGGATATTTACATAAATTTAATTTTTTTATTACTAAGTTAGGACAAAAAATTCAAAAGATTCAATGGATCTAAAATGGACCTCAAAAAACTAAATCTTTAAAAACTTAACTTGAAAATATTAAAAATGGCAAAAGGTCTTAGATATTATATTTTTTAATAAATATAAAAAAAATAATCGGTTTGGTTGTTATTAAAATAATTGATTATTTATGGATACCGCTATTATAATTTAAAATTAAAATCTAATTTTAATTATTTAAATGTAAAAATGTGAAGTGTAAAATGTAAGTGTAAATGTAAAAATGTAAAGTGTAAAATGTAAGTGTAAATGTAAAAATTACTCTTGAGAAATGAATTGGCGTTCTATCGAAATTTTGTAAAAACACAACTTAATTAACTAAGAAATTAATAAAATGACTAAAATTATCAACATTATTTATTATTTTACACAAAATGCATAATTGTTTATAATTTAAAATGAGCCTTTGTGAAACAAAATTGCACTATTTGATTTATTTTACGTAACCTCTCATCTCCATACATTTTTCTGCTCTTAAAATACATAATTCTTTATAAACTTTCAGAAATTTTTTAAAGATATTTTATAATTAATAATAATAATAGTACTTTATTGACAAAGTCAAATGGCCATCGACCGAGGTCCTTCAGCAATTGATATTTTATTTATTTAAAGCTTAAGTACTTATTGTTTTGTAAAAGACAGATTGTATATTTCTAGGAAGTTAATAAAAAAAATTAAAGCTTTTTTTGTAAAAAAAAATAAAATTTTAAAGATATAGCATCGATATTATTATAAGTAATTGTTTCATTTAAATAAAAAAAAGGTTTTTGATTATTAAAAATTTTTGTGTAAAATAATACATAATCCTTATTACTTTTTAATTCTTTTACACATTTTTCTAATTTAAAAACATTTAAGACTTTCATATGCAAATCTTATTATTTTTTAGATGCACGATATTTTGTAGACTGACTTTATTTATGTATTTAGTATATTCTGTAAAAAGGTTGGAATGAGAATTCGACACAAGTGGAGGAATCACGAGTGTCGGATCTTCATTCCAACAGAGTAACAGACTGTACTTTCTCCACGACCACAGAAAGTAGAATTTAAATATATTAAAATGAAACCTCAATCTCTCAACATTGTTGCGGTAGTATTTTTATATTCATTCTTGGATTTTTGCGGTAGCAAATTCTACATCTGAATCGTTTGATTTTCTTCTCCTTTTTAATAAATTAAAAGTTTTTACAAACCAATACTAAGACCACGTCAACTAATTCGACATTCATGGCAAACCTTATTTTTTTAAACAATTATGGAATAAAGAGTATCTCTAGTGATAGAATGAAGTACGTATAAAATACATAAGAGACAAATGTTTCAGAATTTTCTTTCAATCTCAAGAGCGAGAATGTTTCTTTTCTGTTATTATAAGTGATTTCAGAATAACTACATTCAGTAGTGGCCGTGGAGAAAATTTTTTAGTGATTCTTGATAATTCCCAAATGTTATTATTTATATTATTTTTAATAAAATAATTTATGAAAAATTATAATTCTACCTATTAAAGCATGAATCGCAATCCAAAAGCAAGATTTACCTCTTAAGCTTACATCGCAAATATCAAGTTGTTTATTTTTACATCGCATTCACAAAACACGACTAAAAGGTGCTTGAACGTACTTTCGTTCATGGTGCCACAACGCTTCGGTCGCGTCCTGGTGCTTGTACGTAGCGTATGCTATAGACGAGTCGGGGTGACCCCTGGGGAGTATACGGATTAACTAAAATCGGGTTTTTACATATAAATGGTCCAAGTGGCACCTTCCTGAAAATTGCTGTGGGGCATCCTGGGGTGCTCAAGATACCAAAAATGACTTAAAACGTTGTGGCACCAAAAATTGGTGCCACAACGTTTTATATGGTTCCACAACGTCTATATAAGGTCGTTTTTGGTGCCGGAACGTAGGGTTACATATATATATATATATATATATATATATATATATATATATATATATATATATATATATAAGTGGATATGTGACTGTTCAATAATAGTTTAAGTAGAAAAAATTCGTGGGAATCAGTCAATATAAAATAAATTAGTTTGATTTCTTCGTTTTGGTCAAGCTTTCGAAAACGTTTATTTTCTTTTTCAAGACTAATAACATGAAATACGGAAAAAATTAAATACAAAAAGAAACATCGGTGTTAAAATATTTTAAAATGACAAAATGACAGTTTCCAAAAACTTCAGAATACAATTGTAACATACAGAGTGTGATTATAAAAAGTATAAGAATGTGTAAATATATATATAAAAAAAAATATAATAAATATCAATTCAAGGAGGACGAGTTGAGAAATTTTCTTTATGTTTTTTTAATAGAAATGTGTATATTGTACTCAGGTCATTGATGTCTGTTCTTTTATTCATTGAATTTTGATTTTTATTTATTTAGAGTTAGTTAAACGCTGTATCGACAAAAATTGGAACAAAATTAACAACCTCTGCAATATTGAAAAACAAATGTTTATGAATATAATTGATTTCATTTTTGACTCTACATGCCTTGTCTTCAATCAAAAATTCTACAAACAAATTTTCGGTACTCCCATGGGTTCTAATATCTCTCCAATAATATCAAGTTACGTTTTAGATGAACTCCTAGAATATTGTACAAATAAAATCACATTCGAAATTCCTTTCCTCAAGAGATATGTTGATGATCTTATCCTCTCTGTACCAGGAAACTGTATCGATGAAACTTTAAATATTTTTAACAGTTTCGATCCAAATATTCAGTTTACCGTTGAAAAAGAAACTGATAATTCAGTTCCATTCCTGGATTTAAAACTAATAAGAACGAATGACAATAAAATCATTACTAGATGGTACAGAAAACCAATTAATAGTAATCGGTTCCTAAATTTTCATTCAAACCATTCTATGAAAATCAAAATGAATTTAATTAATAATCTCAAAAACAGAGTGGTTAAAGTCACTCATCCATCTTTGAGAGATGAGTGTCTAAAAGAGCTTCAGAACATTCTTTTAGAAAACTCATATCCTAAATCTTTAGTGAATAAAATTCTATT
Organism: Crepidodera aurea; assembly: GCA_949320105.2. Classification (NCBI taxonomy): domain Eukaryota; kingdom Metazoa; phylum Arthropoda; class Insecta; order Coleoptera; family Chrysomelidae; genus Crepidodera; species Crepidodera aurea. Next base: position 107,194,682 of record OX439472.1, read on the forward strand.
TAGTACCTCTATTTCTGTTTCAAATTCAAACCATCCAACAACAACTGACCAAATTTCTATTTTTAAATCTTTACCACATATAGATGGTTTGACATCAAAACTCATACAAAACTATTTCACAAATACATTCTAAATTGAAAACACCCATACCAGTCAAAAATAAATCAAATATAATTTATGAAATCCCATGCAGCAGCTGTGGTGAAGTATACATTGGTCAAACAAGTAGGATGCTTAAAGATAGAATAACTTCTCACAAAAGTGACTGCAGAAGGAATGTGAGATCTTGTCGCCTTGCTGAACATGTAATAGATAAAGATCATGTGATTGACTATAATAATGTCAAAATTCTCGATAATGAACGAAATCTCAATAAGCGTCTCTTTCTTGAAATGGTTCATATAAATAACAATCAAAATTCAATGAATAAAAGAACAGACATCAATGACCTGAGCACAATATACACATTTCTATTAAAAAAAACATAAATTTCTCAACTCGTCCTCCTTGAATTGATATTTATTATATTTTTTTTTTATATATATATTTACACATTCTTATACTTTTTATAATCACACTCTGTATGTTACAATTGTATTCTGAAGTTTTTGGAAACTGTCATTTTGTCATTTTAAAATATTTTAACACCGATGTTTCTTTTTGTATTTAATTTTTTCCGTATTTCATGTTATTAGTCTTGAAAAAGAAAATAAACGTTTTCGAAAGCTTGACCAAAACGAAGAAATCAAACTAATTTATTTTATATTGACTGATTCCCACGAATTTTTTCTATATATATGTAACCCTACGTTCCGGCACCAAAAACGACCTTATATAGACGTTGTGGCACCATATAAAACGTTGTGGCACCAAAAATTGGTGCCACAACGTTTTAAGTCATTTTTGGTATCTTGAGCACCCCAGGATGCCCCACAGCAATTTTCAGGAAGGTGCCACTTGGACCATTTATATGTAAAAACCCGATTTTAGTTAATCCGTATACTCCCCAGGGGTCACCCCGACTCGTCTATAGCATATAGCACCACAACGCGACCGAAGCGTTGTGGCACCATGAACGAAAGTACGTTCAAGCACCTTTTAGTCGTGTTTTGTGAATGCGATGTAAAAATAAACAACTTGATAGTTGCGGTGTAAGCTTAAGAGGTAAATCTTGCTTTTGGATTTCGATTCATGCTTTAATAGGTAGAATTATAATTTTTCATAAATTATTTTATTAAAAATAATATAAATAATAACATTTGGGAATTACCAAGAATCACTAAAAAATTTTCTCCACGGCCACTACTGAATGTAGTTATTCTGAAATCACTTATAATAACAGAAAAGAAACATTCTTGCTCTTGAGATTGAAAGAAAATTCTGAAACATTTGTCTCTTATGTATTTTATACGTACTTCATTCTATCACTAGAGATACTCTTTATTCCATACTTGTCTAAAAAAATAAGGTTTGCCATGAATGTCGAATTAGTTGACGTGGTCTTAATATTGGTTTGTTAAAACTTTTAATTTATTAAAAAGGAGAAGAAAATCAAACGATTCAGATGTAGAATTTGCTACCGCAAAAATCCAAGCTTGAATATAAAAATACTACCGCCACAATGTTGAGAGATTGAGGTTTCATTTTAATATATTTAATTTCTACTTTCTGTGGTCGTGGAGAAAGTACAGTCTGTTACTCTGTTGGAATGAAGATCGGACACTCGTGGTTCCTCCACTTGTGTCGAATTCTCATTCCAACCTTGTTACAGAATATACTATTATTTATACTTTATGACATAAATAAAGTCAGTCTACAAAATATCGTGCTTCTAAAAAAAAATAAGATTTGCATATGAAAGTCTTAAATGTTTTTAAATTAGGAAAATGTGTAAAAGAATTAAAAAGTAATAAGGATTATGTATTATTTTACACAAAAATTTTTAATAATCAAAAACCTTTTTTTTATTTAAATGAAACAATTACTTATAATAATATCGATGCTATATCTTTAAAATTTTATTTTTTTTTACAAAAAAAGCTTTAATTTTTTTTATTAACTTCCTAGAAATATACAATCTGTCTTTTACAAAACAATAAGTACTTAAGCTTTAAATAAATAAAATATCAATTGCTGAAGGACCTCGGTCGATGGCCATTTGACTTTGTCAATAAAGTACTATTATTAATTATTATTAATTATAAAATATCTTTAAAAAATTTCTGAAAGTTTATAAAGAATTATGTATTTTAAGAGCAGAAAAATGTATGGAGATGAGAGGTTACGTAAAATAAATCAAATAGTGCAATTTTGTTTCACAAAGGCTCATTTTAAATTATAAACAATTATGCATTTTGTGTAAAATAATAAATAATGTTGATAATTTTAGTCATTTTATTAATTTCTTAGTTAATTAATGTGTGTTTTCACAAAATTTCGATAGAACGCCAATAGAAATTAATTCTTTTCTCAAGAGTAATTTTTACATTTACACTTATTTTACACTTTACATTTTTACATTTACACTTACGTTTTACACTTCACATTTTTACATTTAAATAATTAAAATTTAAATAATCAATTATTTTGATAACAACCAAACCGAGTATTTTTTTTATATTTATATTAAAAAATATAATATCTAAAACCTTTTGCCATTTTTAATAAGAGTTTTAAATCCTTATTATTAATATTTAACTATGATGAAAAATATTATTCAAGGTAAGTTTTTACATATTCAAAACTTCACAAATCAAAAATATTGTAATATTAAAAAACAAATAATAATTCTAAATGTCAACTAGTTGGTTAATTAATAACAGTTTTAGTTTTTTGTTCGCCACTCCATTGATTATAATTATTTACTTATTTAGATCCATTGAATCTTTTGAATTTTTTGTCCTAACTTAGTAATAAAAAAATTAAATTTATGTAAATATCCGCAATCTATAAATTTATGTATAAAAATTAGGTAATAATTTTAAAAAATTAGAAGCAGTTTAAAATAAAATTAAGTTTTTAAAAAATTGGAAAATTAATAAAAAACAATTTTTGTCTAACGACTCAACCTCCGAGGCGAATACTTCTTTTCAAAATAAAATTGAAATAATATATGGTGCCAAAAGGATATATATTTCAAGTTATTATATTATATAAACTTTGCGGCACCACGCAGGAAGGAACATTCAGGCACCATTTAGAAGCGTTTTGTGAATTCCGTGTAAAAACTAAAAAATTGTTGAAAAATCTTTACAAAAACTTGGTGGGTATTTTAACGGATTGCGGTGCAAGCTCTTTAAATAAAAATTATATAGATAATAACATTTGGGCATTAAAAACCCCTGTTTTATCAAGAACCACTAAAAAAAAATCTTAATTTTACGAGAAAGTTATTCGTTATAAAAAAATCATGTTTGTCAAAAAAAATAAGATTCATATATCACAATTTTAAGTTACATGTAGAAAATTAAGAAAATGTGTAAGAATATTAAAAAGTAACTAATATTATTTAGTATTTTACTCAAAATGTTTATATAAGTAAGTTGTTGTCCAAACTACAAATTTTTACATCAAAAACCCTCAAATGGAACCTTTACTTATATCAATATCTACGGAATCTCTAAAATTTTATTTTTTTGCAAAGAAAGCAATAACAAAATGAAATAATATAAAAATTGTTCACTTATACTTGGAATATATTAAACAGTGCAATTTTGTTTAAACAATATGGCTCATTTTAAAATATTAACAATTGTGCAATTTGTGTCAATTAATAAATAATTTCGATAATTTTTCTCATTTAATTAATTTCTTAGTACATTTGTGTTTTTACAAATGAACTAAAATTTGGATTTGCCAATCTTATTTGTCCATAAGACTAATTTTTATGTTTTAAAAACTGAAATTTAATTTTTAATTTGAAAATTTATATTTATATTTTATTTTAAATGATGCATACAATTTTTTCAATTCCTAAACATTTTGTGAATAATAATAAGTAATGGTAGTTTTCTATTGATACATTTTTACTTTTTAACACACCGTACAGGTATTCTAAGATTTGGATATTCTGATCTTATTTTATGGACTTTAGTAATATTTTTCTAAAGAATAAACTAAAATAATATTTTTTTCCACTTTTCGATCCATTTGTGGATATACTGTATATTCAAACCTAGAGCATTTTTTAGAATACGCGATTTTGGCAAAAATTACAAGACTTCAAATTAAAATGACTTAATAGAAATTATTAATTAAAAAGACAGATTCAACAGTTTACGAACGTTTAATAGTATTTTTTATTAATTAAAAGTCTCATTATAAAATTGGAATAAATATTAAAATATGCATTGCCAGAGAAGGATATTGACCAACAGCTCGCACAAAATGTGATCTCGATGAAACTTGGCATTTAAGTACTTGAATGGGTGTAGAAAACGATATAAAAATCTTTGCTGCTCTAAAGTAACTTCACAATTTCGAAAATAAAATCGAAAACTTGGTTTTTCTTATATCTGGAAAAAAAATAAAAATTTCGAAAAACTAATAGCACCAAAAGAGCGGAATATTGTACTAAAAATTATATTTAAAGTTAAAAAGTTAAAGTTAGTTAAAAAAAAATTGTATTACTGTAAAAAATTATTAAAAATAAGAAAGCAAATTCGAAAATTCGACGCGCGCCGAGACGTTGAATTCAAATATTCAGGCGAGACGTTCGGAAAAACTGAAGTATCTTTGTGTAAATTGTAAGCAAAAAAACAAAAAAGGAAGCATTTTAAAGAGGCTTTCTCAGGAATCCATTAATTTTTAATTTTTTTTTTGTTTTCTCATAGAAAATTTGATCGGACGTAATAATTTCTAAAATTCTCACTGCTTTTTATAAAAGTGACGATATCTATTAATAGAGGCATAACAAAAAAAAATCCTTGTAGATTTATCATTATTATACTTTTACTTTTGATTTAAATATAATTAAAATGATGAACATTATCTGGGTTTAGTAAAACTCGTTTTCAAATTTTTATTTTTTTTACAATATTCATTCGACGCAATTTTTATTTTCAAAATAGTGTTTATATAAATCAGAAATTATTTTTTTTAATAAAGTTAAAAATAATTTAGAAATTGATTTATATAAAATAAAATTTTTTATAGTAATACAAATTCTTTTTAAAAATAACTTTATAATTTTTAGTAAAATTTTCCGCTCTTTCACGTGGTGCTATTAGTTTTTCGAATTTTTTTTTTCGAGATATAATGGAAAAACCAACTTTACGATTTTATTTTCGAAATTGTAAAGTTAGCATACACTTTAGAGCAGCAAAGATTTTTGCCAAGTTTCATCGATATCACATTTTGACGAGGTCAAACTCTCTGACAACTGGGCTATTGGTTATTTGCTCGAATAAAAATGTACTGTTTGTATGCTATATGTAGGATTAAAAGTTTTTTAACTTTTTGACTTTAGGTTTTTTTTATAGAAAATTTTGTCATACGCATTAATTTGTTAAAAAATATTTTTTCAGATTTTTCATTATTCTTGTCTAACGCCCCAATCTTCTTAAGCGTTCGAGTCGAATATGTATGTCCAAGATAAAATTGAAAAGTGTATTCTGAAATAATATATATGGTGCCAGACAGCATATACAGTCAAAACATATATACGGTGCCGGTAGAACCTCTTATCTCTCTACAATTCCGGGTTTGTATACGTCGATTTAGTTTTTGGTGCCAGTACGTAAGATTACCGGTATATATATATATATATATATATATATATATGTAACCCTACGTTCCGGCACCAAAAACGACCTTATATAGACGTTGTGGCACCATATAAAACGTTGTGGCACCAATTTTTGGTGCCACAACGTTTTAAGTCATTTTTGGTATCTTGAGCACCCCAGGATGCCCCACAGCAATTTTCAGGAAGGTGCCACTTGGACCATTTATATGTAAAAACCCGATTTTAGTTAATCCGTATACTCTCCAGGGGTCACCCCGACTCGTCATAGCATACGCTACGTACAAGCACCAGGACGCGATCGAAGCGTTGTGGCACCATGAACGAAAGTACGTCCAAGCACCTTTTAGTCGTGTTTTGTGAATGCGATGTAAAAATAAACAACTTGATATTTGCGATGTAAGCTTAAGAGGTAAATCTTGCTTTTGGATTGCGATTCATGCTTTAATAGGTAGAATTATAATTTTTCATAAATTATTTTATTAAAAATAATATAAATAATAATATTTGGGAATTATCAAGAATCACTAAAAAATTTTCTCCACGGCCACTACTGAATGTAGTTATGCTGAAACCACTTATAATAACAGAAAAGAAACATTCTCGCTATTGAGATTGAAAGAAAATTCTGAAACATTTGTCTCTTATGTATTTTATACGTACTTCATTCTATCACTAGAGATACTCTTTATTCCATACTTGTTTAAAAAAATAAGGTTTGCCATGAATGTCGAATTAGTTGACGTGGTCTTAATATTGGTTTGTAAAAACTTAATTTATTAAAAAGGAGAAGAAAATCAAACGATTCAGATGTACAATTTCTTAGTTTGTGTTTTTACAAAATTTCGATAGAACGCCAATTCATTTCTCAAGAGTAATTTTTACATTTACACTTACATTTTACACTTTACATTTTTACATTTACACTTCACGTTTTTACATTTAGATAATTAAAATTAGATTTTAATTTTAAATTATAATAACGATATCCATAAATAATCAATTATTTTAATAACAACCAAACGGATTATTTTTTTTATATTTAATTTAAAAAATATAATATCTAAGACCTTTTGCCATTTTTAATAAGAGTTTTAAATCCTTATTATTAATATTTAACTATGATGAAAAATATTATTCAAGTTTTTACATATTCAAAACTTCACAAATCAAAAATATTGTAATATTAAAAAACAAATAATAATTCTAAATGTCAACTAGTTGGTTAATTAATAACAGTTTTAGTTTTTTGTTCGCCACTCCATTGATTATAATTATTTACTTATTTAGATCCATTGAATCTTTTGAATTTTTTGTCCTAACTTAGTAATAAAAAAATTAAATTTATGTAAATATCCGCAATTTATAAATTTATGTATAAAAAATGGTAATAATTTTAAAAAATTAGAAACACTTTAAAGTAAAATTAAGTTTTTAAAAAATTGGAAAATTAATAAAAAACAATTTTTGTCTAACGACTCAACCTCCGAGGCGAATACTTCTTTTCAAAATAAAATTGAAATAATATATGGTGCCAAAAGGATATATATTTCAAGTTATTATATTATATAAACTTTGCGGCACCACGCACGAAGGAACGTTCAGGCACCATTTAGAAGCGTTTTGTGAATTCCGTGTAAAAACTTGTTAGGTATTTTAACGGATTGCGGTGCAAACTCTTTAATTAAAAATTATATCGATAATAACATTTGGGCATTAAAAACCCCTCTTTTATCAAGAACCACTAAAAAAATCTTAATTTTACGAAAAAGTTATTCGTTATAAAAAAATCATGTTTGTCAAAAAAAATAAGATTCGTATATCACAATTTTAAGTTACATGTAGAAAATTAAGAAAATGTGTAAGAATATTAAAAAGTAACTAAGATTAATTAGTATTTTACTCAAAATGTTTATATAAGTAAGCTGTTGTCCAAACTACAAATTTTTACATCAAAAACCCTCAAATGGAACCTTTACTTATATCAATATCTACGGAATCTCTAAAATTTTATTTTTTTGCAAAGAAAGCCATAACAAAATGAAATAATATAAAAATTGTTCACTTATACTTAGAATATATTAAATAGTGCAATTTTGTTTAAACAATGTGGTTCATTTTAAAATATTAACAATTGTGCAATTTGTGTCAATTAATAAATAATTTCGATAATTTTTCTCATTTAATTAATTTCTTAGTACATTTGTGTTTTTACAAATGAACTAAAATTTGGATTTGCCAATCTTGTTTGTCAATAAGACTAATTTTTATGTTTTAAAAATTGAAATTTAATTTTTAATTTGAAAATTTATATTTATATTTTATTTTAAATGATGCATACAATTTTTTCAATTCCTAAACATTTTGTGAATAATAATAAGTAATGGTAGTTTTCTATTGATACATTTTTACTTTTTAACACACCGTACAGGTATTCTAAGATTTTGATATTCTGATCTTATTTTATGGACTTTAGTAAGATTTTTCTAAAGAATAAACTAAAATAATATTTTTTTCCACTTTTCGATCCATTTGTGGATATACTGTATATTCTAACCTAGAGCATTTTGGCAAAAATTACAAGACTTCAAATTAAAATGACTTAATAGAAATTATTAATTAAAAAGACAGATTCAACAGTTTACGAACGTTTAATAGTATTTTTTATTAATTAAAAGGCTCATTATAAAATTGGAATAAATATTAAAATATGCATTGCCAGAGAAGGATATTGACCAACAGCTCGCACAAAATGTGATCTCGATGAAACTTGGCATTTAAGTACTTGAATGGGTGTAGAAAACGATAAAAAAATCTTTGCTGCTCTAAAGTATATGCTAACTTCACAATTTCGAAAATAAAATCGAAAACTTGGTTTTTCTTATATCTGGAAAAAAAAATAAAAATTTCGAAAAACTAATAGCACCAAAAGAGCGGAATATTGTACTAAAAATTATATTTAAAGTTAAAAAGTTAAAGTTAGTTAAAAAAAATTGTATTACTGTAAAAAATTATTAAAAATAAGAAAGCAAATTCGAAAACTCGACGCGCGCCGAGCCGTTGAATTCAAATATTCAGGCGAGACGTTCGGAAAAACTAAAGTATCTTTGTGTAAATTGTAAGCAAAAAAACAAAAAAGGAAACATTTTAAAGAGGAGACTCTAAGCTTTCTCAGGAATCCATTAATTTTTAATTTTTTTTTTGTTTTCTTATAGAAAATTTGATCGGACGTTATAATTTCTAAAATTCTCACTGCTTTTTATAAAAGTGAAGATATAGAGGCATAACAAAAAAAAATCCTTGTAGATTTATCATTATTATACTTTTACTTTTGATTTAAATATAATTAAAATGATGAACATTATCTGGGTTTAGTAAAATTCGTTTTAAAATATTTTTTTTTTACAATGTTTATTCGACGCAATTTTTATTTTCAAAATAGTGTTTATATAAATCAGAAATTATTTTTTTTTAACAAAGTTAAAAATAATTTAGAAATTGATTTATATAAAATAAAATTTTTTATAGTAATACAAATTTTTTTTAAAAATAACTTATAATATAATTTTTAGTAAAATTTTCCGCTCTTTCACGTGGTGCTATTAGTTTTTCGAATTTTTTTTTTTCGAGATATAATGGAAAAACCAAGTTTTCGATTTTATTTTCGAAATTGTAAAGTTAGCATACACTTTAGAGCAGCAAAGATTTTTGCCAAGTTTCATCGATATCACATTTTGACGAGTTCAAACTCTCTGACAACTGGGCTATTGGTTATTTGCTCGAATAAAAATATACTGTTTGTATGCTATATGTAGGATTAAAAGTTTTTTAACTTTTTGACTTTAGGTTTTTTTTATAGAAAATTTTGTCATACGCATTAATTTGTTAAAAAATATTTTTTCAGATTTTTCATTATTCTTGTCTAACGCCCCAACCTCCTTACGCGTTCGAGGCGAATATGTATGTCCAAGATAAAATTGAAAAGTGTATTCTGAAATAATATATATGGTGCCAGACAGCACATACAGTCAAAACATATATACGGTGCCGGTAGAACCTCTTATATCTCTACAATTCCGGGTTTGTATACGTCGATTTAGTTTTTGGTGCCAGTACGTAAGATTACCGGTATATATATATATATATATATATATATATATAGTTTAAGTAGAAAAAATTCGTGGGAATCAGTCAATATAAAATAAATTAGTTTGATTTCTTCGTTTTGGTCAAGCTTTCGAAAACGTTTATATAGTAATACAATAAAAAATAATACAATAAACTTATACGACTTATACAATACAATCACATTAAATTATTAAAGTAGATACCTATACCTCTAAGTTACATTATAACTCCTATATATGTATATATATTGAAAACGTTACCTGTTTAGCAAATATCGTTTAAGGTTTCTTTTATAATTGTTTAACGATGTTGAATTTTTAATAGACTCTGGTAAATTATTATATTCTTGTAATCCCTTAAAAAAAATTGAGTTCTGTGCCCTAACTTTATTCACTGGTGTGATGTAAAAATGGTTTCTTAATCTTGTGTTATAGTTGTGTACTGAATGTACTAAAGTTAACTTAGTGTATCGTAGTATCGTATTATCGTAGTGGCTCTAAAATGCTACCTTGCGGGACTCATGAGTCATGAGTTCAATGAAAGAATACTTGAGATCTCTTTCTACCCTTATTCTGGTTTTTCTGTCATTGATATGTAGGTATGTCACATCGTGTCAACAGCTTGTTTTTGTTATTTAGGGCACTGTTTGAGATTGTCAAAAACCAAATTGGTATTGACGTAAGGTATGAAGTTATCAGGGCTAATATCAGTATTCAACCAAATGAATGTTATTTTTAATACAGTACAAATATTTTTTGACATTAGATGATCAAACAACACGTAACAAAAATCCTGCTCATCTATAAAAAACTTAAAATAAAGCTGTAAATTAATAATGATCAATAAACTCAAAAAAATATGAAAGTAAAATAGCGTAGGCATCTGAAGGCGTCTTAAGGAATCTATGTATTTATACAATAATCTTTATATGTAAATTTTATGTAAGCAACACGAATTTGGAGTGTTAACTTTTTTTTTATTGGTACACACGTTCGATTGTTAACAACTTCAACCGTTTATTTTTCTTTCCTATATACAATGTTTGAATGTTTTCATTTTCTTTTGTATCTTAATGTAGAATCGGGTTTTAACGCGCTCATAAATTTTCAGAATTAGTGTTTTCTTTAAATATGGTTTGACTCTAAAGATTCGTATATCTAAGTAGAAGGGAGTATACAGAACGATTCTCGAATTCGGTGTTTAAGTAGATATTGTAAAATATTTTTTTGTAATTTAATTTTTGGTTATTCCTATACATTTCTGTACTTCTCTTAGGGACAAACAAACTTTGTTTTTCTAGACGTCTAGATACAAATTTACCCCGTTTCCTTTTCCGTTATCCCGGCCTGTATAATATATAAAACATGTTTGTAAACAATAATAGCAATAACAAATGTGACTTGTAAATAACATATCGCACATGCCACGTTCCTTCTGTTTAAAATATCAAATATTCTTTATAAATATGAATACCACATGCTCCAAATGTTTACACATGAAGAGGAAGAGGACATAAAAAGTGGGATGAGCTTTTAGTTGGTATCTATTAATTTTTTTTTTCAAAACACAACTAATTCATTCCAAGTTTACACTAAATACATATACATAGATATGATTTATGAAGTTTAAATTTTCCTTAAAAGCATAAACGCTTGTTAGTCGAGTCAATGAAGTTTAAAAATTTATTTTATATAATTTTTAACATAATATTACTGTTAATTTCAGCTAATGTTGGCTTTGTTGGAAGTGCTCTGGACGAGAAAAGCTGGCAATGGTTTGGAGCTACACTTAGCGCATCAGGACGAACGGACGGTCCTGTGGTGGTAAGTTATTTATATTCATTTATGTATTTTATGTATCAAACACCCCCATTTTATGGCCTCATGTGCATTTGATCCTCCTTTAGGGTAGGGATGAGGAACAAGCGGCCCGTTAAACATGTTTATGCAGCCCGCCAAGCATTTCTAAAATTAAATTTATTTTATCGATTTTCTCCCATCAATATATTGTTCTAAATTAATTATAATAAAATGGTAGTATATACTAGACAAAGCATTCCCCAATAAGCTGCTGCATCATTTAGTGTCGTAAGTTGTAATTTATGTCAAACAGACAGAAATCACTAGATAACTTATTTACCAACTTTACTGTTTTATTTGCAAACCGATAGAGTACGCTATAAACCTGGGTACACAATCAGTTCAGAGTGGTAAGCTGTTAACTAGCAATTTTAGCAATTCTTGTGTTTCTTGAAAGGCGTGAGTGCAATATGATTGTCAAAAGGTAATATTAGAGTTTTTTTATTCAAAATTAAGTCTTCTTGCAAATTTTTTATCTTTCAGATTTTTAACCCATAATAACATGTCGGAAAAGCAAACAAAAAAACGGAAGGTTGCGGATGAGTACAGGCATTTCCAAGAAAAGTGGAAATTTAATTATTTTTTCACTTTCGTCAAAGATAAAGCTGTATGCTTAATATGCTCAGAGACTGTGTCGACTTTAAAAGAATATAACATAAAAAGGCATTACGATACAAAACATGAACAACAATATAAAAACTTAATAGGACAACTCCGGATAGATAAGATCACATGAAGAAAAAATTGGGAAAACAACAGGCCACTTTTAAAAATCAAGCTATTTTATCAAATACGGCAGTAAAGGCTAGTTTTGTTGTCAGCCAAATACTGGCAAAAAAATTGAAACCATTTACGGATGGAGAGATGATAAAAGAATGTCTGACTGCTGTTGCAGAAATAGCATTTCCTGAAAAAATAAATATTTAATTATTTATTTACGGATATACCATTTTACAAAAAAAAAAAGTTACAATATGTATGAGGTGATATAAATATAAATATCAAACAGGCATTATAAGCATTAGTATTATCAAATGTAAAAAAGAAACAAACCAAAGTAAAAGAAGAGTTAAAAATGTATGTTTCTAATCTGGCGTTTAAAAGATGATAAAGATGAGTTGAAAATGTCCATGTTATCATTGTGAATATTAGCAATCCTTTTAGAAATAGTTTCATTCTGAGCATAATTAGTAGAGTGAAATGGAATATTAGCCTTAACAAATCTGGACAGCAAAATGAACCATTTAGTAGCTTATGAAGAAAGCATAGTGCTAATTCTGTTCTACGATGATCAAGAGAATTCAAGTTAAGCATTAATAAAATATTATTATAATTGCTACTTCCACCAGGGGTACCCATCTTATATGCAGCAAATTTTAAAAATTTTAATTGAACGCTTTCTATTAAGTCTATATGACGTTAGGGATTCCATAAGATGCAATTATATCCAACGTTAGACCTAACCAGTGAACAATATAATAGTTTTATTGAATCGATTGAAAAATGTTTGGTTGATCTTATCATAAAACCCAACATTTTCAATGCCTTGGAAGTTATTAAGGAATAATGTTATTGAGATGACAACTTGGGATCAAGATCTTTTATAGTATCAACTTTATGAAGTTGATGGTTATCTAATTAATACAATTAAAATAAACAGGATTCTAGCAAGGTTATCTATATCAAATTAGAGCAGTCTGGCATCCTCGATAGTTTTAATAACCATATAGAATTTAAAATCATCCGCAAAAATAGACTTTTTGAGTAAACTATAACCTCTGCTACGCCGTTTATGAATATATTAAATAGTAAAGGACCTGAATGTGACCCTTGTGGTACACCTGAGGATACCGATATCGCAGATGATATAGAGCCCCCAGATCTTACATCCTTTGAGATAGCTATCCAGCCATGAAAGCATTGAGCCAAGTATGCCTATCGACTTGAGTTTATGGTTAACCCGATCAAACGCTTTAGTAAAATCAGTATATATTGCATCAACCTGAGAGCGCTGTTATAAAGTTTTTATAAAGTACCAAATTTGTAGTTGTAGATTTATAGATTAGATTAATAATAGATTTAGTATCCCATGATAATTTTTTTGAAACAATACACTCAAGTAACTTGAACTGAATGCAAATAGTTCTTTAATTTTTTATATCGTCCTTGCTGTCACTCTTGTAAATTGGGCTAAGAAAGCTTTCCTTCCAGAACACAGGGAATACACCCGAAGATAATGATAAGTTGAATAGATGGTGTAGAGGTTTTGCTAGAGTGAAAGTACAATTTTTTAGAAAGAACAGTGGAATGCCATCAGGACCATACGAAAGTTTTGTATGTATAAACTGGAATTTGGTTAGGGTGTTGATGACAATGGACAGTTGAGAAAAATGAAGAAAACAAATTGACCATATCATTATTACAATTTGCCTGCTTCCCTTCATAATGCGCGGTAGTAGGTAAACGGAAGTTGTCCCTTTTATTATTGTAATATTTTCAAAAGTTTTTGGTATCAGATCTTATATTAGTCTCAAGTTTAGATGTAAATCTTTTGAAGCAATCATTATGTACTTGTGAACAGCGAGACCTAAATTCAGAGAATTGAAGATAATAGATGAAGTTTCCAGATGTTTTATAACGTTTGTGTACATCTTTTTTCTGTTTAATTAATTTAATGAGTTCGCCAGAAAACCAATTGGGAAAGCTGGAGGATCTAAATCTTTTGATAGGAATATAAATTCATGTAAAGTAATTACTCTAAATAAACATTTAAAAAAAACTGTAATTTACAAACACCGAAAATCTCAAACAAATAATACCAATATCTATACTCACATGACCCGTATATGTGTTATGAAGTATATATGTATTTTATCGGATATTATTGGTATAAGATGAAAGAAGAAGAAGAGATCGAAGAAAAGATTGATACTCGTGGTGTATTGACATCATTGACGAGAATCGTTTTCGAACCCGCTTTACCGCATTTTACAGCTTACAGCATAGCCGATATGTCCGTATTTGCCGAGAATGACAGCCCTTTTTTTTCATTATAGTACAGCGCCTTCTATCCAAAATACTACCGCAAATAAAAATGTGTATAGGAGCGGTACTTTCTGTCTAGATTACCTTAATCACATTGTTTAAAGACTCTAATTTAGAGAACTTCTTTTGCATTCATTTACCAAGTCGGCCGATGTTTAGCAACGCCGCTTTTTTAAACGAATGTCAGTAATTTTTCAGTGGAATTGTTTTTGCTGTCTGCAGAACTTCAAGAAAACAAGCACCTTGAAATTAACGTTTTATTAAAAATATTAACGAAAATGTGTTGGAATCTGAAACGATGATGGCTGTCGGAGTAGTTCCGGTATGTCCATCTCTCTCTTTCCGTCCTACTTCCTCTTATTGAAGAACACAAAATTGAAATTTATTTTATCATATTTTAAATTAAACAACCTGACACCTACGTGTCTCGCGACATTGCCCTTTTGTTGTCGCGAATTCCGATATGGCCTACGTGATTTATAACATGTCGTATTTGATTTTAAATATTTGGTAACCGCGCCGTGTTGCCGGTTTGTGATACGATTTAGCATTTTGGATGTTATGTTTAATTTTATGGTTGAAAATTAAACACACAATATTATTGAAATAAAATCCCTTTAACTACCTAACTTTGTATTTTCTCTCTCTTTCCACTGGATTAAAACCACTTAGTTGTTAAAAAAGTTTTTTTATTGACGTTTCGGCTTTCCAGATCGAAAGCCGTTATCAAAATGACATAAAATAAATAAATTTACTAGAAACAGAACACTTGATAATCTTGCAAAAATATGACATCAACATAGTATACATAGAATAAGATTTTGAGATTGAAGATGTCAAAATCTGTTTCAATCATATTTTTGTGACGTTTCTGGGAACGAATTTTTTTTTAAAAGGATAGCGCATTTGCATATTATAAGAGAATTTATACTTCGTCATAAATGAAGTTTTCTTATTAATATTATCATAAGAAAAAACCAAATAAAAACTTATGATACTATCCCGATATAGAGGGTATCCTTTTTGCAATTAACTCTTTTTGTAAAATAGGTATCCAAATTTTTGAAATATCAACCGAACAATTAGAAACACATTCGTTATTATTTAAGCATATCAATGCTGCTTCTTTAACTTTGCGGTTATAATTATTCGGTTCTTTTAATAATCTAGTTGAAGAATTCCATTGTATTTTATGACCAAAATCCCATGCATGTTCACATATTTTAGATTTTTCGAATTGTTTATTTTTAATGTACGATTGGTGTTCATTAAGTCTAATATGAAAAGGTCTAGATGTTTCTCCTATATAAAATTTATTACATTCGCATGGAATTTTGTAAATACAATTTTTTGTGTTTTGAATTTCATTAAAAGGTTTTGTATTTACTATTAAAGATTTTAATGTATTATTAGTTTGAAAAACTGTTTTTAAATTAAATTTATTGCCAATCCTTCTAATTTTTTCGGATAATTTTGGAATATAAGGGATTTTTACTATATTTGAAAGAATTATTGAGGGGTTTAAATTTTGATCTTTAGTTTTGATGTCTCGGTAAAGTTCACGATTTATAAATTTACTTGGGTAGTTGTTCTTAATCAAGACAGATTTAACAAGTGATAATTCATTATTTAAGATATTGTCATTTAAACAAATTGTTTTTGCTCTATCGGAAAGAGATTTGACAATACCTCGTTTAACACAAATTGAGTGGTTTGAATTAAAATTTAGATATCTATTTGTATGTGTTTCTTTTCTAAAAACTGATGTATCAAAACAATTGTTGTTATTGTGTATTAGTACATCAAGAAACGGTAATTTTTTATTATTTTCAATTTCAATTGTAAATTTAATAGTAGGTTCCGAATTATTAATAGTATATAAAAATGTATCAATATTTTCCCTATCGTGTTGCCAAATTGCAAAGATATCATCTACATATCTAAACCAGACAGAAGGTCTTAAATTTTGTTTGTTTACAATTTCCATTTCAAAATTCTCCATGAAAATATCACACAATTTTGGTGATAAAGGAGAACCCATTGCCATGCCAAAATTTTGCTGATAAAAATCACTATTTAATTGAAAATATGTAGTTTTAATACATAGTTCCAATAATTCTAGAATTGCTGAGACGCTTAATTTAGTTCTATTTATTAATGTATTATCATTTGTCAACTTTTTTCTCACAAGATTAAGAGTTTTATCGACAGGAACATTTGGAAATAAACTGACTACATCAAAACTAACCATTATATCTGAATTTGTAATTTTGATTTTTGATAATTTTTCTAAAAAATGTTTTGAATTTTTGATAAAGGAATTAGTATTTCCTGATAACGGATCTATTATTTTAAGTAGAAATCTTGCTAAATTTTGACAAGGTGAATTTATAGAACTTATTATTGGTCTTAATGGTATTTGTTGTTTATGAATTTTGGGTAAACCATAAAAATGTGGAGGTTTACTATAATGAGAAGTAAGAGATCTTCGTTCTTTATCACTTAGGAATTTTTTATTTTTATATAAAGTTTTGTAAATTTTGTTTTCAATACTAGTAGTTGGATCTTTATTTAATTTTGAATAGCTACCGTTTTCAATAATTTCGTTAATTTTGTTATCATAATCTGTTTTGTTCATGACAACCGTCGCGTTACCTTTATCTGCCGGTAATATCTTAATTGTATTGTCATTTTTTAAATTTTTAATTGATTTAAATTCTGCGGAGGTTAAATTTTGATTAATTTTGTAAGATTTTTCTAATTCAATTTTGCAATGTACCTTGTATTCGTTGCTTAAGTCAGTTGGTAAATTTTGAGAAGCGTTTTCTATAGAACTAATAATATCAAATTTTGGTACATATTTTGGAGTTACCGAATAATTTAAACCTTTAGCCAATAATAAATTTTCTGTGTGATTAAGATCTCTACTTGAAATATTTATTACCTTATTTAAATTTTGTTCTGAATTTCTAAGGTTGTAGAAACTTTTTTCTTCAATTAGATTATTAAATTTTCTTAATTGTCTATTTTTGGTACAATTGAATTCTTTCTCATAACTATTTAAAACACAATGGATTATTTTATGGAAATCAAATCTGGATACCTGATTATACAAATATGATTTAATATCCTCGATATCTTTTTCTAAATTAAATTTATTACACCTATGGAACTGAATCCTCTCTCTTACTATCGCGTGCTCTGCTCTATTTAAAATTCTCCATATCTTGTTGTTCTTTATTGGAGTTTTAAGTCTTAGGCCTTTTGGAATGATCTTGTTTTCTCGGCATTTCATCATGAAACATAAAGAATTTTTACATTTAGCAAATTTTTTATATACATTTTCTAAAATTCTAAAAAATTTACATATTTCCGGTCCATACCGTATTTGTAATTCATTTCGGAAGCTCATAGTGGTTTTTTATTTTAATTTCTCTCTCTTTCCACTGGATTAAAACCACTTAGTTGTTAAAAAAGTTTTTTTATTGACGTTTCGGCTTTCCAGATCGAAAGCCGTTATCAAAATGACATAAAATAAATAAATTTACTAGAAACAGAACACTTGATAATCTTGCAAAAATATGACATCAACATAGTATACATAGAATAAGATTTTGAGATTGAAGATGTCAAAATCTGTTTCAATCATATTTTTGTGACGTTTCTGGGAACGAATTTTTGAAAGGATAGCGCATTTGCATATTATAAGAGAATTTATAAAAAAAAAAAAAAAAAAAAAAAAAAAAAAAATTAGAAGGATTGGCAATAAATTTAATTTAAAAACAGTTTTTCAAACTAATAATACATTAAAATCTTTAATAGTAAATACAAAACCTTTTAATGAAATTCAAAACACAAAAAATTGTATTTACAAAATTCCATGCGAATGTAATAAATTTTATATAGGAGAAACATCTAGACCTTTTCATATTAGACTTAATGAACACCAATCGTACATTAAAAATAAACAATTCGAAAAATCTAAAATATGTGAACATGCATGGGATTTTGGTCATAAAATACAATGGAATTCTTCAACTAGATTATTAAAAGAACCGAATAATTATAACCGCAAAGTTAAAGAAGCAGCATTGATATGCTTAAATAATAACGAATGTGTTTCTAATTGTTCGGTTGATATTTCAAAAATTTGGATACCTATTTTACAAAAAGAGTTAATTGCAAAAAGGATACCCTCTATATCGGGATAGTATCATAAGTTTTTATCTGGTTTTTTCTTATGATAATATTAATAAGAAAACTTCATTTATGACGAAGTATAAATTCTCTTATAATATGCAAATGCGCTATCCTTTCAAAAATTCGTTCCCAGAAACGTCACAAAAATATGATTGAAACAGATTTTGACATCTTCAATCTCAAAATCTTATTCTATGTATACTATGTTGATGTCATATTTTTGCAAGATTATCAAGTGTTCTGTTTCTAGTAAATTTATTTATTTTATGTCATTTTGATAACGGCTTTCGATCTGGAAAGCCGAAACGTCAATAAAAAAACTTTTTTAACAACTAAGTGGTTTTAATCCAGTGGAAAGAGAGAGAAATTAAAATAAAAAACCACTATGAGCTTCCGAAATGAACTAACTTTGTATGTCTACTTCAATCTATAATCTTCTTTTTTTTTCGAAAAAGAGTTAAAACTTAATAAAATGATTCTAATGATCCCTTATCCTTTACTCTAGCTCAGTTTTTGTATAGGTTATCTCTTAACACTGTGCCCTGAGAAAACTATTTTAATGAAAATATTGAACCCTTAGATATAGTCTCTTAGATTCACTCATTAGCCATTATTGAAAGTGGTAACATAGAGAATATTTTCCCATTTAGGGTTAGGGTTATTTATTATAATGTCTTATGGTTTTGTATCTGTAAAAGGGTACTTTTTGAATTACCCATAATCAAAGGAACAGCTGTAATAATCTTTGAAGAAAATCCAAATCCAAAAATGTGATACAAGTTTGAAATTTCGTCGCTTGCCACCGGCCTATAGAAAAGATTCCGCTTATATTGAACCTCGAACTTGATCGGTCACTGGTACTGCTACATCACATCGATTGCTACTTTTATTTCAACAGTTTTTAAAACACGCATTTTCAGTCTCACACTCCGATAAAAATAACTTTAATTTGTACACCGACAAAAATATCAAAAACTAGGACACCGATTTGATGACATATTTATTACTACTTTTCCTGTTAAATAAATTTTAAAAATATACTTTATGGTGTACTAAAAATTTTTTATAGTTACTTTATTATTTTCAGTATTTTTATTAGTAAAAGCTTACTTTGGTTTTCCATTTGTTTATTACTATTCAAACTGAGCGGAAAGATTGACATTATATTTCTTATTTGTTTTCATGTCCTTAATGAACAATGCTCAATATTTTCTCTAAACATTTTTAGGAATTTAACAAATAACTATTATATTTAGTTTTAGTTGAAAACAATTCCAATTAAAGTTTCTACCTCTTACTAGAAAGAAAAACTAACAACAGATAACAAATAAAACACAGTAAACCAGTAAGGAATTTTAATTTATTAGATTCGACATCCTAAGACCGGTTTCTGTCTTTCGACTTCATCAGTTAGGCTTTTCGAATCCAATAAATAAAATTCCAAACTCGTACAAGTCAATAGCTATATCCGCTATAAGATAACATTTTTAGATGTGCTACCATCTATGGTAAGAAGAGAGTATTGACATTAAATTTTGACTGAATCTAGTCAAGATGTCACTCTCTTCTTTTACGAGTTTGGAATTTTATTTATTGGATTCGAAAAGCCTAACTGATGAAGTCGAAAGACAGAAACCGGTCTTAGGATGTCGAATCTAATAAATTAAAATTCCTTACTGGTTTACTCACTTTGTATTAATCTCTGAAAGGGATAAAAAAGAAGAGAGTGACATCTTGACTAGATTCAGTCAAAATTTAATGTCAATACTCTCTTCTTACCATAGATGGTAGCACATCTAAAAATGTTATCTTATAGCGGATATAGCTATTGACTTGTACGAGTTTGGAATTTTATTTATTGGATTCGAAAAGCCTAACTGATGAAGTCGAAAGACAGAAACCGGTCTTAGGATGTCGAATCTAATAAATTAAAATTCCTTACTGGTTTACTCACTTTGTATTAATCTCTGAAAGGGATAAAAAAGAAGAGAGTAACATCTTGACTAGATTCAGTCAAAATTTAATGTCAATACTCTCTTCTTACCATAGATGGTAGCACATCTAAAAATAAAACACATTTGGAGTTCCCACCTGGAAGAAACGTTCTGCTATACGTTTTGTCAGACTTCCTTTTGGATTCTCAGAAGAGTATGTGGCAAATATTCGGGAATTAATCCAAATAGTCCAATAAATGAAGGGGCCAACCTTAAGATTATTAGTTACCATTTTCATTTTCTGATTGAAAGTGGCTTTTGGTACCTCATTAAAGATGAGACAATGTTTGCGTGAAAAGCTCGTGCGACGGCCGAGAAAATGGCCCCAAATTACCAGGAAAATCGGTTTTCCGCGAATATCTCCCAAAATATGGCAGTTAGAGATTTTCAGTTCAGATAAAAATTGAAGATCAGTTAATTTTCTACAAAAATGGTCCTCATGATTTTTCTCGAAAATTTGCGAATAATGAGCTTCTGTGTTGTATGCCGGAGAGCACTGTCCGTGTATTTACACGTGAGCGGGCGGACAAATTATCCAATAACTTTGTTAAAAATGTATATTTTCTCATGATTCAAAGTTCATGTGAAAGAGGAGATCTGCCGCTATCATACCCTGTGAATTGAGTCACGGTTTGACTCCTTTGGCCATATCTGAACACGGATCAAACTTTCTGCTCCTGGGCAATTTTGACCTAGCCAGGAATTTGTTCCTATTTTTTTTGTGTTGCACTAATTTGCTCTAAATTTTCTTGATTATGGGTCCTCAGAAGGTCCTTTGTCATCTGTGAAATGTGTAAACTCTAATTGTTTTGCATTTTGATTAAATCTTTGTTTGATGAATCCCATTTTTTTGCAGTTTTTGTAGCGTGGGTAAATTTTGTAAACAACCACTATTGGTCTCTATGACACATCATTTGAAAGCTAAGAACGTCTACTTTTCAAGAATATTGGAAAACGCGTGCTCAAGGAAAAAACGCACTTTTTTTTGGTGGCTCTTTTCTCCCTGCTCTTTTAACACCTTCACTAGTGTGAAGGGGGAATTCTCACCTTTCCATCAATGTATATAAAGTCATATCATTTGATCCGTGGGAAAAAACCCGAGTATTAATGTACACGCTATAATTTCTTACTTTCGTTGCTTTCGTCTTTCGTCGCGTGTACGCTCTATGCGGCGCTCGTGTCGTCTGCTACAGTCAATGCGGCCACGCTTGGAGATATAAGTGTGTTTGTTCTCTTTCATTATTTTGATAAATATTATTGTCAATTATAGAAAGAAAAGTGACATCCTTGTACTGATAACAGCCCTGACCCCAGAAGATCAAACAATTTATTTCTTGAAGTCTGGAAAGGGAAAAAAACCCCAGCAAATGTTTTCCTCCTTGGATACACGGCCCTTCGTTAGAGACAATATTTTATTTATCCATGCGCTTTCGGGAAGCGATACAACTTCCGCTTTTTTCGGGAAAGGGAAAACGTCAATAGTCGACAAATTAGAGGGAAAAGTAACGAAGAACAAGAAACTGGAAGCGGTCATGGAAAGTTTTAAAAACCATAATCTTCCCCACGAGACCGTATTTCAGGACGGGCAAACTGTCATTGCGTCGATGTACAGTGATGATAATACACAAACGCTGACAAAAATTAGATACGAGACCTTCAAGCGATTCACCAGAGACAGAAACAGAAACCCAACTGCGTTCAACCTAGCAACCTTGCCCCCCCATATCTGAAGCTGCAAGGCAACACCTTTATCGGGTATATCTGCAAATCCAGCAGTGGTTCGGAAACGAACTGTCATCATCAATTCACGGACAACTAATCCGTGAATCTCTTGTACTTTTTTTAAAATTTTTCTATATAATATTGTAGTCTATAATATATTATTCTTGTGTCATTGGGTTCTCACGTTGATAAATAAATAAATAAAAATATATTTTTCTATAAATAAATGAAACTTGAAGAAAGTTTATAAATCTTTATTCAAAAAACCTCTATTAGGATGGATGGTTGCAAAAATATTTGCAAAAATTTGCGGAGAATCTGCAAGAAATTGTTGTTGAGTATTATGGGTAAATATTCTTCACTCTTAAGAGAGTTTGAGTTTTCCTTACCAAAAACCTAATGAGCTTCAATATTTTGCCACATGTGCAAAGCTGATTGTCGCTATAGTCTATTTTTATGTATGAGAGAGTATTAAAATAATAAAGCGTTCGTAATCCATAGGCGTACCACTTCTTTTAGTAGACAGTTAAAATATTTTGTGAAGTTATACCTCGAGTATTTTCGTATGAAATAACCTTTGTATAAATATAATAAATATATCGGGTGTACACTTATATTTTCACCTAATTAACCTGCTTATAACTTCTAAGCAGCTGAAGGTAAAAAAGTGCAATTTTTTCTAAAATATTTTATTTTTCCACAAGGTATGTTAAGAACATTGTGTGAAACGGGCTATGTAGGTATAAGGGTTTAAACTTTGACTTTTAAACAACGTTACGTTCATAAATAATAATTTTAATATAAAAACTACTTCTTACCTACAAATCCAAATCAGAATCGAAATCAGAAGATGAACTGTCGCAACTAATATTTACAATGAGTGGCTCGATCATTTCATCAGTAATATTGTCCAACTTCCACATTTTCTCTTCTTCTTTAATCGTATGATTTACTGCCTTTTCCCAGTTTTCAGGCTTCACATTATTTACAGCCTCCAAAAACAACTGTTTAACATCACTCATTTTAAAAGAATTATTTTTTCCTGAAACTTCTCCCTTTATCTGTGCCCATATCAGTTCAATCGGGTTTACTTCGCAATGATATGGTGGTGATCTAACCACCGTCATCCCACGATTTTTTGCAATTTCATCAATTTCATATTTTTTTAATTTCTCTTTATGAAGGGAACACAAATGATACAGTTCTCTTTTTACAGAACCGGGATGGAACTTAATATTCTTTGAATTTAGCCAATTCTGTAAATCTTTTTTTAACCACTTGGTTGTGGGCATTTTTTCTGTAAGTCTCGAGTGATAACTTGCATTATCCATTACTATTATACAGTTCTGAGGAAGAAGATCTATCATTTGTTCGAACCACTCTTTAAAGACATCAGCATTCATGTCCTCATGGTAGTCACCGGTACGAGTAGATTCAAAAGTCAATAAAGCACCTTTAACAAAACCGTTTGAACTACCGATGTGTACTATTATCAGTCTGCGCCCCTTTCCTGATGGTGGATTTAAACCAGTAGATAAATTATTTAAAAAAGCCTGTCTTCGACTTGTAACAGTTTCATCTTGCCAAAATTTATTTGATGTATGTCCCTCGTTGATCCATGTTTCATCTAAATAAAATATATTTCTTCTTTGGTTTCTCATTTCTTTTATAGTCCTTAGGTAATTTCTTCTCCATACTACAATATCGCTTCTTTCTATTAAAATAGACTTTCTGGAATGCTTTTTCCATAGAAAACCTATTTCTTTTAAAAGTTTCCATAGTGTGCTTCGACTCATTTCAGGGTAATCCTTATCATCTCGAACCGTGGCAAGAACTTTGTCTACTGTCGGAAATTCTTTTCTAAAGAAGAACGCATGCACTTTCCTTCGAAGTCTTTCTGTCAAATGATTTTCTATTTGAAATTTTTGTTTTCCTGGAGCTTTACGTGCTGTTTGAAACTCGCCACATTTCTCTTCTTTAACAACTCTGTAAATCGTAGATTTCCCAACACCAAGCGTACTACTAACTAATTCCACTGTGTCATCAACACTTTTACATAAATGTTTATCTGTAAATGATTTAAAACAATTAAATATTAATGTTTTTTCATTAACTGTTAAAGGACCGATTTTTTGTCGTTTACGCGGTACTTCCAAATTTTCCATGATCACACTAGAATTCACAATAGACTGCACACTGCACCTTGCATGTTGCAACTAAACGACATTTAGTAAGCTGTCAAGAATACACAACTGGACCTCCTTACTAAGGGATTTATCTACTTATAATTCGATTACTGTAAGAAATTCTTGGAATTAAAATAAAACAAAATTGGCAAATAGGTACTTATTGAAAATAATCTTAAGATACGGCTATGTTATCTTTAATACACAGGGCTTTTGGCATGTCTAAACCTTTTTCAATTGTTCTGTACAGCTTATGGTTATAAAAGACCAATAAAAGACGCAAAACTTGTATTAGCTCAGGTACATTTATGACAATTTTAGGAAATATTTAGATTATTCCGTAAAAATATTTAAAATGACCGTACTAAGTTTTGCATTAGAAATGCTGTTTTATTACTCTCTCATGCATAAAAATAGACCATAGTTTCAGGCCAGTTGGTGTGGTCCATCCTGCTGTAATTAATCTTATAGCCTGTTTTCCTAATAAGTATAGCTTGAGGCCTCATCTACGATGAAAACAAGACCCTCGGAAACATAAATATCCTTCAAAAGTATATAGTTTACGGGGTTTCTCATTTATGGCACCGAGGATTTTGTCAATGGATAGAATGTGGTGGCGCCATCTACAATTGGTTTCCACAGTCAAAAACATTGAAAATAATGGATTTCAAACACCCCAAATCTCAAATTTTGTAAAAAACTTGCATATTTCATGAGTCTCAAAATTTCCGATTTTTCAACCCGATTTTGTTGAAGAAAATATTGATGTTGCGAAAAAAATCATGAGGACCATTTTTGTAGAAAATTAACTGATCTTCAATTTTTATCTGAACTGAAAATCTCTAACTGCCATATTTTAGGAGATATTCGCGGAAAACCTGGTCTTTTGGGGCCATTTTCTGAAAATGAAAATGGTAACTAATAATCTTAAGGTTGGCCTTTTGTCCTCCTTCATTTACTGGATTAAAAAGAGATTAATTGAAATTATCAAACAGTGTCTGTGGTAGACTAAATGAATTTATTGGGTGGCTATGGCTATAAGTTGTCTGGTATTCAATGGCTAGTATATTTGTCCATCACAGGCGCTAGGATCATCGCCCTAGCAACGGCGATGGAGCTTTTTCAAATTAATTTCTCTCCACATTCTTTTGGTGAGAGAAGAAAGAAAGGATCTGAGGCAAATATAGTGAAAAAACATTTTGGGTACCTCTTTAATAAAACCCATAAAAACGGCACTGCTTGTCTATTTCTGTATCTTGAGGAAAATGAAAAGGTGCACGCACATACTTCTTTTATATCCTTCGAAATCATTATGCACATGTTTGTGTGGGGTTAAGCCGGTTTAAGTTAACTTAATCCTCACCAAAAATAGTTTCACTTAACAATACGGCGTCTATTTTCATTTCTATTATTTCAAGAAACAAACAAATGAGGCAGTAAAGATTGAAGTATTATTTACTGGAAATAAATCTTGTGGTGCAAGAGGTTATAAACTTACAAGCGCG
The DNA here is from genome assembly GCA_949320105.2 of Crepidodera aurea. NCBI lineage: Eukaryota > Metazoa > Arthropoda > Insecta > Coleoptera > Chrysomelidae > Crepidodera > Crepidodera aurea. The sequence goes on from OX439472.1 coordinate 107,221,064, forward strand.
GTCCCAGGGCGGCCGGAGGTCATAATTCTCCAAACTCAAGTTTACATAGGAGAAGTATTCTTTAAAAAATTGAGAAAAGAGCCCCAAGAGAATGTTTACTTACCTAGAAGCCTGTAATTTTAGATATCTCTCCTTTACGGTCCTCGTTCTTTTATTATCTCTATGGGGATAGTTTGATTGTGCTTAAATTCGTGGCGATTTTTTTACTATAAGGAAAAATCATGAACCGGCAGATGGCGCTGCGAATGACATAATGTCGGATTGAAGGGGTGAACAACAAATATTATGTCATTTGATCACTTTAAAAATCACAGTTTTTATAAGAGTTGCTTTTTAGTATTCTCAGAGATTTAAGTTTATTTTTATTCATTGTACAATTGGATTGAAGGTTGTTTTTAGAATTTTAGTTGGTTTTAGAGTTACTGTCATTGGATTTTTATGATAATGCCTGTAAAAGTTTAAATATCAATGTCGGACATTCTGGATTATGTGGGTGAACGTGTTAGGTAAATAATGAAGGTGAAGAGGTTTGTATGGCTTGTCAGATCATTTTATGTGGAACTGACGGCTCCAATGAGAAAATCATCAAAAGAATATGAACAATTTTACAATCCCCACATGAAATCACCATAAAACTGAATGATACCTGGATTTGTCAATGTTCCTGTAAAGCAGGATTAGGCCCTAATCATTAGGGGGATATTACAAACATATCATTGCTACATTGATATATGGCAACAGGTTAGTAATTATTGAAGATAATTTTATTTTCAAACAGCATTTCCTGTTTAACTTGTGTCTTTCATGTTTTAGATTTGAGATGTCGGAACAAGCGAGTTGCACAGATTTGACACAAAAATGGGGGAAAGAAAAAATATCTCAATAAGATGATACATGTTTGTTGTTTAAATAAATGATTGGCTAAGCAAAAATACGTTTTTTTTCATAATAATAATAAATTTAGAGTACATCTTTCATCATGTTCACTTGATAATTCTACCCCCACTTGCTCATCTCCATGTTGTTTGGCATGCATTTCATTTTCATTTGCTTTCTGCCTAAGCCTGAAATGAATTAAATATGATGAAATGAAAGTTATTATTTTCTGAGCCCTTTGGTTACTTATTTCTTAATTCCTTGGTGTTGAGCACTGGAAGGTTCTATGGTCTATTTTTATGTATGAGAGAGTATTAAAATAATAAAGCGTTCGTAATCCATAGGCGTACCACTTCTTTTAGTAGACAGTTAAAATATTTTGTGAAGTTATACCTCGAGTATTTTCTTATGAAATAACCTTTGTATAAATATAATAAATATATCGGGTGTACACTTATATTTTCACCTAATTAACCTGCTTATAACTTCTAAGCAGCCGAAGGTAAAAAAGTGCAATTTTTTCTAAAATATTTTATTTTTCCACAAGGTATGTTAAGAACATTGTGTCAAACGGGTTATGTAGGTATAAGGGTTTAAACTTTGACTTTTAAACAACGTTACGTTCATAAATAATAATTTTAATATAAAAACTACTTCTTACCTACAAATCCAAATCAGAATCGAAATCAGAAGATGAACTGTCGCAACCAATATTTACAATGAGTGGCTCGATCATTTCATCAGTAATATTGTCCAACTTCCACATTTTCTCTTCTTCTTTAATCATATGATTTACTGCCTTTTCCCAGTTTTCAGGCTTCACATTATTTACAGCCTCCAAAAACAACTGTTTAACATCACTCATTTTAAAAGAATTATTTTTTCCTGAAACTTCTCCCTTTATCTGTGCCCATATCAGTTCAATCGGGTTTACTTCGCAATGATATGGTGGTGATCTAACCAACGTCATCCCACGATTTTTTGCAATTTCATCAATTTCATATTTTTTTAATTTCTCTTTATGAAGGGAACACAAATGATACAGTTCTCTACTCACAGAACCGGGATGGAACTTAATATTCTTTGAATTTAGCCAATTCTGTAAATCTTTTTTTAACCACTTGGTTGTGGGCATTTTTTCTGTAAGTCTCGAGTGATAACTTGCATTATCCATTACTATTATACAGTTCTGAGGAAGAAGATCTATTATTTGTTCGAACCACTCTTGTCCTCATGGTAGTCACCGGTACGAGTAGATTCAAAAGTCAATAAACCACCTTTAACAAAACCGTTTGAACTACCGATGTGTACTATTATCAGTCTGCGCCCCTTTCCTGATGGTGGATTTAAACCAGTAGATAAATTATTTAAAAAAGCCTGTCTTCGACTTGTAACAGTTTCATCTTGCCAAAATTTATTTGGTGTATGTCCCTCGTTGATCCATGTTTCATCTAAATAAAATATATTTCTTCTTTGGTTTCTCATTTCTTTTATAGTCCTTAGGTAATTTCTTCTCCATACTACAATATCGCTTCTTTCTATTAAAATAGACTTTCTGGAATGCTTTTTCCATAGAAAACCTATTTCTTTTAAAAGTTTCCATAGTGTGCTTCGACTCATTTCAGGGTAATCCTTATCATCTCGAACCGTGGCAAGAACTTTGTCTACTGTCGGAAATTCTTTTCTAAAGAAGAACGCATGCACTTTCCTTCGAAGTTTCAAATGATTTTCTATTTGAAATTTTGGTTTTCCTGGAGCTTTACGTGCTGTTTGAAACTCGCCACATTTCTCTTCTTTACCAACTCTGTAAATCGTAGATTTCCCAACACCAAGCGTACTACTAACTAATTCCACTGTGTGATCAACACTTTTACATAAATGTTTGTCTGTAAATGATTTAAAACAATTAAATATTAATGTTTTTTCATTAACTGTTAAATGACCGATTTTTTGTCGTTTACGCGGTACTTCCAAATTTTCCATGATCACACTAGAATTCACAATAGACTGCACACTGCACCTTGCATGTTGCAACTAAACGACATTTAGTAAGCTGTCAAGTATACACAACTGGACCTCCTTACTAAATAGAAAACCTACAATCGCATTTTCGGTGAAATTTGTTGGTAAGGGATTTATCTACTTATAATTCGATTACTGTAAGAAATTCTTGGAATTAAAATAAAACAAAATTGGCAAATAGGTACTTATTGAAAATAATCTTAAGATACGGCTATGTTATCTTTAATACACAGGGCTTTTGGCCTGTCTAAACCTTTTTCTATTGTTCTGTACAGCTTATGGTTATAAAAGACCAATAAAAGACGCAAAACTTGTATTAGCTCAGGTACATTTATGACAATTTTAGGAAATATTTAGATTATTCCGTAAAAATATTTAAAATGACCGTACTAAGTTTTGCATTAGAAATGCTGTTTTATTACTCTCTCATGCATAAAAATAGACCATAGCTAGGAAGAGATCCATTTTTCAAACGCTTTCTCTGTGTTATTGAAGTCACTGTATTGTAAAATTACAAATAAATTCAAAGAATGTGATAGACAAGAGAATTGAAAATTATGTGGAAGTCTCTGCAAGATCCTTCATCAAACTTGCCACTAAAAAAATTGTCTTGCTGCAAACAAACATATACTTTGATATAGGTTTTCCTATCTTTAAGATTATATCCCATTTCTTGATTTCTTTGGGATTTAAAGGAAAGATATGACCGAATTGCCATGTGTAGAGCATTGTGGAATACAGCACATTTTTCGTGATCTTATCTCCATATCGCCTTTTATAATCCTCTGCCTTTTCAGGTCGTTCGTTGTATGGTTTGTTCACAATAATTCTTCACAAAACACCTTTCAAATATACCACTTTTAATGCACAAATAACTTAAAATAAATTCAAACTTCACATTACGCCCATGCAAAGTTTATTGTTCACCCCTCGAGTCATTCAAATGATCAATGATAGATGTCGCCCACTCCGTGATTCTTCCCTATAGCCACTTCAGTCTGTTAGCAGATATTTCTCATTTTCGGAAAGTATTACAACATCTTCGAATGCTTATTCAGTTATTCTATATTATATATTTATTTAATAATAGCTATTTATATTATAAGTACATAAACAAGGGCTTTATTGAACGAATAATTTTATGGCCGATCGAGCTTGCGAGAGATGCTATAAAATGATGAGTCCATAAAGCCTGTTTATGTAAGCGTTATTTACATGATTTTATGTTCGATTGAAATAATAATAAATTGCAAAAATAAAAATTTGATACGATTTTGGCTGACAGCAGTTGCGATGACAAGTAGATGTTTATTTTTTAAACATGTTAAATTAGTTGTCTTGCAACTTGTCAGTGACGTTGACATCAATTACTTTATTGACGCAAAACTGTTCTATAAAGAGCGTTTTATTGGTCAATCGTACATAAACTTATTTTTCAATTATGAATGGTTGGTTACTTTTTAGTATTATTGTAAAATTAACTTATGTACAGAAGAAGAACTTTTAATTGGGTCACCCTGTAATAGTTTTAATTTGACATAAAGTGCAATTATAGCGATAAAATTATGGTCCCTTTGTGACGCCCGGCTTCAAAGAGAAGTGAACATATGTTTCCTAAAGAATGATACATCTAACGCAGTACATTGTTGTGCGGTATCAATAACCTCACTATTATTGTTATTAGGATTGCAATAAATGGACATTCACCTTGAATTTCGAAATAAAAACTAAGAAATAATTTAACAGCTCTTTGTCATAGTTGTTTAGAATGAAACCTACTTACACTGCGTTTGCAAAAAATAATTGCCATAATAGTAAACTGTACATAAACAGAACGGACAATCCAGAAGAGGCGACTTTTTTCTGCATGCATAAATTAGAAATATATACATACATATATCCCTACTCAGTATAAAAAAAAATTGAAAAAAAATTATTTCTCTCAAAAAACGATTTTAAAGTCATTGAGTTTGAAATTCGCGCGGAAACGCATTTTGCTCGGGTTTCGAATTCGTGACGTCATATTACCTCTGCCTCTTTAAATTTTAAATGTCACCTCCATCCGTGTTTATTTGTGTTTGTGTGTGGTTTGAGTTTTGTCGTTTCCTAATTGTTAATAGTGTTTATGATTGTTTAGTTGTGGCTTCTAAATAAAAATTGGGATAATTATCGTTAAAATGACCAGTGTTGTTAAAAAAGGACCATATAAATACTGTTTAGTTCATCAGTGTAAATCAACAAGTTTTAGAACTCGGGAAAAAATATTTGTTTCTTTACCAACAGTTACTAACAAATCAAAACAAAAGCGTAAACAATGCCTGGATGTCATCGGAAGAAAAGAAGATGATTTAGCTGCAAGCACTAGAAGCTATGTCTGTGAAGATCATTTTATTGTAACTTCATAATTATATCTTTTTACATGGTGTACTTTATATTACAACAACTTTTTTTTGTAGTTTGAAGAAGATATGGTGAATTTTATAAAATACAACTTAGGAGGAGGTAAATTATCACTTTGTGCTCGTACACAAGCCATAGTATTGAAGAAACAAAAAACACAAAATTATTGTCTTCTTGTCAAAATCAAAAAAATATAATAAATAAAAATATGCCGAAACTAGTCGCCGCCTAATTTTAATTTGTTCAATAAAGCTGTACTGACTTTGAGAAGTTTTATTTCATAAAAGTAAGGTTAGTTTTTATAAAATGTCACTGTCACAACACAGTCAGAAGTAAACAAAAGTAAATGACAACAGGTACTAGAACGTCACAGCCGATTCGGAAATATTCGGGTAGTGGTCGGATTATTCAAATTTAATTGATTTTTATTCGAAAATTAAACGTAAATAATGATTTTTTAAATATTCCTGGTAAATTATGGACCATCTATTAGCATAATTTATACTGTAAGATGGTAATTAGAAGATTATCTCGCAGGCGCCTCTAGCGTATTATGAATGTATTTTGCCTGAATTTAGGGAGGGAATGATGATCTGGGTTTTTTAAGGAACTTTAGAAGACGTTTCCCGAGAAATAGGTAGCAGCATTTGTCAATTAACATTTTTTAAATACGGGAAATAAGGATTATTAAGTAAAGGTTTATTGGACAATGTTTGTTTCAATTTTACGTGCAGGATGTTCATTATAAATAACAATTGATGTGTTCTTTTTTATAATTTGCTACAACAATAATAATTCTTTGATTTATTTAAGGAATTTCTGTGAATAAATTCTTAGTAAGGTCTCAAAATTGTATCGCATTTTTGCAAATATGGCGACACCGATGCAGCCTCCTGATGTTTATCGGCAACTGAAACAGAAATGAGGCGTATCTCAAGAAAGTACCAAACAGGAACAACTTGTGCACATTTGAAGAATGTATGTAGCGATACGAAATTAATAATAAATTAAAGTCGGTTCGAGTTAGAAACAGTTTTTTTTTTCAAACAAGCATGAGAAAATACCTTAAGAATCATACACTTAATAACGGGTATCAATCAATGTGTCTCAACCAACTTCGATCATTCGATTTAACGAGATCAGACAGGTGGACTCGATTCCCATATTGTAAATAATATTGCAATGGATTCCAACATAGAGGAATTTTTAAATTAAATATGAACTAATGCGGCGTTGATAAATTGTATGTCTATCACTGCTAACAACGAACGTTTCAGTTGCGACTTTCTTCCCGCTATATTTATTTAATATACAGGGTGTTACGAGTAGAAGACTTACAGTATACATATTTTATCTAACAGTTGCAAATTAAATGGTAACATTAACATATTAGAATGCGATAATTGTTGTCCTTTCCTGGTATATTTCGAGATTGAAAGTTCTTACTGCATAATAGTCTCTAAAATTAACGCCATTTTTATTATTTCTTGAGCCTAATATCTAATAAAAAACTAACTTTTCCCTATGTGTTATGGTCTATTTTTATGTATGAGAGAGTAATAAAACAGCATTTCTAATGCAAAACTTAGTACGGTCATTTTAAATATTTTTACGGAATAATCTAAATATTTCCTAAAATTGTCATAAATGTACCTGAGCTAATACAAGTTTTGCGTCTTTTATTGGTCTTTTACAACCATAAGCTGTACAGAACAATAGAAAAAGGTTTAGACAGGCCAAAAGCCCTGTGTATTAAAGATAACATAGCCGTATCTTAAGATTATTTTCAATAAGTACCTATTTGCCAATTTGGTTTTATTTTAATTCCAAGAATTTCTTACAGTAATCGAATTATAAGTAGATAAATCCCTTACCAACAAATTTCACCGAAAATGCGATTGTAGGTTTTCGATTTAGTGTAGTCCAGTTGTGTATTCTTGACAGCTTACTAAATGTCGTTTAGTTGCAACATGCAAGGTGCAGTGTGCAGTCTATTGTGAATTCTAGTGTGATCATGGAAAATTTGGAAGTACCGCGTAAACGACAAAAAATCGGTCCTTTAACAGTTAATGAAAAAACATTAATATTTAATTGTTTTAAATCATTTACAGACAAACATTTATGTAAAAGTGTTGATGACACAGTGGCATTAGTTAGTAGTACGCTTGGTGTTGGGAAATCTACGATTTACAGAGTTGTTACAGAAGAGAAATGTGGCGAGTTTCAAACAGCATGTAAAGCTCCAGGAAAACCAAAATTTCAAATAGAAAATCATTTGAAAGAAAGACTTCGAAGGAAAGTGCATGCGTTCTTCTTTAGAAAAGAATTTCCGACAGTAGACAAAGTTCTTGCCACGGTTCGAGATGATAAGGATTACCCTGAAATGAGTCGAAGCACACTATGGAAACTTTTAAAAGAAATAGGTTTTCTATGGAAAAAGCATTCCAGAAAGTCTATTTTAATAGAAAGAAGCGATATTGTAGTATGGAGAAGAAATTACCTAAGGACTATAAAAGAAATGAGAAACCAAAGAAGAAATATATTTTATTTAGATGAAACATGGATCAACGAGGGACATACACCAAATAAATTTTGGCAAGATGAAACTGTTACAAGTCGAAGACAGGCTTTTTTAAACAATTTATCTACTGGTTTAAATCCACCATCAGGAAAGGGGCACAGACTGATAATAGTAGACATCGGTAGTTCAAACGGTTTTGTTAAAGGTGGTTTATTGACTTTTGAATCTACTCGTACCGGTGACTACCATGAGGACATGAATGCTGATGTCTTTAAAGAGTGGTTCGAACAAATGAGAGATCTTCTTCCTCAGAACTGTATAATAGTAATGGATAATGCAAGTTATCACTCGAGACTTACAGAAAAAATGCCCACAACCAAGTGGTTAAAAAAAGATTTACAGAATTGGCTAAATTCAAAGAATATTAAGTTCCATCCCGGTTCTGTGAGAAGAGAACTGTATCATTCATAAAGAGAAATTAAAAAAATATGAAATTGCAAAAAATCGTGGGATGACGGTGGTTAGATCACCACCATATCATTGCGAAGTAAACCCGATTGAACTGATATGGGCACAGATAAAGGGAGAAGTTTCAAGAAAAAATAATTCTTTTAAAATGAGTGATGTTAAACAGTTGTTTTTGGAGGCTGTAAATAATGTGAAGCCTGAAAACTGGGAAAAGGCAGTAAATCATACGATTAAAGAAGAAGAGAAAATGTGGAAGTTGGACAATATTACTGATGAAATGATCGAGCCACTCATTGTAAATATTGGTTGCGACATTTCATCTTCTGATTTCGATTCTGATTTGGATTTGTAGGTAAGAAGTAGTTTTTATATTAAAATTATTATTTATGAACGTAACGTTGTTTAAAAGTCAAAGTTTAAACCCTTATACCTACATAACCCGTTTGACACAATGTTCTTAACATACCTTGTGGAAAAATAAAATATTTTAGAAAAAATTGCACTTTTTTACCTTCAGCTGTTTAGAAGTTATAAGCAGGTTAATTAGGTGAAAATATAAGTGTACACCCGATATATTTATTATATTTATACAAAGATTATTTCATACGAAAATACTCGAGGTATAACTTCACAAAATATTTTAACTGTCTACTAAAAGAAGTGGTACGCCTATGGATTACGAACGCTTTATTATTTTAATACTCTCTCATACATAAAAATAGACTATAGTCGCCGCCTAATTTTAATTTGTTCAATAAAGCTGTACTGACTTTGAGAAGTTTTATTTCATAAAAGTAAGGTTAGCTTTTATAAAATGTCACTGTCACAACACAGTCAGAAGTAAACAAAAGTAAATGACAACAGGTACTAGAACGTCACAGCCGATTCGGAAATATTCGGGTAGTGGTCGGATTATTCAAATTTAATTGATTTTTAATTCGAAAATTAAACGTAAATAATGATTTTTTAAATATTCCTGGTAAATTATGGACCATCTATTAGCATAATTTATACTGTAAGATGGTAATTAGAAGATTATCTCGCAGGCGCCTCTAGCGTATTATGAATGTATTTTGCCTGAATTTAGGGAGGGAATGATGATCTGGGTTTTTTAAGGAACTTTAGAAGACGTTTCCCGAGAAATAGGTAGCAGCATTTGTCAATTAACATTTTTTAAATACGGGAAATAAGGATTATTAAGTAAAGGTTTATTGGACAATGTTTGTTTCAATTTTACGTGCAGGATGTTCATTATAAATAACAATTGATGTGTTCTTTTTTATAATTTGCTACAACAATAATAATTCTTTGATTTATTTAAGGAATTTCTGTGAATAAATTCTTAGTAAGGTCTCAAAATTGTATCGCATTTTTGCAAATATGGCGACACCGATGCAGCCTCCTGATGTTTATCGGCAACTGAAACAGAAATGAGGCGTATCTCAAGAAAGTACCAAACAGGAACAACTTGTGCACATTTGAAGAATGTATGTAGCGATACGAAATTAATAATAAATTAAAGTCGGTTCGAGTTAGAAACAGTTTTTTTTTTCAAACAAGCATGAGAAAATACCTTAAGAATCATACACTTAATAACGGGTATCAATCAATGTGTCTCAACCAACTTCGATCATTCGATTTAACGAGATCAGACAGGTGGACTCGATTCCCATATTGTAAATAATATTGCAATGGATTCCAACATAGAGGAATTTTTAAATTAAATATGAACTAATGCGGCGTTGATAAATTGTATGTCTATCACTGCTAACAACGAACGTTTCAGTTGCGACTTTCTTCCCGCTATATTTATTTAATATACAGGGTGTTACGAGTAGAAGACTTACAGTATACATATTTTATCTAACAGTTGCAAATTAAATGGTAACATTAACATATTAGAATGCGATAATTGTTGTCCTTTCCTGGTATATTTCGAGATTGAAAGTTCTTACTGCATAATAGTCTCTAAAATTAACGCCATTTTTATTATTTCTTGAGCCTAATATCTAATAAAAAACTAACTTTTCCCTATGTGTTATGGTCTATTTTTATGTATGAGAGAGTAATAAAACAGCATTTCTAATGCAAAACTTAGTACGGTCATTTTAAATATTTTTACGGAATAATCTAAATATTTCCTAAAATTGTCATAAATGTACCTGAGCTAATACAAGTTTTGCGTCTTTTATTGGTCTTTTACAACCATAAGCTGTACAGAACAATAGAAAAAGGTTTAGACAGGCCAAAAGCCCTGTGTATTAAAGATAACATAGCCGTATCTTAAGATTATTTTCAATAAGTACCTATTTGCCAATTTGGTTTTATTTTAATTCCAAGAATTTCTTACAGTAATCGAATTATAAGTAGATAAATCCCTTACCAACAAATTTCACCGAAAATGCGATTGTAGGTTTTCGATTTAGTGTAGTCCAGTTGTGTATTCTTGACAGCTTACTAAATGTCGTTTAGTTGCAACATGCAAGGTGCAGTGTGCAGTCTATTGTGAATTCTAGTGTGATCATGGAAAATTTGGAAGTACCGCGTAAACGACAAAAAATCGGTCCTTTAACAGTTAATGAAAAAACATTAATATTTAATTGTTTTAAATCATTTACAGACAAACATTTATGTAAAAGTGTTGATGACACAGTGGAATTAGTTAGTAGTACGCTTGGTGTTGGGAAATCTACGATTTACAGAGTTGTTAAAGAAGAGAAATGTGGCGAGTTTCAAACAGCACGTAAACCTCCAGGAAAACCACAATTTCAAATAGAAAATCATTTGAAAGAAAGACTTCGAAGGAAAGTGCATGCGTTCTTCTTTAGAAAAGAATTTCCGACAGTAGACAAAGTTTTTGCCACGGTTCGAGATGATAAGGATTACCCTGAAATGAGTCGAAGCACACTATAGAAAATTTTAAAAGAAATAGGTTTTCTATGGAAAAAGCATTCCAGAAAGTCTATTTTAATAGAAAGAAGCGATATTGTAGTATGGAGAAGAAATTACCAAAGGACTATAAAAGAAATGAGAAACCAAAGAAGAAATATATTTTATTTAGATGAAACATGGATCAACGAGTGACATACACCAAATAAATTTTGGCAAGATGAAACTGTTACAAGTCGAAGACAGGCTTTTTTAAATAATTTATCTACTGGTTTAAATCCACCATCAGGAAAGGGGCGCAGACTGATAATAGTACACATCGGTAGTTCAAACGGTTTTGTTAAAGGTGGTTTATTGACTTTTGAATCTACTCGTACCGGTGACTACCATGAGGACATGAATGCTGATGTCTTTAAAGAGTGGTTCGAACAAATGATAGATCTTCTTCCTCAGAACTGTATAATAGTAATGGATAATGCAAGTTATCACTCGAGACTTACAGAAAAAATGCCCACAACCAAGTGGTTAAAAAACGATTTACAGAATTGGCAAAATTCAAAGAATATTAAGTTCCATCCCGGTTCTGTGAGAAGAGAACTGTATCATTTGTGTTCCCTTCATAAAGAGAAATTAAAAAAATATGAAATTGATGAAATTGCAAAAAATCGTGGGATGACGGTGGTTAGATCACCACCATATCATTGCGAAGTAAACCCGATTGAACTGATATGGGCACAGATAAAGGGAGAAGTTTCAAGAAAAAATAATTCTTTTAAAATGAGTGATGTTAAACAGTTGTTTTTGGAGGCTGTAAATAATGTGAAGCCTGAAAACTGGGAAAAGGCAGTAAATCATACGATTAAAGAAGAAGAGAAAATGTGGAAGTTGGACAATATTACTGATGAAATGATCGAGCCACTCATTGTAAATATTGGTTGCGACAGTTCATCTTCTGATTTCGATTCTGATTTGGATTTGTAGGTAAGAAGTAGTTTTTATATTAAAATTATTATTTATGAACGTAACGTTGTTTAAAAGTCAAAGTTTAAACCCTTATACCTACATAGCCCGTTTGACACAATGTTCTTAACATACCTTGTGGGAAAATAAAATATTTTAGAAAAAGTTGCACTTTTTTACCTTCAGCTGCTTAGAAGTTATAAGCAGGTTAATTAGGTGAAAATATATAAGTGTACACCCGATATATTTATTATATTTATACAAAGGTTATTTCATACGAAAATACTCGAGGTATAACATCACAAAATATTTTAACTGTCTACTAAAAGAAGTGGTACGCCTATGGATTACGAACGCTTTATTATTTTAATACTCTCTCATACATAAAAATAGACTATAATCGTATGCGACTGCTGGGGCAATTGCCCTCCCCCAACAAGTCCGGCAATGAGAAGATAGTTCCCAACAAACCCAAAATAATAAACTTTTATATATATAACCACTGGCGGATCTGGGGGGGGAGGCGTTCAAGTAAACCTTTTGATTGGTTTCCAACAAGAATAAAACACACGTTATACAAACCAAAATTATTCGTTGTATTGAATATTTTCTCAAAGACTCAAACATCCCAAATTTTTATCACTTAATCACTCCCTAGATCGATCCGCCACTGTATATAACCCCAACAGCCGACGGCGTTGTTCCCCCCCCCCCAAATCTTTGGGCTGGAGCTGCCATTGTTAGAAACGATTGGCAATGTCAAAATTACTGAAAAAAAATGTTTGGGCCATTTTTGAGAGAAAAAGTGAGTTTTTACAGTATAAATGGACCTAGAATCTAAAACAAAAATCAAAAAAATTAAAATTTGGTTTACGCTGAATGAATTTTGTATGAGCCGCCCTTGACATATTCAGAAAATGTGATAAAATAATAAATCACTTAAAATAAATCTCAGCATATTTGCTGTCCTCGGCAATTATTCGAAATAAACAATTTTGCAAGTCGACAGTGCCTCAATTAGTCTAAAAACTTTAAGTAATGCAGAAATTTTTGAAAAACTCGTCTTTAGGAATCTTTCAGCGATTTTCAACAGTATTCTTCCAATTTAATCAAATTGTTCAACAGATGAGTGTGTAAAAAGTTGACAAATTGTGCGTAATCATTATCATTATCTCGATTGCATCAACTCATGGGGGCTTTTAATACAGGATCGGACTTTACCAATGGTAATTATTTAATAAATTTTTTGTGCAATTAAGACTGTATGGTATATATAATAATTTAGATCAATCATCACAATTTCTGGATAATCGAGATTTGTTTTTATAAGAAGAACTTTTGACAACAATAATTACACTTCTTCGCCTTTAATTTCATTAAATTTTACCTCTAAGGATTGATAGATATCACATATGATTTTTTATATTTATCCCTATCATTTTCTAGAAATTTAATGGTACTCCCTCATTTTCTGAGTAACAATAATACCTGACCAATACCAATATTAAATAACAAAAACCTTGTGTTTCAAAAAAATGCACTAGCCAACCCCTGTGCGAGAAAAGTTTAACCCTTGATGGCGATAGTTATATCCTCTTTTGGTTGTTCATAAAAATAAAGCATCTAAAACACTTTTTAACTACAACAACCGAGTCCGATGCTGCATTGAAAAGCCTTTTGTGCTCTTTTTTATAAACATTTGATTGCCAGTGGAAGATTCGAATGCCATGTCACAAACAGTTTTTATCAAAAGGATTATAAATATTCCAAACAATGATAATATTCTTTTTACTGCATCTGGTTTAGAATATAAATGAAGGCTTCCCGTTTTAAAACTTCCTAAGGTCAATACGACACAATTTTTTAAGAAGAAGCGATCTGTTAGGGGTCAGATTTCTCATTAAATAGTTTTACTCATATTAAACACTGACTTTGAAAGTACCAAATGATACTAATTTCGTTAATAGAATCAGTTACGAGGTTAGTAATTACAAATGATAGTTAAAATATGTTTTGACATCAAGATGTGAAATAAAAATTCATTCAAATCATTAGACGGCGAGTTGTATGCATCTTGCTAACTGTCTGAGTCCACATACGATACCTACAATTTAACGATGTGTTTATATGCCAGATAAATATTTTCTAGTATAATTTTTAAAAAAAACTTAAATTTAAATTTAAAAAGAAAATGTGTTCAATTCAAGAAGCTGTAAATATTGCGAGTGGGTGGTTATTGCGGACCAAATCGAAACAGTATTAAAAGCCAGGCATATGAAAATTTTATGAGTTGGTGTGACGAAAGGGGCTGACAAAATTACTGAAAACGTGTTACTGGCCATACTTCCTGGAATATTTAAGATACTGAAAACTGCTGCCAGCCTGTAGTCGGAATATTCTGCTATTAAATAAAGAGACAATATGATGGACATCAGCCCTGCACGTCCCAGATTTATAAGAAAGACAAATGGTCCAGATTCTTGCGACAAAAAATGATGCGCCAAGAGCGAATAGATAAGACCAACGGCGGCTCCAAGAGGGGGCAGTAGGGGTAATCGCCCCCCCAAAAGTCCTACAATGAGAGGATATTTCTCATATCTGCGTAAACCAAATTTTTTTTTTAGATTCTAGGTCCATTTATATCCTAAAAAACTCAATTTTCTCTCAAAAATTGCCCAAACATTTTTTTTTCGGTAATTCTTCAAAATTCATTTTACGTAAACCAAATTTTAATTTTTTGGAATTTTTTTTGTAGATTCTAGGTCCATTTATATCCTAAAAACTCACTTTTTCCCTCAAAAATGGCCCAAACATTTTTTTATCGTTAATTTTGACATTGCCAAACGTTTTTTAGACAAAATTCATTCTGCGTAAACCAAATTTTAATTTTTTAAATTTTTTTTGTAGATTCTAGGTCCTTTTATATCCTAAAAAACTCACTTTTTCCGACAAAAATGGCCCAAACATTTTTTTTTTGGTAATTTTGACATTGCCAATCGTTTTTTAGACAAAATTCATTCTGCGTAAACCAAATTCTAATTTTTTTGAATTTTTTTTGTAGATTCTAGGTCCATTTATATCCTAAAAAACTCAATTTTCCCTCAAAAATAGCCCAAACATTTTTTTTCGGTAATTCTTCAAAATTCATTCTGCCTAAACCAAATTTTAATTTTTTTGAATTTTTTTTGTAGATTCTAGGTCCATTTATTTCCTAAAAACTCACTTTTTCTCTCAAAAATGGCCCAAACATTTTTTTAAAGGTAATTTTGACATTGCCAAACGTTTTTTAGACAAAATTCATTCTGCGTAAACCAAATTCTAATTTTTTTGAATTTTTTTTGTAGATTCTAGGTCCATTTATATCCTAAAAAACTCAATTTTCCCTCAAAAATAGCCCAAACATTTTTTTTCGGTAATTCTTCAAAATTCATTCTGCGTAAACCAAATTTTAATTTTTTTGAATTTTTTTTGTAGATTCTAGGTCCATTTATTTCCTAAAAACTCACTTTTTCTCTCAAAAATGGCCCAAACATTTTTTTAACGGTAATTTTGACATTGCCAAACGTTTTTTAGACAAAATTCATTCTGCGTAAACCAAATTTTAATTTTTTTAATTTTTTTTGTAGATTCTAGGTCCTTTTATATCCTAAAAAACTCACTTTTTCCGTCAAAAATGGCCCAAACATTTTTTTTCGGTAATTTTGACATTGCCAATCATTTCTTATACAAAATTCATTCTGCGTAAACCAAATTTTAATTTTTTTAATTTTTTTTGTAGATTCTAGGTCCTTTTATATCCTAAAAAACTCACTTTTTCCGACAAAAATGGCCCAAACATTTTTTTTCGGTAATTTTGACATTGCCAATCGTTTTTTAGACAAAATTCATTCTGCGTAAACCAAATTCTAATTTTTTTGAATTTTTTTTGTAGATTCTAGGTCCATTTATATCCTAAAAAACTCAATTTTCCCTCAAAAATTGCCCAAACATTTTTTTTCGGTAATTTTGACATTGCCAATCATTTCTTATACAAAATTCATTCTGCGTAAACCAAATTTTAATTTTTTTAATTTTTTTTGTAGATTCTAGGTCCTTTTATATCCTAAAAAACTCACTTTTTCCGACAAAAATGGCCCAAACATTTTTTTTCGGTAATTTTGACATTGCCAATCGTTTTTTAGACAAAATTCATTCTGCGTAAACCAAATTTTAATTTTTTTAATTTTTTTTGTAGATTCTAGGTCCTTTTATATCCTAAAAAACTCACTTTTTCCGTCAAAAATGGCCCAAACATTTTTTTTCGGTAATTTTGACATTGCCAATCATTTCTTATACAAAATTCATTCTGCGTAAACCAAATTTTAATTTTTTTTATTTTTTTTGTAGATTCTAGGTTCATTTATATCCTAAAAACTCACTTTTTCCGTCAAAAATGGCCCAAACATTTTTTTTCGGTAATTTTGACATTGCCAATCATTTCTTATACAAAATTCATTCTGCGTAAACCAAATTTTAATTTTTTTTTTTTTTTTTTGTGGATTCTAGGTTCATTTATAACCTAAAAAACTCACTTTTTCCCTCAAAAATGGCCCAAAAATTTTTTTTTCGGTAATTTTGGCATTGCCAATCGTTTTTTAGACAAAATTCATTCTGCGTAAACCAAATTCTAATTTTTTTGAATTTTTTTGTAGATTCTAGGTCCATTTATATCGTAAAAAACTTAATTTTCTTTCAAAAATAGCCCAAACATTTTTTTTCGGTAATTCTTCAAAATTCATTCTGCTTAAACCAAATTTTAATTTTTTTGAATTTTTTTTGTAGATTCTAGGTCCATTTATATCCTAAAAACTCACTTTTTCCCTCAAAAATGGCCCAAACATTTTTTTATCGTTAATTTTGACATTACCAAACGTTTTTTATACAAAATTCATTCTGCGTAAACCAAATTTTAATTTTTTTAATTTTTTTTTGTAGATTCTAGGTCCATTTATATCCTAAAAAACTCAATTTTTCCGTCAAAAATGGCCCAAACATTTTTTTTCGGTAATTTTGACATTGCCAATCGTTTCTTATACAAAATTCATTGTGCGTAAACCTAAAGACCTAAACAAATCCTTTACTTTGCGACTTGGCGCACTTTTTTTGATAACACACTAATTCTGTTCAATTTTGACAAATCTTGGTTATATCCATTAAGTTAATTCACCATCAAATGAACGTCTTTTTGAACACTAAACTTTCAAGGAAAAGTTTTAACATGACCAAAAAAGTTCAATAATAAAAACAGTTTTACCAATACGATTTATTAGCAAACGTTCTTATTAAACCAAAAATATATTTTTAGAATCTTAAAAAATTGTAAAAAGAGTAGTTATTCTTTACCATAAAAAAAACTAAAGAAAAGAAAAAAATCCTCATTAAGGACTTTTACACTTTTAGTTTTAACCACTGAGTATTTTTTTTAGAAAGACTAAACTTTAAAAGCATTTTTCAAAATGGTGTAAATTCTTCATTACACTCGAGAATTTATGCCAAGACCTATCTCGTAGATAACAAATCGTTGTCATTTTTTCTTTAATAAAGAACATAACAATGTACTTGCTATTTGCAAGGGCAGGAGGGTCATCTACAAAAGCGTCTTGGTAATCTGTTATGCGGTCCAGAAACCACAATGTGCCGAACTATGACAACCTACGTTTACATATCAAACTAAAAGTGATGCTCATACTTTGGGAATTTTAACATTAAATGTACAGTTTGTAGCATTTTGTAAATTCTAACTGGTACATGTGGCTGATCCGGACTTTGATGAGAATTCCGAACTACCAAGTGGTAGGAAACGCAAACGTGCATACATTCCTGTTACTGAAACCAGTAGTACTGATAGTAGAGAGGGCGAGACAACAAAGGAAGAAAATTCTAAAAAGACCCTACCTAACCGAAGCAGAAAAAATGGCAAGGAATAAAGCACATCATCCAGCAAATTTCAAGCCATGTTCTTGTCGATATCACTGTAAGAAATTTACCGAGCAGCAAAGAAAACATATCTACGATAAATATTGGGCTCAAAACTACACGAATCGTCGATAATATTTGAGTACTTGCATAACATTGGAAACAATTAAAAGGCGAAGAAATACAGTAGCTGGAACATTATTAAAAAAAATGAAACACGAGTATATCATCAGCAAGATGAAGAATGCCATATAAAAAGGGTTTGTAAAAGCTTCTTTCTGAATACTTTTGGTTACACCTGCGACGCTGTGATCACACATCTACTTCACGTCAAAAGAAAGTCCCCTCTGGATAGCAGTGTGCAAGAAAATCGAGGAAAGTATGAAAGGGCTCAGTGCGATAGGGAAGCCATACGAAATCACATAAACTCTTTCTACCCAGCTGTATCACACTATAGACGCCATAATGTACCGAATGTAAAGTATCTGCCACCAGGCCTCACACTTACAAAGATGCTGAATAATTATAAACAACAACATCCTGACAAACATTGTAGTTTGGAAACTTACAGACAGGTATTAAAAAATATGCATGTTTCACTTCCCACTCCAAAAAGTGATATGTGTGAAGACTGTTCACTGCACAAACAGAGGGTATGAGATTCCAGTAGTTTGTCAGAGTTAGCAAACTACGCTGTTCACAAAGCAAAATCAGATTTAGCAATTATTTTATACAGATCTGATGTACACGAAGCAAACAATAATAATTTGAGCGAAAGAAAAGTGTTTTACGCAATGGATTTGCAGAAAGTATTAGTATCGCCCATAATGCCGCAGTACAAATTGAAAAAAGTGGTTCCAAAACAGAACCTTGTGGAACGCCAAACACGTTGCCGGCGGTTTGTAAGGTATAGGACTTGATCCAGCTGAGAAAACTCCAATATAGACAAGTTTCTTAATCAAGAGAGAATGACAAACTCTATCGAAAGCTTTGGATAGATCCACTTAAATAACATCAAATACTATTAAACGAGCAAGGTTTGTATGTGTGTGTGTGTATGTGTGTCCAGAGGATCTCGAAATCGACTCGTCAGAATTCAATGAAACTTTTAGGGTAGACTAATTCCTATCTAAATCGACAGAAAATATAGGTCTCATGTCTGTGAAAATCGATCTTCCGAGATATTTACAAGAAAAGTTAAGCTTTTAGTTTTATTTCCTAGCAACGGCAACTTGTTTCTATAGTAATATACTATAAAGGAGAGAGGATATAACGTCACATTCCATAGGCGTACTTTGCAAAATAAGTTTCTATAATATAAATAAGGTCACAGCATATAAAATATATATACCCACTTCGTAGATTAAATTTTGAAGTTATATTATTTACAAAAAATAAAAATAAACCTTATGCATCTGACACTTTAACATTGAACGAATTAAATTTAACCAATAAACAACAAGGAGGATTATATGTTGGGATTAAACTGTTTTTAATCTCTTGGCATTAAAAGTAAGGCTTCACTACTTACCTAAACTCAAAGATTAAAAAAAAAGTTAGTTCAAGAACTATCTTTAAAAGTCACTGTCTTCACTAAAACTACTGGTATCACTATAATTGTCTTTTCTGAGATTTATTACTATAGGTTCTATTAAATTATCCATTGACATATCCACTTTCCTAAATGAATTTTCCACATTTTTACCATGACCAATGCATTTTCCCCAATGTTCTCTATTTACATCTGAAACTGCCTTCAAAAACAAATTTCGCACATCAGGAAATTTAAATGTTTTATTGTTTTGAGAAACATAACGTTTTAATAATTGTGACCAGATCAGTTCAATTGAATTTAACTCTACGTGGTTCGGAGGC
This sequence comes from Crepidodera aurea, assembly GCA_949320105.2. Taxonomy (NCBI): domain Eukaryota; kingdom Metazoa; phylum Arthropoda; class Insecta; order Coleoptera; family Chrysomelidae; genus Crepidodera; species Crepidodera aurea. The sequence goes on from OX439472.1 coordinate 107,241,030, forward strand.
AATCTGAGAATTCTAATTCCTTTTTCTCTGGCCATCTCATCTATAATATATTTTTTGAATTTGTTTTTATATTGCCTTGCTATTACTAATAATTCTGCCTTCAAGGATGTAGGAGGACTGATAATATTTTTAGAATGAAGCCATTTTGAAATATATATTAATACAAAATTCTGAATCAATTAAAATACATACGATACGGCTATGAATAAATAAAGTCTGACCTATCTGTCAAAAGAACAGGTTTATTAGAGTAAAAACCATGGAAACGAGATTAAATCTAGACAAAAACTATATTAGGCCGATCAGATGTATTAAAATTTAAATTTTAACTACAAATAAGCATTGAAGGATGAGGTAAAAATAAAATTTCTACCTCTTGAACCTGTACTACGTTCTGCAAATTAAATACTGCACTCCTTTCTTCTGTATAGTATAGTAGTAAAAAGGTTTGACTTTATTTAATTTCTGGCGTTTTAATCTGAAAGAATTCAATTTTAAATTTGCCGCTTTATATAAAAAAGGAAAGGTTCATTTGACGGATATAAATAATTTGCTTGTCAAATGACAGCCATCTCATAAATTTAAAGTTGAAAATACAACGTTGCCAATTCAATTTCAGAAATCATGGGTTTAGGTAAATATTTATAGGAACGTTGAGTAACACTGGTAAAATGGACGCATGTCAAAATGTGACACCTGTAAAAACGTGACAACTGTTAAAATGTGATACGTGTCAGAATGTAACAACTATCAAAATGAACAAATGTCAAAATATGACACCTGTCAGAATGTAACAAATGTCAAAATGTCACACGTATCGTACTTTTCTTTATTTATTACAAAGATCTAACCTAAGCTAAAGCTAATCTTTTTTTTTTTTTGGCGGGTGGAAATGCTTTATGCACATCGGGTAAAGGTTCTTCCCTTTCCCGATAGTGTGAGACTACCCCTTACGGCTACTATTTTATTATGCGGACAGTTTTAATATTTAAGTTTTCACTATCATAGAGAGAGAGAGAGAAAAAGAATAAATGCTTGTACACGTGTACTATTAACATAGATTTCAATTTTTTATTTTACAAGAAACTTTAAAGAGACATTTAAAATTCTCTATTTTCATAGTACATTTTAAGGTTGATTGTGACTTTGTATTTTCCAAGAACAAATTGTAATGTAATGTACGAATGAACTATTTTTGTAACTGAACTGCTACACGTCGAGAGTCTGGTCACAGGTTTTTGTGGAGGTTTTTACCCAAGTATGAATATCAGACCTATAATTTTCCTTCACTGCAGATCAATAAATAATAAAATCAATTGAACATAGAGTTTTTCTTATATAGTGATAAATAGAGTGAGCTGAGCGATCTTCTGTTGACGGGACGTGTGCCCTACACTCTGCTGTTGCCCGTCCCGGAAACGGGGCCTGTCCACCGTGACAATTCGCGAAGATCAAGCGTCAGTAGATGTTGCTCTAAAAGGGTGAAATCCCCAAAAACTAGGCAACTTTTAATGCATTTAACTAACCTCTGTGACAAGCAGTTGATAAACGTCAACAACAGCTGCAGCCAATTGAAAATTAACACTGACAGCTTTTTTAATTTTCCCGCCTACTTTCAAGCCAATCGCCAATCAACTTTTTATTTATCTCCCTTTCAGTAGTTCAAGTAGATGTCGCCCACTCCGTGATTTTCGCGAATTAATTAATAATTTGTCATGTTATAAAAATACTTAAATTATATATTCATTGGACTGCTTAAAAATGTAGATTTGAATGTTAAGAGCGAAGCTCGGTGACCAGATATTCTATTTGATTTGCCCCTTCAATATAGTTAGTTAGAAATTCCTGGAAACTAGCAAGATTGGTAGTTGTGGATCGGCCTCCATGTTAATTAGGGATAATGTAAAGTTTATAACAGTTAAAGATTTCATCTGCCAGTATGGCTTCAAAAACTTTCGGAATAGCGGAGAGTAAGGACATTCTACGATAATTCTCAACGCTTGCGGTTGTGTATCAACAAATTTCTGATATCCTTTCGTCCAGGAATCCAAACTAACTATTTTGTTTGCTTTTAAAGCAAGAATTTCCTTCCTCAAATCTGGGAAGTTCGCCAGAATCAGCCAATATTGACGGAAACATTTTAAAAACGCCGCATATTCAGAGCGTATTTTCTCTAATAGAGAAACATCTGTATGGAGGGTTGTTTGTATGCAACAATTCACTTACTGCTCATTACATATTTTATAAATGAAATAAGTAACTAGATTTGATATTCTGTTGTAAACATATTCGGTGCCGAATACCGAATACGGCGAAAATCTCCGCACACGGTACATAGATAGCCGCTTACGCTCGGCATTACTTCTGAATTAATTTCCTACAAGACTTTTAACAGCTTTTTGAGCTTTAGGAATGCCGCGCCTCCTGTAGATAACACTTTAGGTTCTTAATGCATCTCATCACTTTCAAACTGTTGAAAAATCTGCTTTAATCAACCGATAGGTATTTTTTTAAATGTGTGTGTTCCCGAACAGGATAAAAAATAATAAAAAGTTAATTTTTTGTTTACACAATCTTCTGTTATAGTATAGTTTTTTCCAAACCCTTCGTAGTTGCTGATAAATAATGTATCGTAGGGAAAAGAAGTAAAATAGTATCTAGTTAAACGTCGTTACTTTTTAATTGCCTAATTGCAGGTTAATTATCCAAATACAAATGAATTCCGCTGATAGCAAATGCTGGCGATTATCCAGTTAACTGGTAAATACCATTTAGTAAAGTTTCAAATAAATAAGACGTCCCAATCTAAACGGGGGACTAGAATAAAATTT